>NDXB01012730.1:79420-98932 GCA_002631895.1 Agapornis roseicollis | reverse complement strand
TGTGTCCCCCCTTCCCCCCCCCCCCCCCCTTTCTTTCTGATTTCTACATTATCCTTGCTTTGCTAAGGTGCCCTTGACTGTTGTATTCAAGAACACTCATCTCAGGACATCCATGTGAAGTGCAGCAGCCTAAGATAGTAATCTTTCAATGCTTCTATACACAGTGAATTGTACTATGATGAATTGTTCCTTCACCATCTAAGTGCATAGTCCCTTATCCAGGTTTGTAACTTTTCATTATTTTCTTTTTATGTTATTTCATTTTGAGAAATCCCTTTTTGATGTAATGTCAAAGTTTGGAAAACAATACTCAGAACTGGAGAATGTTACTTCAGTTGTCTGTTAGAAAATAATAATTTACTAAAATCAAAGTATTTTATTTTTTTTTTAGGATTTATCTATTTCATCAACATCACCTTGTGTGAAATTATTTTAGCACAATGGCAATGTTTTGGTCAAAAGAGCTTTTAGGTCAGTCTGATAGCTAAGCTACACCATTTTGGCTTCTAATATTGAAAGTTCATGTCAGCCTGCCATACAAAATTAAAATGATATGGCCAAAATGGCACTAAAATGGCACTCTTCATATATAAATAGGATCCTTTTCTTGTTTACCTGCAGCTGTGGTTACACTGTCCAAGGGATCTGGATTGTTTTTCTCAGAAAGAACACGTCAGTTAACTGTACCAGCTGAACATCCTGCCACTGGTTTGAGCACTGATTTCAGACCTGACCAATGGGTTACATCGAAAATACACCAAACCAAGGTATGGAAGAAAATTGCTTGCAGCTTCCTTAATATGCTTGAAAAAAAGGATATTAATTTCCTGCTGGTCAGTACAGACTTCAATGGTATTTCTTCAAAGCTGCTATGTACGATATTTTCAGCACTGTGTCTGGTCCCACCAAGACACGTTTCTTCCACATCTTTAGGCATGGTGACGTGACTTTACCCAGCCCCGCAGGCACCCATGAAAAGCTCCATTGAAAAGTGATTAAGCAATCTCCTTACAGCATGTAGCAAGACTTGCTGGAAGCCTGCAGAGAGCTTGACCATGCAGGGAAACCTGTCCTCCCATCGCCTCACTGCCTCTGACCATTTCTGCCTTCCCCCAATCACAAGGCCAAAGGGCCGATGCTATACATCCTCTTAAAAATTAAAAATGGTCAATGTTATCGATAATTATAACATTTTAGTCTATTTTTATCATTTACTATGCAGCTATAGCAAATGATTTAATTGTGTGGTACCTCTTTGCCCCTCACAGTGAGCACATAACACTTATTAGCCTCAGTAGGAATTATGTGCACATAACTATGCAAGAAATGAATATACCCTTTTGATTACAATAAGGTTATGAGCAGCAGGAGTCCATTATGATTAGCAGTAAAATGAAGATTTTTTTATAAATCATGAATGTTACTTTATGATTTCCATTTCTCCTTCTCCTTTTTCTCTGTGTGTGTCTACACATTTATGTTTTGTCTCAATTCAGGCACCTTGCTATCATCCCATAAGCTGTTATTCATTATAATCCAAAATGAATTTGCTAAATCTTTCTTTTTTAATTTCCAAAGGATCAATTACACCAGCAAGAAAGTTAAAAAAAAATAAAAAAACAAACAAAAAACTGAAAATACCCCAAAAACAGGAAAAGAAAAAAGAAAACAAAAAAAAAAAAAGGAAAAGATACCAAGAACAACAAAAATACTAAAATCACGCAACAATATTTGTTTGAATTTGCTTTCTGCTTCCCTGCCCTAGGGCTAGATGTGATTTGAATGTCACTTTGCATCCTAGCAAAATCTGCCATATCCAAAACTCCTCATACTCCCAAATGGTAACTAAGGTGCTGTGAGCATCACCTTATCCACTCCAAAGCAGTACAAAGTCTAGTGGGGAGGAAGGAAATGCTAATGGCAGCTTTACTGTTACAGCTGCTACTATGGTATCTGCCTCAGGTGGTACAATGTGAACTTCTGTTCTGGAAAGGTATTTTCCACACTATTCTGTCACCTAGGAGGGATTCTGGGAGGCCACAGTTTGTGCAGCATAAATGAGGGATGTGTCTTTCATACAGGCAGGGTGTAAGATCCCTGGTGCCAGTGAAAGCTTTGAGGCAGTGTTAGAAGAAAGGTGCAATGGTTCTGAGGTGAGGGTGGGATTAGGATTCTCCCGTTTAGATATAACTGCATCCATGTCTGTCGGAGGTAGGACAATGGACTAGGCAGTCTGCATCTCTACTGTGTCAGCTCCTGCATTTCACACATATCTGCAGGAAATTATAATTCAGGCCAGTGCATATGCTATGTAAATGGCCAAATATTACATCCTTCTTTGGCATTACAGAGCACATTTATTCTGAGAGAACAGGGAATCAAAAATCAACAATCTCTGGCACTTTATGTGGAGTTACATACCTCAACAAAGAAGGTGGCATTTGTCTTCTGACAAACAAAGCAAATGAAGGCAAGTTGTATTTCGCAGGAGCAGATTTAGAATCATATCCTCTGGAACTGCATACTGACCAGTCATTAGAAAGGACTGTTAAGCTTATTGCCATTTCTGATGTTTTTCTATAGCTGCTTTAGTGCTGGCTGAGGAATTGTATCTGGCAGAAGCCAGAGTTTGTGTGTGGCTCTGGAAGGTGGCTATCCTATCTTTCCAGAGGACCAAGCCTTTCTATGGAGCATATCTGCTGCCCCAAGAAATCACACTGTATCTTCCATTAAAAATGAAAAAGAATTCCTGCCAAATGCTGTATGGGCTCATAGCAAGTATCAGGCACAATATTAACGTGTCATGACCAGAGGGCTAAAAGGTATGTTCAGCTACATGTATACAGGCATATGGATATAACCTCAGGATACCACAGTGAGCCAAATCCTACTGTGATTAACAGTGGCTGTGACATGTGAACAACGTATCTGTCCACATATGGCTGCCATTTTGCACCATTTATCATCCCAAGTGTTCTCTGTAAGATTGACCACTTCCCATTCAGCTGGGAGGAGGTTTTCCAATGACTTCAGCAAGTGTTAAGTCTTGTGACTGAAGAAAATAATTCAGTTGAAACACTGCAGCATTAATCACCATCATCAGCAGCATCATCATCTCAGAGTTAACCAGATGAATACTGAATATTTGCTTTCTGTAGTAGTATGGGCTTCTTTCTGAGAGATGGAAAGGTAACTTTCCTTCTGGAGTTTAAGGCACTGGCTTTTTGCTTTGCTGTTATAGTTGATCTTCCAAAGAAGCTCTTGCAACAGCAGGGGCTTGTACTCAAGTTGGAGAATTTGGTTTGTGATGATGAGGTCTCTTGTTTAGTGTAGGAAAAAGCTTGAGAAACTCCTTTACATTTATCACTCTAAAATCCTTGCAAGATTATAGCAGAATGATTCCTCTGTAAAATCAAGTAAGCCAATGTCTTACCAGTTCCTCCAATGCCTAGGGACACTAATATCTGTATGCTTCTTGTGCTTCAAAAGTGAATGGAAAAAAAGCCCTGATTTTTTTTGTCACATTTCTTCATATGCTGTTAGTTTCTTCTTGCTAGAACTCTTAAAAGCCTAGAATCAAGGCACTATATGCAAACCAAAATGTTATTTGTATATTTATAAAACTGTATTACCAGGTATTAAGGTAAGTTACAGCTAGCTCTATATTTAAGATGGAAAATCGGTTTTATTATGAAACCCTGTTTTTCAATAGTTGTAGCTTGTGAAATACTCAACTTCTAGGCTGAAATTTGCCATGATTGCTCAATAGTTTGGAAAATTTTACATATAAGGCATTCTGACCATTTTCAAGTGACAATGAGAAGCAGAATATATTTCTCCAGTTGTATCTTGTGACCCATTTCAACAATTCATATGGGCAAAATAGCTGGCAGTTGAAAACTGTGATTTTCCATAGAAATAGCAATGCCGAAGTCGCAATGCCCAGCCTTATTATGAAGGAAGTAGATTTTTATTTAACTAACACTTGAATGTTTGAAAATCCCATACCAATGATGTGTTGTAAAGGCTTTTTCTTCTTTCCTTTATTTTTTTTTCCTTCCTAATTTTGCCTTATAATGCTGATCTTGGAGTGACTTGTACAAATGCTTAGCTTTGTGTGCTCTGAGCAGTTCCCTTGGCTCCAATAGAATGACCAAAACTCACACAGCATGTGTGGGGAGCGGGTCTTACTTACAGGCTTATTTTTTTAACTACTAATATACCCTGTAACCCTAATCTTAATGCATAATGACCTGGCTATGTTTCAAATGCTGTAGACCTTTAAAGAGATTTTAAAGGATGCAGACTTTCAGAAAAACAAACACTCTTAGCACATACAGACTTCTCTCCTACTGTTGTGATCTACAGGAAACAGAGGACAGGGAAGAAAAATACTCCTGAACTTTATTCTTATCTTTTTTTGTGATTGGACTTCACAGGTTTTGGTAAGTTATGGCCTCTGCTGCACTTTGAACATGGGTGCTATCTAAAATGTGGGAGCCACAAAGCTGTAGCTCAGAATGCATGCTAGCTAAGCACCCATCCCTCTCCTTGTTCCTGAAGAAGCACTTGGTAGTTGATCATTTGCAATTCCTGCACTGAAACTGTAACAGTGAGCCTTTGGCAAGCCTAGTTAAAACACTAACAAAAAGAAGTCCAATCCCACAGCTATTAAAGGTGACAGGGAAGCTGCCTACTGCAGGAAAAGGCTGGGAAATTTTCTATGGAGCATTGCCTCCTAGTCTGTGAGAAACTCTTGCAGGCATCTGCAAAAGGAGGTGGAGACAAAAGGCAATACATCAGCAACAGACTTTGACAGGTGGGTAATAACCAAGGATTTGCTTAATAGGGCACAGTTGAAAAGCTTATGAATGATGTTAGTACGTATTTTTTATAAAAGCTCTAGAAGCACATACCAGAGGGTCTGCCAGAGCACTGGCACTCATCTGGGGAATCTGAGCAAATAAAAAGCATATATGGTTTCCATATATGCTCTGTCCTCTGCTGTTGTATGACTCTTCCTGTAACAACGATGGACTTGCCCAGAGGCATTGAGGCCAGCCATTTGCCATCTGGGTCTCTCCACAAAGCAGCATTACATTGGGAATATAAACTCTAGTTTAAAGATCATATTAATGTGGCCAAGCTAATAAGCTCTGCCTCAGGAAAGTGTTACCTAATGCATCAGCAACTGTTTAGAGTAAAATGCCAAATTCAGATGTTCTGTCTGACCAGGCAGATGCTCTGACAAGCAGAGTAGAGAGCAACAGTCCCTTGTACTTTCTTGCTGCCTGACCTCATGATTGACCATTCTCACCTGCTTTGTAGCCCATGCTGGATAGGGGCTGGGAAAGCCTAAAAGATGAGCAGGTTGTTAAGCGACTCTAATGCTGAGAAAGATAGCTATGAGTCTGTCCTTTCTAGGCAGGGAAGTTAATTTGGGCTTTTCACTAGGAAAAGAGTGCCCCAAACCCACCACTGGGTAGGGTCAAACCTACTCTCCAGCTTTGGAAAGAGGGACTGGGAACATGTCCCTGTAGTGCTGAAGATAGCACTCCTACTCTCCTAAAAGACAGGAGACCCCAGTGCTAAGCCCTGCTCATTACATTGCTTGATGCCATATTCAGGCTACTCTGATATACTGACCCTCTCTTTCCATGAGACATAGGGTTTGTAAGCCCTTAGCACAGCTTTTGGGTGACAGTCTGGAGATACCACACCAAAAGTCTGGTGTTATATCTGCTATGACTTCTCCCAGTTCTGGCCTCTAGGGATATCAGGACCACAAGACAGAGCTGAGCATGAAGAGCCTTGTGTGAATTATCCCACTCCTGAGTGACTTAACAGATCCTAGGAAGGGGGGGAGGGAGGGAGGCAGATGGGCAGGGATGTGTGGAGATGGAGCAGGTGCATGATAGCACTGTGCTGGATACAAATAAGGCACATTTTTCATGATTTGCAAATGTCCATTTGTGATCCATCTCTCAGCACTTAAGTGGAAGGAAGAGAGTGGGTGCATTAAAACACATCTCTCAGCTTGCAGCAGGGCAAATATCAAACCATTCCTCCTTATTACAGTCAATCAGAGGGTTTACTGGTAATAAAGCCAGTTTATCTAAACAAAGAGGCAATTGTGTATTACACGCATATAAATTTATCCAGGGCCTATGATGACTCAAGTTTCCTTTCTTGCAGCTGATTGCATCATTAGAAGGCTTCTGCTCAGGATTAGGAACCTTTGAAGGAATAAGAGCCTCATGATTCATAGCCTCCTGTTATTTATTTGCTTTAGAAATTACTTAATCCCATTGTAGAGACATCAGGGTGAGACTGGGTATAGTGCAGGGGCTGCCAGCAAGCATTTAGACATTGAACTGGCAGGGGCTTGTGCATGAACACATACTGGGCTGCCTCTTTGGGGTAAACTTTAAGCTTTGGCAGCTTCGTTTTGGGGAACTTACTACCTGCACCTCTTACTGGTGTACATTTTCAGCCAGATTTAAAGAATGGTGAGATGAGATAGCCTCACTCCAGTTGAATTTAATCACTCATAGCTTCTCTAATATCTCCTAGGCTCAGTGGGTTGTAGAAAACTGTCATTAAACATGCAAAAGCAACACTGACGTTTACTCTGCGAGGAAGGAGAGAACATATGGAGTGAGCCCACGCTTTGTGCACTGCAGTGCTTCAGAGACTGGATTAGCATCTCTTTTTTCAGTTGGTAGTCTGGCCTGGAAGGGTTGCTAATTGACTAGTGTTGTTAGCATGGCAAAAGCATCAGTGCGTTATCCTGAATGCAGCTGCAAGCAGGATCCTAATGTAATTTTATACCTTCTGATGCTTGAGTTCTAGCAACTTGCAGTAGATTATCACCAATATTTGGCTTCTGACATCAAAAATGAGGTCACACCTGTTACCAAGATGGTTCTTTCTTGGTGTCTCTGTTTTTCATCACTGAAGCCTTCCCTTGCTCCCCACCAACACCCAGAGATTGTGTGATAGAGTATTTGGTTTTGTGACCTACTCCATTGTGTATAACTGGGGCCAAGAGATAAATATCACCTACAAAGGTTCCAGAAATGATAGAATTTTTTTTCACTGAAAATTCAATGAACATTTCAAATACAGTTCACAATAAATGCTTTTAGGAATTCCATTCTGAGCAAAATGGGAGCACCTTCCTTTAACCTCAGTTCTTCTGTGTTTGCAGTTTGAGAACTCCTGTTTGAAGTGAGGATGCAAGTAGTAAATAACGATTCTCTGCTAGAGGGAATTACTGCAACAAGTATTTTAGAACTGGAGCTTAAGGCCTATTTTGCACTATAAATGGAAAAAATGGTAGGGGAAAAACGAAAGGGAAAAAAAGTCAGTTGTAAATTCCTCATGGATTTTGCAGTTTCTTAGCTCTCTTTCTTTATAAATATATACATACATGTGTGTATATTTAATGTACTGAATTACTGTTACTTCATGGCTTCCCTTATGCCTTACAACACTAGAAGGAGAAAAAAAAAATTGGTGCAAGCTCAGGCATCCTGATATTAGGAAAGCCGCAAGAGAATCTCAGGCTTGCATCTAAACTTTACAGTTGCAACATCTTACAGAGCTGTTCCTGGGGCAATAGAAAGGATGCAGGTATAGTGACAGTGCTTTTGGAGATATCTCTGGAACTGTATTTGATGTTAAAATTAGGTTGAAGTTGGGTGGGTTAGACTTTATCTGCATCTCCAAGCTTCACTCCTCATCTGTGCAATTCCCTTATTCAGCACTCATTTCCAGAATGCAAGAAATTAGGGTTATTTCTTTGACAGCTGACCTAGAAACTCAGGGTCACATTCTCCTGCTTTTTTGTAGAGTTTTATACTGCATCCGTTACCTCAGCCTCCAAACAGTTTTTCATGTAGAAAGAAGTCAGTAAGTCCCACATAGAGTTCATGGGGGCTCTGGCAGTTTCCTTTTTTTGGGGTCAGCATCTGCTTTCTTTGGATGGGATGAGGGAATGAGAGCATAAGATGGGGAGAACAGAGGTTTTGTACTGTTATTGTCAGTGATGGCAGTAAAGTTTTCTTCAAGCAAAGCCTAGTGACATTCCTTAGAGGATCCTGGGCTTGGGAATACACTTGTTCCCCACTTGAATAATTTCCACAGAGATTCCCCTTTGATCAGAGCTGTTTTGTTGTCATTTCCTCTGAGGAGTCATTGGCTCAGAGGAGCCCAGATGTCAGTGGGGGCCACAGATTGACATTTGGTCCTTCATGGAGCAGGGATTCAATCCCTTGGTTTGTTTGAAAAATGAGACTTTGAATTGATAGCAGAGGTTATCGACAAGCTAGGAAAGGGACTACAGCAGAAGCTTTTCATGTCTGCTGTGGCTTCAGCCACACAGAAGGCAGCATTTTGTGCCACCTGGAATTGATGGCAACTTTAAAGTGAGGTCCAGATATGGTTGTTCCTAATAATCCACACTGATACTGAAAACACATAGATTACATTAGCCACATCCCACTCCTGGGAGGAAGAGATAAAGTTGCCTTGCAAGCTGAATTTAAAAAAAGGCATTTTTAGAAACTAATGTGAGTTGTTTGCCCAGGCTTAGTGAGGGTTCTGGTGGGACTCTGGAGCTTTGCACCATTCCTGACAAATGGGCTTTGCCAATGGAGCTATCCACAAAACAACCCTAAATGGCAAGCAGGTTGTTTCTATTACAAAGCTACATCAATTCATTGAAACCTCCTGTCTCCAGACTGGCACGGGCTCTGCAAGTTACAGATGCTCCAGCTGTGGTAGTGAATATATTACCAAAGAAGCAGTGTGTGTGGTTTGGCTACAAAACAGGGAAGAACTTCTTTGGTAGTTTCCTGGAGTGGGAAGGGGCAGGCAGAACAGAGGCAGAAGAGACATCTCCCCAGGGCCAAATGCTGCAAGGTGTATGGCAGCACAAGGGGAACTCTGCCTGGAAGCCCCTTCTTGGATCTGAGTGTCCTGCAGAGAATAGCTGCCACTGCAGGAAGTGTCTCATGAGGGAAGCATGGGTGGCCTGCAAGTGGGAGCAGATAGGGACAGATTTTGTCCTGGAGCTCCTTGCCCCGGTTCCTTCAGCTGCTCAGTAGCACAAGCAGCTTTTGTAGGGATGCATGCAACGAAACAGAGCAGGCCGTAAGGAGAAAAGTGGGGAGATGTCACAGTGTGATGTGGGGAAAATAAGGGCAGGGGTCCAGGCCATGGAGAGGATGGAGATCAGGACCAGCAAAAGGCTGGGCATTCAAGTCTTTTTCCCAGTACTGGCTATGGAAGAAGCAGCAGAAAAAGTTAAGGTGGGAATATTAATGTGGGAAAGTGTTAGTACTGGTGTGGGGCTGAGGGTCTTTGTGCAGAAGAAATGCTGAGGGAAAGTGGATGTGAGATGAAAGAAGAGTGCAAAACTGGTCTGGTGCAACACAGGCCATAGGTTTTCCTAGGGAGTGTCCCTATGGAGTCTGGCATCTCGTGTTCCAAGCAAGTCTTACAGAGAGGTATTCAACCTGACTGTAGAGAAGGAGAAACCACTGTTTCCCTTGGTATTTTTTTCCAGTGATTAATCATCTGTGCTCCTAAGAATTTGTGCCCCATTACTCCTTTAGATTTGCTGGGCCTCACCTTCTAGTAATTAGTCCTTTTTATGTCTCTCTTTGCTAGATTAAAGATCCCTTTTGTAGCCAGTATTTTCTCCCCATGTGGGTAATTATACCCTGTGGCCACATTGCTTCTCAATCTTATTTTTGATTAACTAAATCAGATTGGCTCCTTAAGTCTTTCCGTGCAAGGCACCAGGCTCTTTTGCTCTTTCTCAATCACCAGTCTTTGAATTACATTTTATCACTCTTCCCTCCATCCTGTCCAGTTTTGTGGCACCTTTCTAACAAATGGATGGTAGAACACAAGTCAGTATTCTTCTGTCAGCAACACTCACAGTGGGTTATCAACCATGTCAAAATATTTAATTTTAGTATTTTAATAGTAAATAATATACCATCATGTTTTAAAAACCCCAAGCAAACAACAAAACCAACACACCAAACAGCTCTCTGCTCTCTGAGCTAATGCATATACTCAGACACTAGCTGCTCCAGGCTTCTGAGCCCCTGTTAGTGTGGGGCAGAGCTGACTTGAAAGCTGCTCCCATGCCAGCAGGCAAGGATTTGCTGCAGTGTAGGACTCCCTGTTTCTCAGTGCTTCAGTGCCTCAGCAAGAAACATGGGGCTGGCTGCCTTGCCTGGAGTTGGTGTGAACTCTGTGTTTCTCCCCAGGGAAAGGTAGTAGTTTCCATATTCAGAACATACTTTGCTTCAAGCCTTCGTTTTACTGCCCGAGCACAGGAGATGAAGTCTTTTCCATGCATGATTTACTATTCATTTACAGTTATACACCAAAACTGCTTTAGCTCTGCTGGTGCTGAAGAGCTCATGCTCAGCCCTTTGTCTTTATGAATGTTGCCACTTTTGAGGGTTTGTTTTTCATCTGACACAGACTTTATCAGCTTCTGTGTTGGCTTTTGCATGGCAAGGTTGCAATAGCAGGGGTCTACAGGGGTGGCTTTTGTAAAAAGCTGCTAGAAGCTTCCCCCATGTCCAATAGCACCAATATCAGCCAAGACAGACCCACTGCTGGGGGTGGTAGCATCTCCGGGATCATGTATTTAAGAAGAGTGACAAAACCCAACTGTGCAACACCAGCAGCACTCAGAAGAGAAGGGCTGCACCCTATGGAAGGGACCCACACTGGAGCAGTCTGTTCTTGAAGGATGCACCCCATGGAAAGGACCTACGCTGGAGCATTCTGTTCCTGAAGGATGCACCCCACGGAAAGGACCCACACTGGAGCATTCTGTTCCTGAAGGACTGCACGCGTGGAAGGGACCCATGCTGGAGCATTCTGTTCCTGAAGAACTGCACGCGTGGAAGGGACCCACGCTGGAGCAGTCTGTTCCTGAAGGACTGCACCCATGGAAGGGGCCCATGTGGGACCAGTCTGTTCTTGAAGGATGCACCCCATGTAAGGGACCCATGCCAGAGCAGTTCATGAAGAACTGCAGCCCATGGGAAGGGCTTACATTGCAGAAGTTCATGGTAGGCTGTCTCTAGTGGGAGGGAACCCATGCTGGAGCAAGGGAAGAGTGTGAGGAATCCTCCACTGAGGAGGAACTAGCAGCAGAGATAATGTGTGATGAACTGGCCATGGCCTCATTCCCTGTCCCTCTGTGCCACTTGAGGGGAGGAGGGAGAGAAAATCAAGAGTGAAGCTGAGGCTGGGAAGAAGGGAGGGAAGGGGGAAGATGTTCTAAGATTTGGTTTTGTTTCTCATTATTCTGAGTTGATTGGTATAAATTAAATTAATTTTTCCCCAAGCAGAATCTGTTTTGCCTGTGATGGTAATTGCTGAGTGATCTCCCTGTCCTTATCTCAACCTATGAGCCTTTCATTGTATTTTCTCTCCCCTGGCCAGCTGAGGAGATGAGTAGCAGAGTGGCTGTGGTGGGCACCTTGCATCCAGCCAGGGTCAATCAGTCAAAGTGTCACAGACAAACCAGGGCTAGTTCTTTTTGTTTGTGTCAATAATTTAGTCTTTAGGTTGTGGTATAGAATAACTCCAGCATCAGACAAGAAGTTCACTTCACAATATTAACAAGGGTATGAACACATTAACTGTTTCCCATTCCAGATTCATTTGTTATACATAGAAGTGTCATCTTCTAGCTGTTGCTAATACATTAGCATCAAATATAGAGGATGTCTAGGTGCAGATGAGTTGCTGTTGTAGACACATCATTATTTTTCAAGATATCTTGCCTTTGCAGTAATAGATTTCAAGACTCTAATGTTGTGCCAAGCCAAAAGGCTTATGCTAAGGTATGAAAATAAAGTCGTCAAAGTGGATGTTCTTCAGGTAAACCTAATCTACAGCAGCAATCGCTTAATTCTGTTATAATTAAAAATAGACAGTCAGGAAGCTAGTCAAAGAAAAATATTCTAACAGATCTTTTGTTGATGATATGCTGAATGAATAAATCAGAATAAACTGATTTAAGCATGGCTAGGAGCTTAGATTGTATATTATTTCTTTCTGTTTATAACACAAAAGGAAGGGTTCACTCTGCCAAGCTTGTCTGATTGCTTGTGATGAGCTCGGGAGGGGTGCCTTTAGAACAAATGGAGGTTTTCCTCTTCAGTGTTCCCAGTCTGGGTGCTTCAATGGGGCATCGGTGAAATGTGACACAAAGCTCCCTTGATCACAGAGCAGGCTTCTGAAGGAGGACGAGATGCACAGTTCTGAGACAGGGCAGGGGAGGCACTTCTGCACTAAGGAAAAAGAAAAACCATGCTGTGCTGTACACCACCTATTCCTTATGTGCCATGAAGTGCATTGGGAGCTGGGGTTATTTGTCAGTGTGATGACCAGTCCATCCAAGCATGTCTCCATAGGGGGGGCACATAGAGGTGGGAGCCTGCTGTGAGGTTCAAGGTGTGAATCAGTTTTGGGCTGAAGCAGGTGAGCACAGCTCAGAGCTGGAGGTAGCACCTTATTGTAAGAGGTGCCCACAGGAGGATGGAGCGAGCAGCATTACTTCCCAGCTGTACAGATGGAGAGCTGATGCACAGATGGCACCAGATGAAAAGATCCCAAGAAACAGCAAACAAAAAGATTATGGTCAAGCAGGGCTTGAACATGGATCTTCCAAGTCCCATGCAGGGGCTGCCAGAGGGGTGTGAGCAGGGTGTTGAAAGTAAGGAGAGAGGATTCTTCCTTCAGGACATTTACACAATACAGGTGAATGTCCTGAAGGAGAGAAAACAGTCAGCAGTTGGAAGGGACTGAAGGCACACAGACCAAAGCTATGCTGTACTTAATCAGCTTAGATACTCCCTTTGCTGCAAGCCAACATCAGGGTATGTAAGACCAGTCTGGTACTACCCATCAGCCTCATGAAGGCTTTTATGACCACAGTCAACTTCCCTAGACCATCAGACACAGTTATCTGGAATAATCAGGCAGTAAAGGGGGAAAGGAATGAAAGAGAAAAAGAAGGAAATAAATAAAGAAAGGGAATGAGAAAGCTTTTTGATCAAGAGTTTCTACAGATCTGATTTATTATTATTATTATACATTGCAGCACAGCAGTGAGCCTTTCTCAGGCAGGAAATGCCAGCTGGGACAAAAGAGGTGAGAATCTGGTTCACTTTGCAACATGGATTCTTGACGAATAGAGGCTGAACTCCAGCCATCACATGCATTTCAACTGGAGTCTCAGGTTTGTCTCTGAAATTTCAGACAACTCCATGATTCAGCCAGCTATGCCTATCTTCCAGGTAAAGCCTTTTCCTCTGTGAGTCCGAGCAGGCTGTGCCAGGACCCACTTCCTTCCTGTAACGTTCATAGGAAGAGGGTTTGGGGAGGGAAGCACAGACAAAAGGTTTCAACAGAATGGTTTTAGAAGGGGAGCACACCCAACCCTGCCTCCCCAAACACCTCCCTCTAACATAGGAAGCATTTCTATGCTTTACTTTAGTAAGATAAAAAGCAAGATTGAGCTTTCATGGCCCTCTCCAAAGACCATGACATCCACTCTCTTGGGGTCTGACAGAGGTCATTGCTGAGGTGGATTCCTGGAAATTGATTCAGATTTGGTCAGCACGAGCTATCTCATATCGGGGGAAGATTATCATCAATATTGCTTCTGCTGGAGGCTGGTGGCAGGAGGGAGACCATTGCCTCGGCAATTTTCTAACAGTCAGGAAAGTAATTGTCAGCTACACCAACATCAGGCATGAAGCAGCAGAGTGCGAGATGTAGGGAAACTGCAGCTGGGTTTCATGGGGTGTAAGAGACTCAAGTGATACCACAGAGAGAAGGGCAACAAGCTGGTGGGTGACAGCACCAAAATCAGCAAAACAAAGTCTAATCAGCCGACCTTACCTTCCTATCTGCATTATCTTTTGTAGCTGAGTGATGCCTTCCCACCAAGACAGGGCAGGAGAAGGAGGAGGGGAGGGCAGAAGCAGCCAGGTCTGCAGACAGTGCCTGACTCAGACCTCAGCCTGACTCAGGCTGAGACAAAGCTGCTTCTTCTCCTTCTGGTTAGAAAAAGGTATTCTTATTTTGTAAAGGGCAATTTTAAATAGCTTTCCTTTAGTGATGGAGCAAACTCCAGACACAGCTGAAATAAGCATTAGCTTCCACTTGCCTTTTACTGCACACTTCTACCATTACTATTAAATAATACTACTAAGGAAAAACCTATTATGTTACTTTGTCTGGTAAGTTTATGACAGGAGCTATAATAATTTAAGGGCTAAGTGGGTGCAAGGGAAAAAAGAAAAAAGGATGTATTCTTATAAGAAGCTAGCTAAGGAACGTCCTGCCTAAAACTTGTTTTTGCATAACTGAAATTTTGCCATGAGAAATTTCAAGTTTGACAATGAATTCCAGTTTTCCTCTGAGAAAATGCAGATGGCAGCTTTAGAGCTGCCCGCCTGACAGGCATTTGTCAACTTTGTTTTCTGTCTTCAGGGAGGCAGTAGAATCAACAAGAACCATTTTAAGGGGCAGATAGTCAGCAAGCCAAACAATAAAACAATACATCCTGATTTAACTTTTCTAAAGACATAAATGTGGGAGATTTTTACCTGAAATTTCACTTCTACAGAAAGCATTTGTATTTAATTCCTTACTTCCAAGTATTTGGGGAGCAGAGGTTTTGACAGGTTAGCAGAAAAGAGTCACCATGATTCACTCTTTGCACTGTGGCATAAGTCTATGAACTGTCAGTCTCTTCATGGTAAGCATTTTTGGCCAAACCTGTACAAAACTACCATGGTGGTTTGCTGGGGTTGAGCGTGCCTGCCTTTTCTCAGTAGCCAGCTGTTGGTTTACCAGTGACTCCAGCAACAACATACAGGGAAGTGAAAGTAACAAAAGGAAAACCACAGGGTTGTCAGAACTGTTGAGCAAATGTGAGGCTGATCAGAGCCAGTAAGACCTCATCTGGAGCATTGTGTGCAGTTCTGGTGTCCTCAACATAAAAAGGACATGGAGCTGTTGGAACAAGTCCAGAGGAGGGCCACGAAGATGATCAGGGGACTGGAGCATCTCCCATACGAAGATAGGCTGAGACAGTTGGGGCTGTTCAGCCTGGGGAAGAGAAGGCTGCGTGGAGACCTCATAGCAACCTTCCAGTATCTGAAGGGGGCCTATAGGGATGCTGGGGAGGGACTGTTCATCAGGGACTGCAGTGATAGGACAAGGGGTAACGGGTTCAAACTTAAACAGGAGAGGTTTAGATTGGATATAAGGAGGAAGTTTTTACTGTGAAGATGGTGAGGCACTGGAATGGGTTGCCCAGGGAGGTTGTGAGTGCTCCATCCCTGGCAGTGTTCAAGGCCAGGTTGGATGAAGCCTTGAGTGACATGGTTTGGTGTGAGGTGTCCCTGCTTATGGCAGGCAGGTTGGAACTAGATGATCTTAAGGTCCTTTCCAACCTTAATTATTCTATGATTCTATGATTCTATGAAGTGGAACATTTTGTAACATGTGATAACTGGCTCCGGGGAGGTGAAGGAGAATGTCCTAAAGACAGAGTGGTCAGGGTCATATATGGAACATGCCGTGACAAGCTTTCTTTCTCCCTTTCCCCTTCCCTCTCTGTGTTCCCAGAGACAACTCTAACCTAGTGTTTTCATGAGAGCACTGCCAGCAGAGACCCCCAAAAGAACAAGCCAAACCAGCACATCCCTGGAGTATCCTGAATACTCTCACATATTTTTTTGCTAGGTTGAATGAGAGAGCAATACATTATTTAATCTTGCTGTCACTCCGAGATTGTTCCCTGCAGTATATTACAGTGCTTTGTCCAAGCTGGTTTTAAAACATCAAAGTGATGAGACTTCCACCAGTTTCTTGGGGGAGCTATTTTACAGCTAAAAGACTTCACCATTAATACTGTTTCTTGTCACATGCATCAGCGGCTCTCCCATAAATAATTGCTAATACTACAGCTATTCTACAGGCCCAGGGAAGGTGAAGGAATACAATCAGGGAGTCAATATTCAGGTGAATAAAGTAATGAAAAGATAATGCAAATGTCTGGTTCCTCCAGGAACATATGGCATTTGGTTGGGTAATGGACACTTGAATAATTGGCAGAGAGTTAACCGGTTACCTCCACACTCATCCCTGAAGAAATGTGAGGTAATCTGGGAGAGCTCAAGCACAGGGGGAAGCCAGCCTGCTCAGGCTGCTGAGTTCAACTGTGCCAGGATCTAGCAGAGTTGGCTACAGAAGCCTCCATTCCCCTGTAAGGCCACTCCTAAGTAAATTACCTCACATGTATCAGAGTTACTCCAGAACAGCTTAGAATATTTCCTGTTACTGCTATAACATCTAAGGAAACAGACATATGACCAAGTGAGTGATGTCTTTAATGTTTCTTAAATTCTTTTATTGAAAACCTGTTTCCTGTTCTTCTCCATCTGCAGAGGTCAGTTATGTGGTGTAACAACCTATATGAAGTGTTCTGCATAAATGAAAAAACCCATCCCTCCTGGCCCCTGCTTGCAAATCATCACCTTTGGTAAGCAGCAGTGTACTCTGCATGGCTACTGATTCAGCGCTGGTAATGGCTGTGACACCAGCAGATGCTTTTCAATATTCCTCACCTTAGCATTTCACTCAAGGTCCCCCTTTGGCAGGTAGTTCAATAGCTTTACTGTAACACACTGGGCAATGCCATCTCTGTTTCCTTTGTTCCTTATTATGTGCCTATGTATCTCAGCTCTACAATAAAAAAACCCTGCCGAACACATACAGAAGACAACATTTCTCTTAGAATACAGCCTCCTCCTGAAACAATTAGCAGGCTGGTGCATATAGCACTGGTGATAATCTCACTGACACACACCACAACAGCTTTAAAGACTAGATGATGTCTCTCCCAGAAAAAAACAGCAGCAAGCTATTTAGGGAGAATTCAGCAGATACAGAGCAGCCTATCATTTCTGGCTTTAGAGAGAGGCTGTTCCCTCTTTTGATCAATGAATGATTCCTTAACTGTTTTCTTGTAATGGGACAAGTATAGTTTAAGTGGTCCTGAAGCAATACTTCCCCAGAGGTCCTCTTCCACACATTACTAGAAAGGAAAAAGTTTTTCTTAGCATTCAAACTTCACAAGTTTTCCTTCCCTAAAGTTCATTCTATTTTCGCAATGCCCCATTGCACTAAGCTTGTGCAAACTCTCTCTTGGGATTTTCCTTGAATTTATTTGGAGGTGATTATCATATCTCCTTTTAGTTGTTGCTTTGCCAAGATGTACATAGCTTGCTCTTTTAATCTTTCCATATCAATCAAGCCTTCCTGCTACCTAATAATAATTGTGCCTCCTCTCTGAATTCCCTCCAGCTTTTTAGTATCTTTCCAGTGGCATAGTGCTTGAACAGCACAGGAGATACCAGCTGCTTTTGCAGCTGTGTAGAGAAGGTGCTCAGTTCATCTGCTCTGCTGCAGAACATGTTACAAAAATTTGCCTACCTGTCCTATCACCTATCCTTGCAACACTTCCAAGAGCCAAGGGAAAGCAGATTTCAGTGCTGGGGAACTGTCAAAACAATGGAAGGTTCCTCTGGATACATTATACTGTATTCCCCCTAAGAAATGGTACTACACCCCTTAAGGAGCATGTGTTGCCTATTTCCAAGAGGGTACTGGTGACATCATTCTGAGTATGGATTAGTTGCTGCTTCTTTGCTTTGGTTAAACTTTCTGTTTTCGCATCAGAGCCATGAACAGTCAGTGATGTGAAGTCTTTGTGCAGAAATCAAAAATTGTTTTGGATTTTTTTAAAGCTGTAAGCTACATTATGGAATCTTTTCTGATTTACTTATTCACTATGTAATCTAATAAGAAATAAGTTTGTGATTCATACTTCAGTCGAAACGTTCAATTACCAAGCCAAACTCCTGAAAACCTAAGTATGTGCTCAGTTTAGCATCAAAATGTCTTTGGTATTATAGGAAGAGCTATCAAAAAGAACATACAAACATGTATTATTATACTTCTACCACAATTTAGCAAGCAGTTTTCTATTACGGCTGCGAGAACAACAGAATGTCTTTGGCTTCTGCAAGCTTTGTAATCTATCAAGTAGTTGATCTATCCAAGAAGCAGATTCTCTGTCACTAGTTGCAGATTATATCAGAAAAAGAGAATCACAAACAGAGGTTGTAGGCAAATGATAAACAGAAGAGAAAAATGAGAGAATGACAAAAGAAAAATATGAAAAGTCCCAAAGGTTTAAACCTTTGCTGAGGTTTAAACATGCAGAAAGGAAGAGATAGAAGAAAATGTCTGAGAAGCAGCACAGGCAATGTTTAAAGTTGGATTCAGAGTTCTCTGTCTTCACAGTGCTGACACTACCAGATGCAGACAGTTGCCACAACACAGGTAACATAATACTTTGCCTAATGACTGATTACACAGTGCTGTAGCTATAGTCAATAAACCAATTCTGCTGGGTCAGTTTGTTTTTTTCAGGTTTGCTTTCAAACTGTTAACAAACAATTAGCATTCATCACCTGAAGTCTTTCAGACTGGATGCGTTTCTGAGTGATGCCTTTTCACACAACTTAGAACACCTGGCTTCTTAGAGGAATCAAATTGTGCCTGTATTGTGACGGGAATGAAATTAAATGGACAATATGGAATCTTCTGGATTTAAGATCCAAATCAGCTTTACTTTCTCAATATTTTCCCCCAAAAGACTCCAAGTAAGATCTAGTAGTTGCATCACTTTTTTTCCTTTTTTTAAAAAAAGAATTCTCTGCCCTTGCACCTCACTTTTCACTGAATGCTTTTGGTTTTCCTTTTCATTCATTCCTACTAGGATTTGAAACCTCCCCCAATTCAGCATTGAATGTGAATTTCATTAAGTGCTGTTTATTTTTATTCCAGACCAATTAATGAGGATGATAAATGAGCTAGGACATATCACCAATCACTGTGGCACCCCAGTAGCTACCTCCCCCAAATTAAAACACTGCCATTTATCATTACCGTTTGCTAATGTTCTTTCCGCCAATTTGTAGACCCTGTGGCAGTACTGCTACTGAAGCCAATCTCAATTAATTTTTCAAGTGCATTCATGGGAGATGCAATATCAAATACTTTATGGAAAACCAAAATGCCGTATGCCAGCTGAATTTCCAGTAGGCACTACTACTCTAATTCTTTTAAAGCTTTTTCTATCTCTTTCTGAAGATTTATTCTTTTATTATTTGTATTTTAGTGATGCCTGAAGAATCCAACTGGGCTGAAGACCCATTGTTATGTTTATTACTAAAATTTTATCTCTAGCTGTTTATTGATTCTCTTTCCTTATTCTGTCTCTCACATTTGCTTCATTTTCACCCCAAGGATTGAACTTAAATTAATGGAAATGTAATTGCCAGGATTACTGAAAATTCCCCTTTTTTTTTTTTTTTTTTTTTT
>NDXB01012730.1:17878-79315 GCA_002631895.1 Agapornis roseicollis | reverse complement strand
CTTTTTTTTTTTTTTTTATTTTTCTCTTTTTTTTTTTTTTTTTTTTTTTAGGAAATCAGGTGCATTTTCTATATTTTGCATATTTGCTGTTTCCACTTTGTCTCTTTCAAAAAAACATTTTATTATGAGTCATGTTTGCATGAAAACAGCCTTCTCTCTCTTTTTTTCTACCATGCATATGCTCCTGCTGTGCATTCCTCACTGGGATCTGTACTGCTGATAATCCTGTGCCTGAGAAGTCTCAGTAAGTTACATAGAGATGACTGATGTCACACTTGGAGGATTAAGTAGGGAATAAGCAGCAGGAGCACATCATGTCTCAAGAAACTGAGACCACATCTTGTCTGTGCTGGAAAATGCCAAAGACAGATTTTTAAAAGATGCTATGGTGCTTCTTGATACAAGAAAGAAAGCCTCTACATGCCAAATTGAAAAGACACTGATTCAAAAGGAGAAGGAGAGCAATGGGTATTTGAACAAGCCCAGTTACGTCCTGAGTCCAAGGAAGATGAGCTGTGTGAAGAGACCTCTTGTGCCACCTTTGGTCTTTGGAAGACTCATAAGCAGGCACTTTGCCTGTAAGCTTACAATTTCCTTGTGTTCCACCCCCCCCCCTTTTTGTTTTTAAATAAAAAGATAATAGCTGCTTCATAATCTTCCTTATATTCCCTTTCCTGGAACAACCTGGTAAGTGTCTGACATACTCCACTTTCCCTTTCACCCAGGAGAGAGTGCACTTCAGGCTGGAGAATATTTCAAGGAAACACTGCAGAATCTTCCCTTTGATCAGAAAGCACAGCTTGAAGGAAATATTTTCCCCTATGCCCTAAACCTGTAGGATCTACCTGATCAAACTATTTTTTCCCTCCCACTCACTCAATAACAGTCTTCCCAGTGCTACTGAAAAAATCCCATCTCACTATTCCACTACCAGGAAGTGATTTCATTGTCTTAAAAAGTCAAAAATCAGCTTTCTCTGAAGATACTGAAGATCTGAAGATCTAAAAATCCTTTATCTGTCACAGAACAAGGAATTAAAGGTTCCCAGTCCCACTGTGTTCCTACAGATGCTATGGAGTTGCTTCCTTGAACAAGGTACTTAGTGCTGTGATGGCATGCTCCTTCATGCTGCTTGAGGAAACTTGGCTACTCAACATCATCTTGGCTGAGTTAGAGCTCTGGGCTAGTTCTGGGGTGGGAATGAATGAGACCTCAGCATTATCCTATCCTGACTCCTGAAATGGCTTGTTACTGTCTCTTATTACTTCTCCAATATAAAGGGAATATTTAGTACCCCTTCATTTTAACCAACAACTGCCTTTGATTTCCCATCTGCTGACAATTATGTGCAGGCTACTGGCCAAAGGATATTAACCTTATTTTATGCTCTATACCCAATAATTAGACTTGGGCTTCTGCATCTATAACTGAATTCATACCACCATATCTCAGCAAAGCTGTGGATGTTCCATCACTGGAAATGTTCAAGATCAGGCTGGATGAGACTTTGAACAACCTGGCCTACTGAAATAGGCCCTTGTCCACAGCAGGTACATTGGACTATATGATCTCTAGAGGTCGCCTTCAACCCAAACAAGTCTATGACTCTGATTCACTTCAGGTTTGTTTTCTGTAGAGTGAATCCAAAATAGGAGCATCTTAGTGTTAGCTACAGTTGAGAAAAGCTCTTAACTTCTTCCCAACTAGAGCATGCAGTTACAGTAAGCCTATTCCTTTTGATGCTGCAAGTGGGCTGTTTACCCAGAAGGGTTCAAAGCTAGTTTCAGCCTGCTTCTTCCAAACCCTGGTATTATTCAGGAGTCAATAATTCAATTCAAAACAATGCAGTAACAATGAAGGGGAATTGTTTTAATGGTGTTTACTTGTTCTTAATGATGTGCTGTGTCCCTGCCTCCCTGTTACAGACAGAAACAGATGATAAAGAAGGGAGAAACTACACAGTAATGCAGATGGATAGTATAATCAAAGAAGAGACACTCCTGTTGAGATGAAAGAGAGACTCCTGCTAGTTTCTGACAACTCGAAAATGTAGGATTTTTACTGCCACAGTTGAGGTCTTCCTGCCAACAAGTACCTAACTGTAAAACCAGAGAAAAATTCCCCAATTCAGAGCAGTTCAGAACCCTTTTTAATAAAACCATTCTACCCCCTGAAGAAAGTACTTGTGGCCAAACCAGGATAATGCTCTGCCTCCTTTCTCCTTTTTTTTTTTTTTTTATCATTTCTTCCTTTTTTTGCCTCATTTCTTCCAGATTTTATACTCTCGAATGTGACATATTTTCTCCCTCTGTCAGAGAAAATAACTGAAAAGGGAATGTATTTATGCTCATTACCTTGGGAGAAAAGTCAAAAAGGAAAGGGGTAGGAAATTGGTCTGTACAATGATTTACACAAGTCTTGAAGATATGCCAGTTTAAGCAGCTCAGCAGGGCATACACCAAGGCTCAGGATGTCCTCACAGCCTCACCATGCCCCTTCCTCCAAGGCTGTGAGGAGAAACAGAACAGTACTTAGTGCAAGCCAGAAAGTGCTTCTACCTTTCAATTTCTATAAACATGCAGCATTAATATTGTGTCCATATGGTGTAACAACAACTTCTGAAGCACACAAGAGATTCTGCCCTCTCAGAGACTTGTGGCCATCTCTAAGACCACAGTGACTGTCACTGTTGCTTCTTCATTTTCATGCTGTATTCACTATTTGTCTGTCATTGCTCCTGCAACAGCCTCTATATGCCTTGTGCATGAGAGGCCGGTTATTAATTATGAAATATATAGCTGTCTGGGTTTGTGGTTCCAGCAAACACTGCTGCTTTGCCTGTAGGCTGAGAAGTAAGCAACAGGGCTCACAACGTTTTTGCTAGGTTTCTGGAAAGTGCTGGGAAGGAGCTGATGGCCACCATCCATGTGAGTGCCAGTGATGTAAGGGGAGAAGTTTTGGAGGCAAAATTGCAGGATCTCCTTGACAGCTTCCCCAAAAATATTTCTGGCAATGTATGCTGGGCCAGGCAGATAGGAAGCGGTAATGCTCTTGGGAAAATTATATATCTAAGAGAGTTCAAAACCATCAAGACTAGAAAGGTGTCTGGAAGAGAGGGAGCTTGCCCAAGGGAGTTCCAGCTGCCAACCCTGCCCAGGATGGTGCTCACATGAATATGATGAGTATGGGGGTTTAGCAGACACATCCAGACATTACAAGAACTGCTTATCCTCAGGTGAAGGACAGGACAAAAGCTAGAATTTACCAAGTTACAAACAAATGCACAATGGCATAGATAGATAGAAGAAAGCTAAAAGTAATTTTATGCATATATCTACCTGAATATTAGAAGTCTAGGGAGATAGGAGTATTTGATTTAAATGAATATAAGGACATAAAAAACATATTGGAAATTTGGTGGAAGGTGAAGATATGGACAGTGTAATACCTGTTTGAAAAGTTATACTGGAAAGACAAAACTGTCTCTAAAGATGAAGGGGTGGTGCTATAACCTAAAAGACCCTTTGAGTCAAACCAGATAGATAAACAATCAAGCAAACGTTGTCCACAAGTAATAGAAACCCTTTGAATCAAACTCCAGTCTCATGCAGGAAAAACACAGCAATAAGCTGCATTACGGACTGCCTGATGAAGATGGTAATAGAGATTGACATACTGAGGGAGATCAAGGAAGGCAGGAATGAATAATGAAAGAAGACTACAATTGCACTCATTTGCTGGGTAACCATTTCTGTTGAGTGTGATGTGTGGGCTGAACTTCTGAACACTGCCAATTTCTTTCTTATGGAAGTACTAGACAGGGAAATAAGAAAAGAAGTCCTGACCAATGTGAAGGACTTGGTGACTGTCACAGTCTGTTGGGAGCAGTGGCAGTACTGTATTTAAGTCAAGTTTAATGTCCTTATTCTTCTTGCAAGAGCTAAGAGGCCCACTAGTGATGAATTTTAAAACAGACAAGCTACACAAAAACGAAGGGGGCTTGTTACAAAGAAGCTAAAATCAGTGCT
This sequence comes from Agapornis roseicollis, assembly GCA_002631895.1. NCBI lineage: Eukaryota > Metazoa > Chordata > Aves > Psittaciformes > Psittacidae > Agapornis > Agapornis roseicollis. The sequence goes on along the minus strand of NDXB01012730.1, from coordinate 75,287 downwards.
AAAATCAGTACAAAAACCTTTTTTTGGACAGTACTAAGGCTGTTCAAAGACATCATGCTGAATGATGAGAGCAAACACATATTACCTATCAATAAATGTTTGAGAAAGACCAAAAGATAGCAGGCTTAAAGAAGTGTAAAGGAGCTTGCTTAGGAATAAGAAGATGTTATTAAAAAAAAAACAACAAAACAAACCCAACCCAAACCCCAAAGGAACAATAGGCCAAGTATGCTGATCTTCAGGAAGGAAGGCAAAAAAATTGAACTGTGCTTTAACTTGCAAAAAAGCAGAGACACTAATTATAAATCATGTTGTTATGCCTAGGGGCTAGGAGACCTATAGAGTGTCTGTAAGGCCATGGAAAAATCAAGGAACAGGAGGCTTCAAAGACAAAAGAAATGCAGCAGAAAAAAGTGAAATCTGGCCGACCTCACTAAATGTGAGGAACTTTGGTAAACTTCCACAACAGAACTTTTCTTTTAGGGGTTCATCTTTCCATGTTGTGGTGGCAGTTGATACCTCGTGGCTATAGTTCACGTACTCTTCTAAAAGTCATTCTACAAGGTCCTCAGTGACAAAAATCATAACTTGTTATGGGATAAGAGCAAATGTCCTCATGCAGGGATGTAACTAGTCTTAAGACAGGAAAGAGAGGGTAAAAGTAAATAAATCTTGTGGAGAAGTGGATTGTCAGTGGAGCTTCACACACATCTATGTTCAGACCCATGTTACTCATGACTGCATAAATGATCTAGAAAAAGTATTAACTGTGGGATGTTTGCTATGTTATTGTGAGAACCTGGACACTGAGCTTGTTTCAAACACTGTGAAATAACATTTAGCAACACCGTAGGAGGAGGTGATATGTTGCACTGGCTTTGTTCACAGGCTGAATCCCTGAAAGCCCAGCCATGCTGAGCTGAAAACATTCCAGGTTGCCAATTAAAACTTCAGGCCCATGTTACACTACTTAGTTTATTATTACTTTGCATTATAGAGCTTCCTATTGCAGTGTAAGTTGAGGAAAGATAGCAGATTCCTGTACAGTTCATTGCATGGTTTTGCAAGTGTACAGCTTGAAATGGGCTCTTCAAATATTAAATATTCAGTGACAGAGTCTAGTAAACAAGACCATTTGCTATAGTTGTTTATAGGGGATTGAGAGTCCAGTTAAAGTTTCCACAGAAAAATCTGCCTCTGCACATGCACACACATGCAAGTGCAAACCCACACATGCACTGAAACAGAGGAAGTCTGGGAGTTTTTCTGATTCCTGGGATGAATTTGCTATATGCCTCTTGCTGTCAAATAGCAGGTAGGGTATATAGGGCATACACACAAATGCAGTTCCAGCTAAACTAAACTTTTTTAAGGTACTTGAAAATATGAATATTACCTGCAAGAGTATTTTCAATGGCTTAAGGCAAGGGAGCTGGAGTGGTGAGCTTATAAAAAGTAGACATGAGGGGGCCGGGGTCAGTTTGCCCTAAAGCAGTGACTCCCACAAGGTTGCTCTTACTGGAATCCATGTTTTAAACTCATCATTTCACAGGTGGATGAATGCATGTTAGTGAAAGTCATTATCCCGCTGCTGGTTACAACTACAACAACTTATGCCAATGAGATTGACTGGGTATCCTCCAGCAGGAGAGAGGGGCCCCAGGGTCCATGGTTCAAGCACTGTCTGTGGACTTTCCATCTGTGCTGGAAGGACTTGTCAACCTTTCCCAAAGTACTACTTATGGCTACTCTACATTCTCCCAGCTGTAATTGCTTGTTCAGCCTTCTGGAAATATCTATAAATCCAGTGCAGGCATTGTTATTAACTCATCATATGCCTCTTCAATCTTTGTCTTTCTGTATGAAATATCCAACAAAGCCTGATACAGAACCTGTTCTTTCTCCAAGTCCTTCTCAATTATTCAATACCACCTAAGCTGAATGCACGTGCAACTCCCAACTGCTGAGAGAAAATTCTATATGTGGGGATATATAAAAGAGGTTTCCAGTGCTTACACAGAGCGTCTTAAATGAAATATGATCTTCAGGCAACTGACCTACTAACTGTAAAGGCTTCATCTAACTCAGGGTTGGACTCACACTGGAAACCTAATAACTCCTTGGTTGACAATACTTACAGGCAACTTGCTCTGTAGGTAAGAAAATGCAGACAAAGCTAAAGAGTGCTCCAGCCCTCTAGCCTTACATCTTCACATGCAGTACTGATGTGGGTGCCTCAGGGCATTTGACTTCACACAGCTGTTAAAGCTTATAAAAGCCACCATGTCCTTTTCTTCAGATAGCTGTTCCTAAGGTCAGTCTTACACTGGTGGTCACAAGTGGGTGACCAAAGTAAATAAAACCTGTCTTAAAGGACACTGAAGAGAAGATTCAGGTTGGACAGCTACAGGTTGGGCAGAGAAGAGATTCAGAGCAGCCCTGTGGAGAAGGACTTGGGGGTGGTGGTCGATGAGAAAATGAACATGAGCTGGCGGCAGTGTGCACTCTCAGCCCAGAATGCCAAACCTGGGCTGTATCAACCAGCAGGTCGAAGGAGGTGATCCTGCCCTTCTACTCTGCTCTTGTGAGACCTCACCTGGAGTATTGTGTGCAGTTCTGGTGTCCTCAACATAAAAAGGACATGGAGCTGTTGGAACAAGTCCAGAAGAGGGCCACGAGGATGATCAGGGGACTGGAGCACCTCCTGTATGAAGATAGGCTGAGAGAGTTGGGGCTGTTCAGCCTGGAGAACAGAAGGCTGCNGGGACTGGAGCACCTCCTGTATGAAGATAGGCTGAGAGAGTTGGGGCTGTTCAGCCTGGGAAGGGAAGGCTGCATGGAGACCTCATAGCAGCCTTCCAGTATCTGAAGGGGGCCTATAGGGATGCTGGGGAGGGACTGTTCATCAGGGACTGTAGTGACAGGACAAGGGGTAATAGGTTGAAACTTAAACAGATTGGATAACAGATTTAGATTGGATATAAGGAGGAAGCTTTTAGTGTGAAGATGGTGAGGCCCTGTAATGGGTTGCCCAAGGAAGTTGTGAGTGCTCCATCCCTGGCAGTGTTCAAGGCCAGGTTGGGCAGAGCCTTGGGTGACATAGTTTAGTGTGAGATGTCCCTGCCTATGGCAGAGGGGTTGGAACTAGATGACGTTAAGGTCCTTTCCAACCCTAACTATTCTATGATTCTATAACAGGAATAACCTGTGAATATTGTCATTTCACATGGTAGTGCCCAGCAGCCCTAGGAGAGGCTGTGTACTTGCCCCTTGAGTTTATATGTACAAAAGGCTTTGTAGGTAGTTGAGAAAAGAAGGAATGTGAGCTTTATATGATACAAATTTAAATGAGATTATTATGGAGAGAATACACGAATGCAACACTAAGGTCACTTATCCAGAGGTGTCTGAGGTAGAATAGAGAAGGCTACAAGTAAAAACTGTGTGTTTAAAATACTATAATTATAACTGCAAATGTACTTCAGCCCAAGGCTTTACAGCAAAGCTGTAAAAAGTAAAATCAATTTTAATCTTTAAGGGCACTTTGCTACATTCTTCTTCTTCAAGGCTAAATCCAACTAGGTCAGTCCAGGCAGGAGTTGAAAAAATATGAGCTTTTTCTTCCTGAGCAATAAATACTATCTTCAGTGTCAAAAGCTGGATTGCTACCATGTACACTGTTTGGCTCTTTGGGGAAGCTCAGTCCTCGGTCTGAGCATCTATCAATCAGAGCTGAACAAAAGCATCCAGTCTGGGGGGAAAGTGCACTAGATCAATAGAGAAGAAAATCTTTCACCCATGACCTTTGATGATTATCAGGTAGCAGTAACAGTTGCTGCTTTCTTAGTCTTAATGTGGGTCCATTTACTCTTGCTGTGGATGTGAAACTTGGGTCTTGGTGTTCTCCCTCTTCAGATGCCGACTGAGGAAATCTCTCTTGATTTGAATTGATGCTAATTCTGCAATTACACACTGAAAACCTGCTAGCCCCTGGTACAAAACCCTCTTGCAGGATCACTCCTACAGTGAGGGTCACAAAAATGAGCTCATAGTTCAGTACATTCCCCGTCCTTGTTTTACACTGGGAGAGAGGGGATAGGAATGCAGGCATAATTAAACTTCAGTCCTCCTGAACTACTCTCATGTGTAGTAGCTTTCATCGCATCTGAAAATTGGCATGTTGCTATGGTTTCAGGAATAAAGAATGGACATCCTTATTCCCTCTTGCTACTGCTTCTGTCTTCCTTTACTCCACTAAAAAGTAAAAATGAGTTCTTGAGATAGAAAGATCATATTTCATCACAATAAGTATTTTATGAGAGATAAGCAAAAAGTCTTCTCAGAAATCTCAGACATATTATTTGGGCCTCCAGTGACCATTTAAGAATACACTCAGTATTGTTGGAGTTGGTTGTATGTTCTAGGGATAATTTATTTGACAAATGTTACCATTTTAAAAACCAAATTGCTCATCTAGTTTAAAAAATATAATTCACAAAGATACCGGACAGAGTGAGTTATTAAATACATGCATCAGATAAGTTTCTTGAGTTTTGCAATATATCTGAATAAATTACTCAGCTTATTCATTATTCAGTGAGTTCTGATTATTATTATTATTATAAGCACTTATATAGCAATATTAGTGCACTGGTGTAAGTAGTCAGTGACAAAAATGACAGGTCTTCTGATGGATCAATGATATAATTAAGACTGGACTAAGGCATGGGAAAAATGGGCTTCACCCCTACTAAGTACTATTAATTTGATGAGTTTTGGATTAGAGGTGACGGATTTGTGAGTATGCTCCTAGTTCCTCAAATCAAAGACCTCCAGTAGTCTTTTTTCCCTGTATAACTGAGATAAGGACCTTGTTGAGATTCAACAGCACTTCAGTGGTGGGTCCTGTACTTGGGCCACAACAAACCCATGCAACTCTCCAGGCTTGGGGAAGAGTGGATGGGAAGCTGCTTGGCAGAAAAGAACCTGGGGGTGCTGACTGATGGCTTTACATGAGCCAACTTGTGACCAGACAGCCAAGAAAGACAACAGCATCCTGGCCTGTACCAGCAATAGTGTGGCAGCAGGGCCAGGGCAGTGATCATCCCCCTGTGCTGGGCACTGGTGAGGCTGCACCTTGAATCCTGTGATCAGTTCTGGGCCACTCACTACAAGAGAGACATTGAGGTGCTGGAGCAGGGCCAGAGAAGAGCAGCAAAGCTGGTGAAGGGTCTGGAGAATAAGTGTGATGAGGAACAGCTGAGGGAACTGGTGTTTAGTTTGGAGAAGAGAAGGCTCAGGGGGGACCTTATTGATCTTCACCACTCCCTTAAAGGAAGTTGTAGCAAAGTGGCTGTCAGTCTCTTTTCCCAAGTAACAAGTTATAGGACAAGAGGAAATGACCTCAAGTTGTTCCAGGGGAGGTTTAAATTGGATATTAGGAACTATTTCTTCACCAAAAGGGTTGTGGAGCACTGAAACAGGCTGACAAGGGAAGTGGTTGGGTCACCATCCCAGGAGGTATTTAAAAAGCATATAGATGTGGAACTCAGGGTCATGGTTTAGTAGTGGACTTGCAATACTAGTTTAATGGCTGGACCGAATGATCTTGAAGGTCTTTTCAAATCAAAAGGATTCTATTATTCCATGAAAATTAACACTGGCATAACTATGTCAACCTGTATACACTGGCATCCTAAACCAGCTACCTGGAAGGCTCTGAACTTAGCTGTTAGAATGTAATACCAAACCTACAGCTTTAGGGGCAGATGGGAAAAATTTATTGATCTTAATTACATGGGAATGTTATTGCAAATTAAATCCTGTCATAGTCTTTCCTTCAAGGGATGGACTGCTGAAAGTAAGAGGATTCAGCCACAGCCTGCTTAGCCAGAGGCATTACAACATGGTGAGCACTGCAGTCTCACTAAAGCGTCTAGTACCTGGCTCCTCAAAGGGCTGTGGGAAAAGAAGAGTGGGTGGTAATACAACATACCTGCTCATCCAAAAAATATCAAGGTTTCTTTTCTAAAAAGAAAGCTCTTCTTTCAAAGAGCTGACTAGTTATGTTTTGCTGTGTACTTCTAAAATGCTTTCCTACTCTTTTAGTGGGGAGGCAAACCAATATACAGAAATTGCCATAACATACCCCTAAATGGACCTTTATCACAGGGAGGCTAAAATTCTTCCTAAGGCTCATCTTTGAAACCAATACCAAATAAAATTCATCCTGGCTCTCTTCAGTTTTCTGAAAAGAGGGTCAGCTCTGTTGGAACTAGATAATCTTAAGGTCCTTTCCAACCCTAACCATTCTATGATTCTATGAAAGGACAATGTAGCTCAGAACCTAGTAAATTTGAGTGGAATAGACAAAACCTATTGTTGCAAATGCTCAGTTTTATTTTTCAAGGCAATTGTCCTTCTTTTTTTATTAACATTGTGTGTCAGCATTTTTTTCCTGCTTTTCTTTGTCAGAAACTAGGACATGTACAAGTATGTGGACATAATGTCTTCTTTTCAGTCTTCCTTATCTTTCAGTTTTGCTACTAATTGAAAATCAGGACTTGTGAAAGAGCATCTGATGTTAGTGAAGTAAGAAACTTTTTGGCACAAAGCAGGCTTAAAAAATTATTCTTTCAACGACATGGTACGTATCTGAAAAGTTCAAATTGTCATTTTTTGAGTAATGCCTTGTGGAATAGTTTGTACTAAGTGGAGCTGTCTCCATGGCCCATCACATCTCAACTATGTACCAATTAGGAATAGGTCTTATTATAAACCTGAATACAGAAGGCAATTTGCTTGAGACTAGACTGGAAACTTAGAAATGCATCAGGGAGATGCATCCACAAATGCACTCACAAAATGCAAACTCTATACCATCATGAGGGGGGAGTCACTCTTCCCTATAGATAATTATTTATTTTCTGGCCTGAAAGCTTCTTGCTAAACATGAAAGCAATCTTTGAGCACTGAACTGTAACTTTGCTGGGCTGCTTTTTTGTTGATAAAACTTGAAAAAGCAATTTACTCTCTTGGGCCTGTTTAAGAATTCACCGTGAAGCAATGGGAGGAATGGAAAGACAAGCTGCATCCTCCTACTGCTCCCAAATTCCTGTTTTTAAGCAATGAGATGAAAAGGGGCAGAAGTGACACACACACATGCATCAACATGCACACCCCTAGCCTCTCAAGGGAATGAAAATGTTTTCATTCCCCCTGCATTGTCTTCCTGCCCTTATTTTAGAGGAACACTTCCAGCTATCACTTTACTCTCCAAGGGGAAAAGCAGAGCAAACACCAGAGCCTGGCCAAGCTGTCTGCTTTTATTCTAGACACCTGATTTTCTCAGAAAGGCTTCCCTAGGAGAGCAATATATGTTCAATCTGCATCTAACCCAATAAGTACACTTGCTTTTCCCAAACAGGCTGGTTTTGTCTGCAGATGGATGGAAGTGGCACAGAGGGGCTGTGCCTGCATGGAACGATGGGAATTGGCATGACTGCAGATGGGGAGCCAATCTGTAGGGGAAACAATGATTCATGGCTCTGCTTCTCACTGAGTACATCTTTAAGATTTACTTTTTAATATCATTACAGCCAGAAAATACTTATATATATATATGCATATATATATATATATATATGGAAACACTGAAACCCTGAGAGAGATTCACTGAGCAGCTTAAGACAAGTGCACAGCTTAGCAGGAAATGCTACAAGTGCTCTTTAATCCTTTCTATTATTTGCTCTTTTCTTAATTAAGGAACATGGGTGGAGAAGGGACTTTACTTGGGGTATAATAAACTCTCCTGAAGTAGCTGTCCTACATGGACAAAGATTCCCCTGCAGGGTTTCTTTAGGACCTAGGTTTTAAAAACAAAAGAAAAGCTCAAGTCCCGTGGCAATGGCATCAATACAAAGCCCTTGTGATTTATAGGGTTAATCTCAAATGGCAAGAATTGCCACATGAGGAACAAGGTCTTGCCTTGCATTTATACTATTGATGTCACATGAGCAGACTGGAGGCAGTGCTCTGGGATGTGTCCTTCAGTCCTCCTGCCTGAGGTCGCTTTTCCTTCTGACAGACCTGCCTGAAGCCTGAGACACTAGGGTGTTTGCACCTTTCACCTTCATGAAACAAGTGCTAGAAGCTCCAGGAGAGAGACTGCTTACAGGCAACTGAGCTGGGTAGCACAGTAACCCTGTGACTACTCTGTATCTTAGAAGTGCTTTGGAAAAAAACCCTTCAGTAAATAAAAAAGACTACAGAAGGTGAAATCTTTCTTTGTATCCCAGATCTCACAAGTAGGAGAGATGCTGTTTATTATAAAGTAATGCTGGCAGGCTCCATGCTGAGGAGTACAAGAAACTGGTTTATGAACTGACAGCATTGTGAATATATTTCAAGAAAAGCTCTGTCTGGAGTCAAACTGAATGCCAGGTCCTTTGGGCTGAGAAGTGGCACATGAGTTATGGCAACTAAAAATAAAAGGTGATCTAGGGGAAGAGATGGGGTGAAGAGGAACTTGATGGTGGAGGCGCTCTCCAGCTTCCCTTTTTCACCTTCCTGAGCATGACAAGATCTGCTTGATCTACAGGTCCAGCACTCCAACTCTTATTAGTTCCTTCTCCTACAGCATCTTCCCAGACCCTGGCAGCCAGTCGCTGCTTTGGTATGACACAATTCACTTGCAGCCTCCCTTCCCTGCTGCATGCTAAAACTTAGCTTGCAAAGACTCTGGGAGCTTCATATCCCCTCCAGCCTCAAACTAAGTATCATGAAAGCTCTGCAAGCTCTTCTCCCACTGAAATTTCACCATACCTTGGTGTGCTGCCAAGCCATTTTTCTTTCCTTCTGCAGGTGTTATCTCTGTCTCAGCTAGGATATGGGCTCACCCTGGTGCGGGATCCACATGGCTTAAAATTGCGTCTTTGTCCATCGTGTCAGCAATTCACAAGTCATTGTGTGTTTATTTTGGCCTGATGAACCTCGAATAGGCTTGGGCTTTAAAGGAAACATCTTATACATTTGAAATACTGACTAAAGGCATTCTTCATAAAACAGCATTCAAAACTGGATGAGCCAAAGCAAAACTGTGCAACAGAAAGGATATTAAATTACTGCTGAGTGTTCACATTAAAATTATGAACACCAGGAAATGCAATACTTAGGTTGAAACAACGTTTTGAAGCAGTAGCCAGACTGGGGAGAGCGGGACGATATGCCAGCTCATGATTGACTTCTACAGAGATGTAAAAGGCACAGAGATGACAGCTGCTCATATCTAAACACCAATTAGCTGCAGCAGTGCTGAAAATAGTAGCACAGAGAAAACTGTCTCTACCTTCCTTCTCAGCTCCATCATTCCCTCCATTTTTTCCCTCAAATGAAGAACTTTGCATGCTTATACCCATACACTGTGCAGGATATGGTGAACATGCCACATAACGTGTCACACTCTGCTTCTCAAACAGCAGTCATGCACGTGTGTGAGCATCACGTCTAAATATTAACTTGCCCTACCTCATCTAGGGCCTCAGCATTTGTGAATTTTACTGTGGTCTGGCTTTTTTCTCTGACCAGTCTTATGAAACTCAAGGTATACTCCTGAATCAGAAAAAAAGGGTCCAGAGGCCACACTAACACAGACAGAGATGCCATTTCCAGGAAGGCTGTAACCTCATGCTGCCCAGAATTTTGGGTGCTTTATGAAGAGGCTTATTTTTCTAGAAACACTTCATTACAAGTTCCAGAATTTTTTCATAACTACTAGGAGACAATATATATTTTAGTCATTCTGTTGCTTTCTGCTAACATTGAGACATCTGTAGGTATTACTAGATCATACTCCATTTTTAGGATGTCTGGGATCTTTTCTTCTAAAGCTTAGAGCTCATATAGACAAATGATTCACCTGGCAAATGAAGAGATGAGCTTTAGACTTTTTGCAAAAAGTAGTTCTTTGTGCTACATTCCAGATGAATGTCCAGTTAAAGGTATTATTGGGTTGCTCTGTGTTTGTGCAGTCTCACCCACCTAACGAATATAGCTTTAATCACAGATTTAAGTCTTTCCAGAAGGAACTTTTGTCAAAAGCAATACATTTCCTTGAAGTTTAAGGTCCACAAATCAGTGTTTGCAAGCAAGAAGCAACAAAATATTTTGCTGGGTGGCTGTTGGAGGCAAAAGGTGAACTCCCACACTAACATTCAGAAAATATTTGTCATTTCTGTGAATAAGTTAGTGAAAAAAATCAAGGATTTGGATGGGAGGATCCTATGAATAACAGCAGAGAGAATCTGCATATTTGTTTAGGACTATCTTTTTCAGCCTCTCTCGGTATAACTCAATCAGCTCAAATAACCTCTCTAAAGAATGCCTTCTCTGTCAACCATACCCAAGAAGCGGCTAGATAATTTTGCAGGGCTGTGCTGTTGAACTGAGCTTCACATTATTGTTAGAAAGTGGAAACAAAAAACAACAACAAAAAAAACCCGCACAAAACAACAAAAGAAAAAAAGACAAAAAAAGAAAAAACAAACCCACAAAAACAAACAAACAAACAAACAAACAAACAAAAACCAACAAAAAGAAACAAAAGTGGGAGGGTTGGCAAAAATATCTGAGCACATGAAACCAAAATGACTGCAAGGTGATGCTGTGTACTGCAGAGAAACACTGGTAGCGTAGCATGCAGTGTGTTAAGTCTAATAAATAAGAAAAGGCACATGGCAAAAGGCACTACATGCAGAAATAAAACTCAGTTCTTTTCTGCATGTCTGCAGGACACAAGTCAGGGGTGTACATGGAGTGCATGTGCTGAACTCTAAGATTATGCACAGCAGTCCAGTAGCGTATTTGCTCTGCTGCCTGCTGGTATGGATCACAACCTGACGATGTGAGTTTCCAGCCCTAACATCATCCATGCATTTACCATGGCTTATATGCCTGATATTTCTTTCCAATAATAACTTCCCTTTAGGCACGGTTATTAAGACCTCCGCCACTGTGAAATAGCTTGTGTTCAGTGAGGCAGTCTTTTAATGGGGTGTGATGCTGTATAGCAGAGTTTCATCTACTACTTTCAAGAAGGTAAATGACAGATTGTTTACTCCCCTAATCCATCTAATTATGGCATCTTACAGAAAATTGGAGAAAAAGAATTTGTGCCGTAGGTAATGCTGAGAGAGATCTGAGAGCATGTTGATTTAAAAGGCCATAAAGGAATCATCTAAAACATATACACAGTAGCTTGTTGATCTCACTATAAGAGCACTGATAATTCAATCCCCCGTGGGAGATGGCCTGTTACCAGAGACTGTAAAAAATTCCAGGCTCTTTTGTCTTCCTTTGAAGGGTTTGAAGCTCAAGAGGGAAGCTGTACAGCTGTTCTTATAAAGCTGCATCCAGCTATGGAAGGAAGAAGGTGTGGAAGAGGAGTTACTGCAATAAAAGCAGAGTCACAGGGCTGGGGCAAGCCTGGGGAACAGCACAGAGAATTTGCCTCCCATCTGCTGCCACATAAGCCTTCTCCCGTGCCCCTGCCCTAGCAGCCGCACCACAGTAATGCAGGGAATACAGCACCCATGTGAGGGAGCATGGTCTTTGATGCCCCACCAACAGCTCCTGATCACACTGAACTTCACAGAGCTGGAGGAGGAGGACTGGTGCTTCTTTCCTACCGGTGACCAAAGAGAATAACTTGTTCTTGGAGCTCTGGTGCCAGTAAAGCATCATGTCTGTAAGGATATCTTTCCTTGGCCTGACTTTGGTGTTTAAGGAGGTACAAAGTCTGCCTAAGGCTTTTTGCCAAGTGTCCCATGAAGACACATCTCCATGTGGATTGCCTGGGGTTTCAGCTCACAGGACACCAAAGGGTCTCTGTCCAAGATGCTAAGGGAGATGACCTTGGGTACAGAGTAACCTATTTCAGTGAAACTGGTTGGCACCTCCATGAGACTGGGTTAAATTCAGCACTGTATTCAGAATCTATTGGGAAGTAGAAGAGGAGAGGACGCTTACATAAAGCACAGCAATGCAAACTTCTAATAGAAAACCAGACCAAAAGGCAGTCTCATATTAATTTCTTATGATGTAAACTGTTGAAATTTAGGAGAAGCATCTTTTTTTCTGGAATGGTATCTCTTCTTACTTTCTATACTACAATTCCATATTACTTTCTATACTACTACCATTGGCAAATCTGCTAATTTGTGGGTTTATTTGCTTACTGTCGTTGCTTTTTAAACATTTTTAAAAGGCTTCTTTCTTCTCCTGCCCCCCTTGCACTGCCCCCACTTAGTAAGTGAGGTCAGAGCCATTTAGAGCTAACTGCATACAATTATCTACAAAATGATTAATATTTATAATAGAAGCTGCCTGTGTTGGTTTTCAGCGAGGCACAGGACAGCAACAAGGTAAAGGCTTTGACAATTAAGTTTCGTTATTATGTTCTCCCCTTTACATTCTCTGTTTGATAAATCCTTCACAGAAGAAATGGATAGACCAGAGCTCATTTGAATGAATATTGTGAAGAACTCAAGATTGCTTTTTCATCTGTTTTGCACTCTTGACAAGACAGGGGGAGGGAATAAGCCTAATTTGAAAAATCAGGGAAAGTAGTAATATAGGAAGGATTCTTTTTTCCTGCAACCTGCTTGCCAGATGGCCTGACAGACACAGATACCAGGCTGAGAGAAAGAATTGTTATATGTTCTTGTAATTCAGTGTTCAATAATATGTAATCTGTGGAGTGTATGTGTAAGAGATTCCATTTTGGTTATCAGGGATTGAAACCAGGGCTTCCAGAAATGCAAGCAGGAAGGGCTCCAGTACGCACTGCCATGACATGTGGTTCTCAAACCCTAAAAAGAAGACTCCTCTAAGTGCGTAGCTAGTGGAAGGTGCAGATACTGTTTTTCTTATTCTGATGTTGCAGGAGATCAACATATCATTGTACAGCTTGCAAGGCAGTTGCAGTCATTTCCTGTGCTTGTGAAGAGGGATGGGGTGCAGGAAAGTTTTGCTTTTAGGCAGAGCTATTAACTGAGTTAGGAAACTGTGTATATCTGTGTAACTATAGTAGTTTACACCTGGGTGCGGAACACCTTTAGATTCATGTCTGAGCTTAACTATATTTGCAGAATGTGATGGCCTTTCTTCCTCTTTCCCTTGCCCTCATTCAAAGGTGCTTGGGTGCTCTGCAAAGCCCCAGTTCAGGAGGCATTCATCCCACAGACAGTAAAGCCTATATTCCCTGTCTTGATGATGCTGTATCATCATACAGCCTCCTTCAATCTGAAGGCTTTGTCCCTTCAGACATAAATTGTAAGCTAGATATCCATGAGGAAATAGTGTTAGAGAGGAAATAAAGAAACTTGCTGAAGTTCATCTTTACAAAGGCATTTAGATGCTCAATGGTATTGATAGGCTATGTGATTGCAGTCATTAGAATCCCAGCTTCCAAATAAACCTCCTTGCCTAGTCTTTGGAAATGGCAAGTCCCACTGAAGAGAGATGTAAGAGGCTTAAATGAAAGTGCTAAGCAGAAAATCATCTAATGCAGCCTAGAGAAGACATCAGCTAAGGGTGCTGCATGAAATTCAGCCTGTCTGTAAGTGTTCTAGTGAGTTGTGGTTTCTCTCTCATTCTAGGATGGTAAACATAGGGTGTAGGAAAATGGAGACACTCATAAAAAGAAGAGTGTTTATTTCTTCCCTGCTAACTATAGAAAAACCAATATGAGGGGAAGAAAAACTCATAATTCACTGGGAGGTTAATGGGCAAATGTGTCGATGGAAGAGCCCACTGTCCACTACGAATCCCAGCTGCTCACCATCTTCTTTCCCTCTAGTTCCTGAGCAGTGGGAATAAACATAGTAAAAATCATCAGCAGGGACTATTTTCAAGGCAACAGCACTGAGCAGAATTCTTCCCTCCATGTTTTATAATTTATCTGAAGGCTTCAGACATCTGTTTGGATGGCCAAGGGGAAAAAAAGCATGAGGGATTTGGGCTAAATTCAGCAGTGCTTAGGAAAGGTGCACCTGGCCTGCCATTTGTTATGTTCTCTCCTCTCTGCTGTATGATTTATATTTTATAAATCCTTTCCATTGTTACTCCCCCTGCTTCCCTCCTTCTGTTCCAGTTTGATCAGATTGTAAAGGTTCAAAGTGTGCTCCTGTTACTTTAATTAAAGTCATTTCTCTCTGCCCTCCCTGTTAGAACAGATGTATTGAAAATACCTAGGTGCCCCCTTCCCAGGCAAATTTGGGCACTTAAATGTAAAACTGCATTAAGGCAAATTCCCTGTGCTAATTGCTTTTCTCTGTACTGCAGGGGTACGCAGGAAAGCAGGCATTTCTGCATGCTAGTAGGTCTGTTCTACCCTCTGTAATGAACTCACATTGGCTACCTGAATTCCTTCTCACACCATCTTGCCACTTGTTTTAAAGACTCAAGACAATAGAAGTTATAAGACATATCTGGCACAATTTGGTACCTTTACTGCCTGTTCCACGTGTATCCTGGGGATCTCATGTCACTGGCTGTTTTCTGTATTTACCACTCAATTTTCAGTGGGGAATTGTGTCTACCACATGGAGATTATTTAGGCACTCAACTAGGTTTAAGGCTGAGAGTAGGAGAATATCGCTCGAGGTAAAAACAGACTTGCAGTAATAAGTCATGGGATGAGGCAGGAAAACACATTTCTATGACTATGCTTAAGAGAAAAGTGCCAGCTCTTGAATTTTAGCCAGCTAGTGGAGTAGCTAATTAGCCTATATGAGCTTGTCCTGGGGAGCACTTAGAGCTGTATCTTTCCTGCTATTGAACTTAGCTGCCCCCTTAGCTTTCCCCATCCTCCTTTAACCTTGCCTAATAGAGATTTATTCTCCATATGTTGTTTATAATCCTGCATTCAGGCTTGATGCTAATTTTGCTCTTTCAGCATCTTTGAAATGCTGCAGATATTATCCTGTATGCACTTTTCTCGTCTGCTCTAAAAGGATAGCCCTTACAGGAGAAAAAAATCCAAATCTCAACAGAAGGTCATTTCATCCTGGCTAGAACATGTCAAAAGGTCTGAGCACAAACACTGACGAACCCAGGCAACAAAACAGCAAAGATTACTTCAGCCACTCAGAGCATTGTTGTCAGGCTGTAGAGGAGAGCAAAGAGCCGTGTGGCAAGAAACATAAAGCTCTGCTGGTTTGGAGGGAGTAAAGCCTGGTTATGTGCAGAGGCAAAAAGTACAAGATCATGGATTTTGTTCTTGCATGAAGATATATACTATGTCTATAGTGGCCTGTCCTGGAGCCCTGGGAGTGCTACTCAGGTGATATTCCCAAACTGTGCACATTCAGAAGCTGTATGCATGCTAGGCTGTATGTTAGTGAAACCTCAGAAATGCCTAACCCTAGCAGCAGTCTCCAGCAAATGCTGTGCTTTATGTGTGAGTAGATCTGCTCTTAGTTCATAGACAAATACTACTCCAGGAAGGTACATCCTTTTTAGTATTACTGGATCCCAGAGCCAAACTGCTCCTTAGCCCTCCATCTCTTCAAAAATGCAGAGCAATGTAACTCTGTCTTCTCCCACAGAAGCCTTTGCAGATTTACAGTGAAAAGGAGAAGGACAACATAGCATAACAAAGACCTTTCTTCCTTCTCCACACATTCTTTTCTAGAGACAGTTTTCGTCTCTAATTTTACACGGCACACTGGGACTTACCATCTGTTTCAGAGAGCCCTCAGATGAGCAAAAAACAGTCTGTGTCTTATAGCAGAAGAGGAAATCTTTGAGCACCACACAGACTTCTGACAGAGCATGGTTTTAGATAACATTGTAATTTAACATTACAGACAGTTCCCACAGAAAAGGCAAACTTTGCACTGTCAATTCCCAAACCCAACTCCTGCTTCTCAAAGGATAGCAGGTCTCTCATTCTTGGGAAAACTCCCATTTCCTTCTCATTCCTGACTTTTCTGATGGAAATATTAATTACACAGCAGTCACACATCTATATGCTGCAGTCAGTCATAAACACCTAGATTCCTAACCTTTCCATGACATCTTTAGTCAATGCACTGTTCCTCAAAGGTCCTAAAAATTTCAAGATTGTTCCTAAATCCCTTTAAAGGCTTCCCATCTTCTTATTAAAGGGAGCTCAGACTGGACTGATCAATGATCCCTAAAGTCAGCATGCCCAGCACTCACTTGATACATTTGGAAATTTAAGTAAATTCAAGGAAATTCAGACTTTCCATCAAGTTTATGGTTTTTGTATTTAAAACATCTGCATTTGTAAGCAAGTATCCAGGCTAGTACACAAAGCAATCATTTTTACTTAAGACTTATAAATCAATAATATTATTTAAATATTGAAATCCGATAGCCTGAAGATGGCTGCTATACTGATGCACAAATACAGGCAAAAATCCAGTTATGCATGATACAAGAAAGTGAACTCAATGAGAAAAGGTAGTGAACAAGCAAGTGTAATGACCACCTGATGGATGGTTCCAAGAACAAAAAAAGTGTGCCTTCTAAAAGAATGAAAAGACAAAAGACAATAAAGAATGCACTTAAGTATGATGCTTTCATTAGAGATCTCTTAGGCTAAAGTTATTAAACATTTCACTGCTGCCAAAAATTTCTTAACTATTCTGTGTTACACCTATGGTTCCAGGTCAATAACATCAGGCTGGAAAAACTCATTGTTGAACATGGGTAAGTCTGTGTGTGCCTGGAAAATATCTGCAAGTAAATGTTAATTTTCTTCTCATGCCAATTGTCATTCTAGGAGAAGGGGAGCACATTCAGAAGTGTGTGTTTAGCAGAGAAGGGAATACAGGTGGGGGCGAGTTCTGAAGCAAGCACTGTTGACAGATTTAAAGGATAACTGATGAGGTTTTGAAAAGCTGCTTGCACAGGATACAAAGGACACCTTGCACCTGTGTGGGTTGTGAGCACTGATGCGTATGTTGACAAGGTTTGCACAGCTTGCTTGTGTGTACATTTGCCTTTGCACACTATACTGGAGGTGAGAAGAGCCTGAGCTGGCATGAAGACATGAAGCTTAAACATGACACAAAAGAGACTTAGTGATCATATTTTTGCTGGAGGATACTACAAGCTTTGGGCATTTCTGGGGCTTTTCAAGCTAATTTAATTGCTATTTCTTATTAATTTCTTCTTGCATTATTTTTTTCCTTTGGTTTTGATTCATGCTTGGATCAAAGGGATCAGAGGGAGATCCTTTCTTTTTTTAAAGTAAAAAACAAATACAATAAATTGGAGCTCTCTGAGTAATGAAGGTATCGAGGGGCTGTATTTGATAAAAAGGCAAGTCCTAGCGGGAAGAGGAATTAAACATCCACTTGCACAGTGGGTGGGTATGGAGGGCAGTCACAGTATTTGTTCTTTTGGGGCTTTTTTTGAAATTTGCCACCTCCTTGAGGAATGTTTTGTGCCAAGAGAAGGACTGCATACCTTATTGGGTTTACTTGCCTGGCATTGTATTGGTAAAGATCATATGGAATAATCAAAAACTGTGCTTTCTATTTTAATGCAAATACCACTGGAGTGAACGATGCTTCTGAAAAACACAGCTCCTGGGGCTGAGAGAATATCTGCCTTGACATTTTTGTCTGGGTCAGCAGTGACGGGCAGAGGCAGAACTAGCATCAGTCAGTGGTGCTAGTGGCAGCAGGAGTCCCAGCTCTCCAGGGCTCTCTCTTCCTCAGAACTGCTCTTTCCTGTCACTCCTCCCTATGCTGAAGAATGTAGACCACAAATTCTCAGCCACTGTAAAATTCAGATTTTCTTACTCTGCTGGAAGCCATTTAGTTAAACCCTTTGACTGTGCACTATGCAAAACACATTCCTTTACTATGGCACAAGTGTTGTAAGCATCTATCTGAATTGACGTAGCAGAAACTAGTCTTCCCAATCACAGCACTTCACCCTCCTGTTATCAACCCTAAATAATCCCTTTAAAACACTGTTTCCCTCTCAGAGTTCTTATAATGCCATGTGCATTTAAAAGGTTCTTTTTAGAAATATGCTTTCATGAAGCCTAGTTTCAGTCTCTAATGTAGGAAAGAGCAGATAGAACTCTATAATTGAAGTCCAGAGGGTGCCATGTTTATCTAGAGAAAGCAACAGGAGAGACTCCACTAAAGAAAAAAAGATGCACTTACTTCCTTGTTACTTTGAGGATAATGATGTACAGTTATGTTTTTTCTTCACCAGAGTACCCACCTTAAGTGAACTGTAATAAAAGAGGACAGAACACTTACAGTTCTTGGGACTTTCAGGATTCTGCAGCTGTTTTGGGGATACTGATTAGATAGTGCTCCTGAAGCCCATAGGTGAATTTTGGAAAACCTCATCTATTTATTCACTGTTAATGTGCATGCGAAGGTCTCCTTCAGATGGTCTATACTTATTTTTTGACAAATGAGTAGGGAAAAGAGAATGGGAAATGTGCCTCAAAAGTGAAGATCCTGTTGATTCTTATCATGCTTTGCACATTCTTTGTGTCAGGGGACCATGCTTTTCTGTCATGTTTATACAACATGATCACCCCACTACATTTCTATGTCATGTGCTCCTGGTTATGGAAGCAGTAAGCACAGAAATGGGAATCAAGTTCCTAATGGAAAGCAGTCCATTAGAAAACTATTTCTGCCCCAGTTAGAGAAAGTGGTTTCTCTAGGTTGGGAGCTGAAAGAACTAGCTGATACTGCATGAGGATCAGAGGAAGTATCATGTATTTCTCTTGGATTTCCTTAGCAGAGAGAAGGTTAGAAAGAAAGCAGCCGCTTGGATTGTCTCATCTGCTCTGCATCCATCTCTGAAAACCAGGCCATAATTCCTTTTTATAGACTGAATGATCAAGCACCAGCTTTCTTAAGAGTTGACTTTTTTCCTTTTCCCTTTCTTACTGTTGTCTAGGGACCATCTTCTAAATTAATTTGGTCTTGTATTGACACTTTTTAGATTGGGCAGACAGTAGTCTCCCTTCCTACAATGTTTATCCACATGATGTATTGCTATGCAGCCATCACAACATCCATTTGCCCTAAATAAGAGCTAAATAAGCCAAGCTGTCTTACCCAGGGGAAGGCTTCAGTGTTCCTCTTGTGTTTAAGCAAACTGATTTTATGCCTATTCCAACGTAAATTAAACCATCCTTATAGTGACATTAATATGTGACTTTGTATCTTAAACCATTCTTCCTGGTGATTTTAACTTCAACAGGTTCTCTCTGATGCATGCTTTCCTCTTTATTTTTTAAGTTTACTGCATGCAATGCTTCCCCACCTTTTTCTTATATGTATCTATCCTTCACAAAATATGCATCCCATGAAAAACAACAATGGGGAACTCTTAGGGTGGAGTTAAGAAAATCTAGAGAAAGACATTCTGGGTCCCAGGAGATCTATATCCTCCCCTGAGAGAAAAATCAGAGCCAATTTGTTGGCTTTTGCTAATTCACATTTGTTTCAACACACGATTTATCACCAGGGTCTCCTCTCACATCTCTGAAACAAATGCCAGATCCTTTCCATGCTTGCTTATTTCTCCAGCCACTTCAGATTCAGACAGCATCATTTCCAATATCTCAGGGAGGGCCCTATTTGTGTAGCCTGACAATAAAATCTATATCTTTATTTACAACATTTAGTGAATTCATAAAATGAAGTCGATGGCATCCTAGTGGTTGTTTCATCTCTGGGTCATTTTTCAGCAGATCCTCAGAATACAGATGGATGCAAGCCCTAGGGAAGCCAAGACCCCTATCACTGTAGTGGCACAGTGAAGAAGTGGCATGCAAATTAGCAAAGCAAGCAAGGAAGCAAGTGATGTGTAAGCACTGATTTTGACTCTCCCATAAAGAAGTAGAAAGAAGAAAGAGGGCTCAGCAAGCTTTGCTGGGTTTTACCTCATAAAAGTAGAAATTAATGGAGCAGACTGATGGGGCTCAGAGTCATTCTGAACTTCCCCAAAGGGAGCAGGCACAGCCATGATTTTGGGTATGAATTTGCCCTCCCTCCCCATGGCTGGAACATGGTAAAATGTGCACCCTTTAGAAGGAGAAACTGAGATGATGAGTTTCTAGGGATGACAGTAGGGGACTGGGAACCTGTAGCTCACTTTGTTGTGTATCCTTTTCAGGACTTGTCATGCTGGTGTGCCTCTGATGCTCTGCAGTCAAATCTGGTTGCCAGACTTCCCCTGCTCCCCAAAGCATTCTGTGCTGGCTGCTGGAGCACTACTGCTGCAGAGGCAGCCTCCTGAACTGAGCTGCAGTCAGACCTCCTGACCACTGAAAGATGCAGGTTTGAAATGCAAGGAAAGAAAGGAACCTAAGGAAAAAATAAAACCTACCAGGGGGCTGAGGGCAGGTAAAGATAATTTCAGTTGTATAAAGACTCCTTATAATGATTCCTACATGCTTCCTTTGTGCTATTGATCTCATAGCCCATCTTGTGTGTTATTAAAAACAAAATAATCATCAAACATAGCATTGATTTTTGGAGGGAAAATAGGAAGGAAAAGCAAAAGGCAATACATCAAAACAGACAGTCACTCCTGAAGGAAAGACCTCCAGAAAGCAACTGTCAGGCACCCTTGCACTTTGGCCACAGTTTTGAATGGAGTGAACAAATCAACATAGGAAAAATCCTATGATGGCATTACTAATTTACCAGTCCTTTCATCCTGGGAGATGGCAGCATGCTAAGCTACAGGGCATGAAAGCATGCTAGTTGCAAGGCAGCAAGTGGGGAACTTCTAGCAGGGTGTCTTTAAGCACAGTCTCTGCTATTCCACATCTTCTCAGTTACTGTCCTCTTTAGGTCACTCTCCCCATGTTTGACTACTGCCATTCCATCAGGAGTTTTTTCCCAGTGTCTAACCAGAATTTCCTTTGTTGCCTCACAGTGCTAAAAGATCTCCTCCCTTGACCTGCAGGCTACACTTGCTAATGCAGTCCAGCGTCAGGTTGACCTTTTCTGTAAGGAAACACAACTGACTTGTGCTCTACTTGTCCATTGGGATGCCCACAACTCCCTCCTTAAACCAGAACTGAATATCTCAGAAAAAGCAGGAGGTCTTACTGTCTGGGATGTTCATCTCTGTGAAGGGAACAAGGAAAGATTGAATGGGTGATAACCACCTCTCTCAGGTATGCCCTGTGGGTTTGAACCCAGGCCCCACAAAAGAGAATTCCTGTGCTCTTCTGTCTGCCATGAAGAAACCTTTCAAGAAACTTTGTTATGTTGCTTCCCTTACAGATACCCACAGTTAATGATTTTATGCTGGGGGGAAGAAAAAGAAGTAATATTAGCATATTTTTAAAGACACTGGAATGCTTTTTCAACTCCATTACTGAGAAATTGAGTAATCTTTATTCTGTATAAATTCTGTCTCTGAGAGCTTTTGTTCAAACAATGTTTGCTACTTAACAAAACTTGATTTAGTGAAGGGGTATGCATAGAACATATGGAAAGGAAATATTAGCATTTCATTAAATATTTTAATATAGGCAGTAAATGGAACCAAAACCTAGACAAATCAGTGCTGTTATTGACTTAGACTCCTAGTCATTAAATGCTGTTCTTCTACTACTGCTCCTTCTTCTCCTGTTTTCCTGCTACTCTAGCTCTACATATCACACCCATCCTCTCGTGTGTGGGATCTCTAAATGATATCATCCTTTATTTTTTCCATGGTACCTATACTGGATTTATGGATAATGTGGTGTCTATAAAGAAATGAAAGACAAATAGCAATTACTACCTCCAAGCAGAAAGCAGGTGAGCCTTTCCTATACGGTTGCAGTAGGATGGTGTGCACTATGTTGACAAAATGTGAAACTGCCACTGTGCCTTAATCAAGGTAAACTCTGTTACTTGCACTTCTGTTCTTAGACCTTCATGCAGTCCTGTTGGTCCTGGCTTGCAGTAAGGATGCCAGCCAAAGGCTTCTTTTCATCTTCATGTGTCAAAAGGGTCACCCAAGAACACATCTTGTTCGCAAAGAGCACAATGAATTTGTGAAGCCAAAGGTGAATGGTTTTGGGCATGTTCTGATCATTGCTTTAATCCTGGTGACCACATCTTGGTTGTCATCAGATTAGACGTGTGGAACTTCTCTGAGCAAATCAGGTTTGAACTAAGGTAAAAAAAAAAAAAAAAAAAATTTTTGTCTAGCTACTTTATGAGCCAAAATGCAGAACAGTTTGAGCTCCAAAGAGGAATTGATGAGTCTCAGTTATTTTTGTANTAAAAAAAAGAAAAAAAAAAAAAAAAAAAAAAAAAGATTTTTGAAAGTTGGCAGAAGTGAAGAAATTACCATCAGCCTTTGCCACTGCTCCCAGCTGATAGTGGTCCTCAGTCTTCCAAACTACCATCCTACTTTCAGCCTGACTGTACCCGCGCCTTGTTTCCCAGCCACCAGAATTTGGTATTTCAGTATGAAACTTGGTGAGAAGTCCCTATGCAGTTATTTCCTTTTTCTCTCCAAGCTTCTGGAAAGAAAACCATTGTTTGACTCACAAGCAAAACAAAAAAAAAGCACCCTCTGCTCTTTGTTAGTCCTTTCTGAATTGTTTCTTGCAGGTCTGCCAGGACTTAAGACTGTGCCCTTCATTCATTGATCTTCACAGCAGGCTCACCCAGAATCTGTTGCTGTCACTGGTAAGCAGTCACACAGCCAAGTAATGCATTTACACCACTGACAAAATGCAGCTGAGTAACTACTCCTGAGGGAAACAGTGATTCAAGGTTTGATACAATGGAGGAGGATATTCCACTTGCAAATATTTTCCAACTGTTCATTTAGATGTGTGTGCTAAACACTACCAAAACTGAAAAGATGCTGAAATGTAAAAGGTAAAGTAAAAAATAAAAGTATTGCTATAAAAAAAAAAAAAAAAAGTGGCAACTAAATAGAAAAGAATCAGGACTATTGTTANNNTGTTTTGAAAAAAAAAACAAAACTAAAAAAAAGCTAAAATGTAAAAGGAAAAAAAAAAAAAAAAAGTATTGCTAAAAAAAAAAAAAAAAAAAAGTGGCAACTAAATAGAAAAGAATCAGGACTATTGTTACACATTCTTTGCAAGTGATGCTTCTCTGAGAAGAAAAACCCCAAAACACAAAAAACAAATTATGAAGAAGACTGAAAGAGTTAACATGTTCAACCCCATTCTCCAGTGCTATATAATTCTCCATCACTCACTATCACTGTATTTACACCTCCCACACAGCCTTTCCCTTGCCTCTTGTTTTGTACTGTAATAGAAATGCACTGTTGGGTTTCTACTGTTGACTTTATTCATTGTTTATTAAGTGTGTAGAACATATTTTGAAAGAAACATGTCCCACGGTACATCAAGCTATGTCAGACTGTGATAGGTTTTCTCATAGTGTGCTGAGCTGGCGAAGGAGAAGAACTTGTTTATGGTGAGGACTAAAATGAGTACTTGAAATGTGTTCATCATAGGGTGTTGTAGGCTTATGTAGGTATATGGGAAACTTTCCAGTTAATATTTCACTGTATTGTATAGTAGCTACCATAAACAAGAGGGATATTTTTAGCATGTACAACAATGTATGTTTGCACTTCAGCATGATAAAATCCCCCATTTCCTGTTTAAGGGATCTATTTCTAATTACCTTCCAATATACACATATTTTTTAGAAGAACAATTGAAAATTAATGCATGATAATTGTACTTCAGAGGTGAAATAAAAATCAGACTGGAAAGAAAACATTTTTAAGGCATTATGAAATGCAGCTAATTAACCCTTGGCTGCTTTTCACTTAACTTATTACCTTATTAAATACTCACCCCTAAAGTATTTATAAAAGAAATATGGTGGAATCTCTGATGATCTGCCGATTTTAAATCACACTCAAAAGCCTTTCTAAGAAGTACCCTCCAGATAATCAAGTAGCAATGGACTTGCTGTAGGAATTGCAAGGAGAAATTTCATAGTTAAGCAGGAGATTGGGAGATCAAATAATATTCTCTGTAATTCTATCATTCAAAGCTTTCACAGAATCAAAGAACTTTCTACTGCAACTCTTCAAAAAACCTGAATACATTAAATTTAGTCATGGATATATAGCCTGCTCTTTCTCATCTGGACAAGCTAAGGCACAGTGCAGTTATAGGGCTGGTGTGTTTAGAAGTGTGCTGGAATGCTGGGTGCTATCTCTTTGTGCATGCCTTTCATGGGGGATTAGACATCTCATACAATACTGCCTGAGCAACTGTGTTCTACCTGCATGGTGGAAGAACCCATGACATCTTTACATCATCCTTTTCCCTTTTATCCTTCTCCTGCAGTGATAAACAGAGCTTAGCTCATTATTCCATGTGTTGGCAGCTGTGATTCCAGATGACCAAGGTGATCTGCCAGTGTACTTCTCAGTCCCCTGAAAAAAAAGACTGTGTTCAGTATGTGGATCTAAAGTCCATCCAGTAGACGGAGGAAGGCCAGAGAGAGACATGAAAAGCAGAAGTGTATTGTAAGGTGCCAAAAACGTTACTTCTAGTGCAAACATCTAAGACAATCTTCTCCTTCTCCCCTTGACTTTAACCCGACAACAATGCACATATCTGTAAGATTATCAGACTGTGACTATCATCAATCACAAACCTCTAAAATCACAGAAAAAAGACATAACATTGCAACTTGAATCTCTGTCTAGTCCTGTGCTTTGGCCTCCACTTGTTTCACATCACAGTGCTGTCCCCCAGCACAGGCATAAATAGGCTGCCTGCATAACATTTTTGGCCTTCTCCCCTAAGTAGCTGCTCTGGCCAAGTTTTCTAATCAGTGATCAATGATCACCAGACCAGCAAATGGGACATGCACACCCAGCAGCAGATGGCAGTGACTGTACTCAAGAGTGACAACTGTTTGCACACAGAACTGGCTGCAGAGGGAAGCAGACTGTTCAGGCCACCTAGATACAGCTCTCCCTTTGCTCTAGGCCCCAAGTAGAAATCATTTGCTACCTGCTAAGACATCTGAACATCCTGCTGAAGGTCCAGAGAATTCTTTGCTGTATGGTACGAATGTGCCTGGGAAGAAAAAGAGTTTCTCTGGCTTCTGCTTTCTGGGACTTCATAGAATGCCTTCAGTTGGGTGAACCCAGAGTGTCCAGAATACGTGAACAAGAACAATGAAAGCCTGGCCTCTGTAGTTTTATCCCCTATTCAGCCCAGAGATAGTAGTCAGGAGAAGCAGCCATATGTGTGTTTCTAGAGGGAATACTCTTCTTAGAAGGATCCTAAGGATTTGATAGCTGCCAAAGGCTGTTTATGTACTAACCATCTCCTATTTTTCTATACATACCACTTCCAAAACCTTCTGGAAATTCCCAAGAACCATCTTCAACATTTCCCTCTACGTTTCTCTGAAGGGAGATAATTGAGCTCACTGCTAAGGGAACTGTTCTTTATCATTATATTAGGACAATTTGAGAAACATCCAGCCCCATTTTGTCTAATCATACTCTTCTTGAATGTGGTGGATAATTTCTCCTCGGCTAGTACTTAATAGCTGTGAATATAGAGGAAGCTTTTTTGTCTGTTTGTTTATATTGGGTAGCAGATTCAGTTATGGGCTAGAGCCCCATTATGCAGGGAGTTGTAAAAACAGCATTCACAATTAGCTTGCAGACAGTTATCATATCCCTCAGGCATTTGGCATGTTGTTCTTCAAGTGGAGGAGAGTTTGAAGGCAGATAAAATTAATCTGTTTTGTATTTCATACATTTATATCATTTTGATTCTCTCCCATAATAATAAAGTTCTAGAGCATTCCCATGAAAATAGACTGAAGCAACTTGTCTGCATCCACCCTGTAAGATGCCTAGAACAGTAGTCAGTATTCCCAGTAAACTCTCAGCAGCATCTCACCAGAGGTTTCTAGTTCTGTTCTGCGACACAGCATTTCTGGTTGTGCTGCCCAGTGCTTGCACAGGTCTTTCTGACATTAACAAATGAGATATGAGCGTGTATTACAAAGACTGATGTAAATTTCATGAGTATGCTCTCCCCTTCTCATAACTGCTGAAGACATGTAAGCACACTGCATAGCCACATTATGTAAATAAGTATGTTGTCATTTGTCATTAACTTTTCCTTTCAGACCCAGCATTGCTCTGTTCAAAATCTATTTAAATCAATGTTGTGTATGAGCTTTCCAAAAGCAGCAAACTGTAGTGCTAGGACAAGGGGTAATGGGTTCAAACTTAAACACGGGAAGTTTAGATTAGATATAAGGCAGAAGTTCTTTACTGTTAGGGTGGTGGGGCACTGGAATGTGTTGCCTAAGGAAGTTGTGAATGCTGCATCCCTGGCAGTGTTCAAGGTTGAGTTGGACAGAGCCTTGGGTGACATGGTTTAGTGTGAGGTGTCCCTGCCCATGGCAGGAGGATTGGAACTGGATGATCTTAAGNTAAGGAATATATAGGATAAGGAATTTATTCATTCTAAAGTGGCAAGATATATTTGGAGAGAGCCTTGGGCGACATGGTTTAGTGTGAGGTGTCCCTGCCCATGGCAGGAGGATTGGAACTGGATGATCTTAAGGTCCTTTCCAACCCTAAATAGTCTACGATTCTGTGAAAAGCAAGCAAAAATACTTGGTATAGTTCACCTCCTCATGGGCCTAAAATCATTATGACAGAGAAACGGGCGCTAGGTGAGCTGCTTATAACACAGCTTTTTGAAACCCTGGAGGAAGAAGGTGGAATTGTGGAGAAATGTTAGGAACTTGAAATAGCCCTGTGCTTTACATATTGTCAAGTGGAATTGAAGACCTAAGGAATGCCAGTTTGGTTGAAGATGAGTGTGTGGTAGATTGCAAGGCAGGTATGTTCTTGCCTTACAGACTCTTTGTAAGCTTTGTAAGACCAATAAGTAGACCAGAGAGGGCATGTCCTCTAGTTGGAATTCAGTGTCTCAGTGTCTGCCTTCAAAGAGCTCATTTAAAAAAAATATACATCTCCCTATACAACACCTCCTATGACATCTATAGAGGAAGTTATCAGGAACCACTGCAACAGAAGCAATCATTCATCTTTAAAACAGGAAAATAGTACAGAACAGAGTGACAATCCATCCTGTAGAATAAACTGAATTGGAAGCAAACTTTTTCTTTTATGTCTGCATAGAGCACTCAGAGTTAGGTTTTTTTTCATGTTCCATCTGTATTATATGTAGCAGTAGTGTGTTATTCAAATGTAGATTAAGTTAAACTTCTCCTCTCAAGTGGCCATCCCTTATGACTAGAAAACAATCCCGAAGTTAAGGGAATTAAATATAAGAGTTACTGCTCACATTTATACCATAGTTTTAATTTTTGTGCAAGCAATAATAGAGAATGATTAAATTGGAGAACTGAAACATACATTTTTTGCAGAAGCACTATTCCATTTTAGAGGAAAAAAAGTGTCTCTGAAAAGAACTTTTACAACAAAGCTTATTGGCCGACATTTAAAGTAGACTGTCAAAGGAATTATAAACAGCTATAACATTGCCTTTATCAGAGTATGTAAATCACAATAGTATGGAAGAGCTCAAGTCGTGCCTACAATCCTAGATATGGTAAAAACAAACAGAGGAGATTCTCACTTTCCAAAATCTACACTTTAGTGTCTTTCTCTGATAGAGTGTCTAGCTGGTGATTTGGGACACCTCAGAATTACCTGGTCAATATCTTAGGCTGCAGTAAATTGACTGGTTTAATATTCCTGCATGATTGACCAAGATCTCATCCAAACATGAAAATCTAGACCCAGACTCCTTCTGTTTCCACCAGGAGGAATAGGGAGATGATCTATACTTCTTAGTAGAACACCTAGCTACTTATCAAAACAGAGACAATGCCCAAGAGATGAAAAACAAAGCCGTCAGTCAATGTCTTATCTCAGTTCTAAAACTGCTATCAAAATTTGTATTTTTGGTCTCCCAGAAATATTTTAGAAGAGGAGAGGAGAAACAAAAAATGCAGTTGGAATGTCCATATTAACAACTCTCAGACCTTGGGAAAACGTTTTCTTCTGACTGAAATAATTTCACTATTCCCGTTAAGATTGCCTTTAACAATGTGTTTCTACTAATACAGTAATGGGGTTCCAGTTGTAAGACATGGTCCTGGTATCTTGCCCTTTTGAAAACTACCGTGTTAAATATTTACCTCCAAACAATTGGCATTTCTTCAGCTTTTTCTTGATGAAATACCCCTGCATAATCCTCTTCATTTTGGCTTTATAGAAGTAGTATGCACACTTTTTCCTAGCTTGCTTGTTTGATACCTAGGTCACTTTTGCTGTCAGAATCCATTTATTGAATAAAACTGATTTTTTCCCTTCTCAAGATATAGTGAAAAATGTGCAACAGCTCCCAGTACAGGGATGTTGGTTACTAGGAAACACAGTCTCCAGAGAGCAGAGTAGGAGCACAAGCCTTGGACTACAAAGATTTATCTTAGGGAGGATCCTTCAACAAGGCTTGGAATTAAAATCATAGCAATCTCAAAAAAAAAAAAAGCCTTTCCTGAAGAACAAGTTTAAAGACAGAAGTAGGTATCTGCAAGAGCCTTAACAGTCTTCTCCTCTTGTCCTAAGAAAATGTTTAATGTAATGGTCCAGACTCTGTGGATTTCTCTCAAGAAAGAAATTTAAAACACTCTTGAGTGTAAAATAAGAGATCCAGGGATTCCACTGAGTATTGTTCTGTTTCTCAGCGATAAAAACTCTGCTACTCAGATCTGTGCACAGCTACTCAGATCTCTGGCACATATGAGACCACTTTCTCTGCATGGGCTTGTGCTGGCTAATACCTTCAACTTTAAGTGCTGAATGGGTGCTTGAGTATGGCTTTTTGACGTGATCTTTGTCAATGTTTGTGATTTTCTTACTTATTGTCAGCTACTTGGCAAAATAAGACAACTAGGATAGAGGACTTTTAAACAAACCAAACCAAACCAACCAACCACAAAACATTCAAAAAACAACTCCAAAAAGAAAACCCATCCAAGAAGAGTGACAGTATTGTGTTCAGTATATCAAATGCTTGCATTTTTTGACCACTCAAATATGGAAATATAAGTTAGGTGAAGCCTTCTGGGACGAGAGACAACACCTCACCTTTCAGAGAAGAGATGCTTTAGAAAAGGATGTGTGGCAGAAAAAGAAAATAAGGATCATAGGTGAGACAGTGAGACAGCTGAGAGGAACATGGGGAAGATGCACAACCAGGCCTTAGACGTGATGGAAAGAGACTTTTCCCAGGGACCAGAAAACACTGCAGAATTATTTGTTAATGCAGAAGTTATTGTGCAGATTGAAACCAAGCACTGAAACAAGTTCCTGTCTGCAAAACCACAGTGGTCAGGAAGACAGTTGTATATAAGCATTATTTCTACCCTGTTTTTTCCTAGTTCACTGAGTTAACAACTTAACTGTTTTAATTAATAGCATAATAAAATCCAACTTATTTGAGTTTAAAAGATTTTTGGTCTTCTTTGGGCTGGCTTCCTACAAAGGAACATTATGGGCACAGTTGCACCTGCATGACTCGGAGCACTGTTTCACTTATGCATTTGATATACATTATCCAAAGCTTTTCCCAAATGACTCCCTGTCTCTTGTAAGAGGGAAGCCCACAACACCCATTGGGCTATATAGGCTGAAATTTTCTTGATGTGGCCTGGCAAATAAGCAAAATATGAAATGATACAGTCAGGAGTCACTGAAGAGAAACTTAATCCAAAACATTTACAGTACTGGAGCAAGGCCCAAAGTACCAGTGTTTCTGTATTACTTACTTAGACTGACATATTTTAGAAAGAGGGTTGTAGGGGAAAGGCTTCTCTTTTAGCCTCTTGTAGATTCATCCATCTGTCACCAAATAGCATGATGCCAAGGAGATTTGAAGCAAATGAAGAGTCTCATGTTCAAATGGCACGAGTGCTATCACAGGAATAACAAATCCCTCTTGGAGCGTTCCTAGAGAGGCTGTCAGATGATAACCCATTAAGTGTGGCCTGCAAGGACCATGTGAAAAAGCACCTCTTCTGGTGATTTGTCTTACATGTAATTAGTGTGTGTGGGATGCTCTCGTGTCCCAAAACACAGAGTGGAGGTAACTGCAAGAGCCATCTGCAGCCTATCCCTGTGAAGTTGGTGCTGGGAAGTTTGAAACAAACACCAGTCTTTCTCACCCAGCAGTTTGCAGTGCTGAACACATCAAAGGCAGGCAGGCAGCCAGAAGCTAACTCATGGAGGTATACACATATGATAATATGATGTGTTAGGTACCAGAAGAGGAGGTGCTCTTAATTTTGACGTGTTGTTCTAAATTGAACAGAAGAATAACAAGCTGTCCTACTCTCAGTTGAAACCAAAACCAAAACCAAATAAAGAAGATAGTGGATGAAAGAAAGCAAAGACAGATTTTTTAGGTCTGTGAGCACCAAGAAAACAGTTCTGAAAACATTCATAGCCTCTGTTAGGACTAGAGCTTTGAAGCCTACAGTCTAGGGAGGCCTAATGCGCCACTTCATGCTTAGGAGACTGAAATGCCTCCAGAATGACAAGTGCTGCTCTTGGACTCTGACTTCACAAGAGAACGTCTGGAAGAGTTGTCCAGGTAACAGGGAAGTTGTGCTTCTACACAGCATTGAAGACTGGTCATCCACCCCCTGCAGTAAAATGCTTCTGAACAAACTCCAGCACAAAAAGGAAGCTTACAGAGGCTGGAAGGAAGGACACGTAGCCTGAGAGGAATAAAGAGAAGTTGCCTGAGCTGCCAGGGATGAAGTTAAAGCCCTGATAGTATTAAATCTGTCAAGGGTCATCAAAAGAAAAAACAAAAGCACCTGTAGGTACACTGCTGATAAAAGGAAGACCAGGGAAAATTTGGACCCACTTTGGAAAGAAAAATGGAGACCTGATTACCCAGATTATAGAGAAGGCTGGGATACTCAATGACTTTTTTGCCGCAGTCTTCACTGGCATCTACAGTTCTTCCCCCATCTTCACCAGCTAGGACTAGACAATATTCTGTCAGTCTTGTCTTAGTGACAGTGTCAAGAAGTTCAAATAGCTTGGCAATCTATTGTTGATGATATTAAGGCCCAGTGATTGACTTAGCAGCTCAATACGAGAGCAAATCCGATGCTATATTAGCAGGAAAATTTTGTAAATTTCAAGAATTAAAATTTCAAGTCTTCTCAAGCTTGTCAATCACCTGCTTTGTCTTCCAGAGAGGAATCAGTGCAAGGTGGCATGAGTTCAGAAACCAGCTACTTGGGAAAATTTGTCTGTCCTAGTCAAGGACAAGTTGGCAGATTGCTCAGCTGGAGGTATCTGCTCTACTGTACAGACATTTGACATGTCCTCAGGTGTGGTCAAATAAAAATGGTACACAATATTTTATCTAAAGCACTAAGTTCTTTGGCTTTAAGTTTTCCTTTTCCTTATCCTACTTTACCTAGCTTTTCTACACCTTTATTGCTTTGCCACCTTCCTTTCCTGGCATGATTTGGCTCCTCAAAAAGGCTAATAAAAAGCCCAACAGAAGTTGCCAGTCTTGGTGGATAGACCACCAGGGAATTTTTTCCTACAGTCCAACATGGAGTTTATGAATAGCTTGAGTGACTCCTTTAACAGTATACTTCCTATCAGCTACCCATGAAACATGAAGTAGCTTTTTTCCCTTGGCTTGTCCTTAATGCACCAGCAAAACTTAGTTCTTTAAACCTAGCCTTTTTCTCCAGCACTGTATTTTTCCTTAGGTATCCAAAATGTCCCCAGGAAACCTCTACATAACCTTAAAACGTGGCTTCCTATCTGAGAGTTTTGCTTAAGGTTCATCATTTATGATACCAGTGTTGTTTAATACTTAACCATAAAAAGTTTTAAGAAAAACTTTGATGAGCCTTGGAGAAGCTGTCATTAGGAGAAGGATTATCCACCCAGACAAAAAGAAACCAAGGCCTACTTCCAGTTAATTCAGAGAATTTCAGAGGGAGTGGCCCTAAAAGATTGGAAATAACCATAAAACCTTGGGGAACATTCTGATGCAGAGGTGCAAGTTAGGCATAGGTAAGTTATCACCAAAGATTTAGGTTAGTTATAAGTTATCAAGGCCTGAAACCAAGACAAGAGGTCACATTTCAGAGACCTGACAGGGACCTGCTTTCCTCAATGCACTGTGCTTCTCTTCTAAGTTTTTAAAAGGTACCTGGGCTGCCCACTAGCTGAGTCATGGTAGTTGCTCATGTATATTCCTGCCCTGTGGTAAATGTGAGTTAATGTGTGGCCTCTCAGCCTTCCCATATTGAGGCAAAGCTCAACTTATCTTTCATTGTCTGCAAGATAACTATGCACACAGACCATGGCAAGGGATCATCTAATGCTATTACCTTCTTCATGGGACTGAAAACTTCCACTCAGACACTTAAAAATGAAGGCAAGCTGACAACTGTCAATAGTCATCAGTAAGTACTTTTTCAGGGATAATGATGAGGGAAGGAAGTCAAATGTTACAGTAGAGAAGTCTCAAGTAAGCCACTGGTTTGGATAAATTGTCAAAAATGGATGAAAATTACATTTTTGAAACTGAGCTGCTCACAGATACCTGAATCTATGAAATTCCTTGTAAGTATCCAGATATGAAATACTTCAGACTTTGGAAAAGGATGCTGAGTTTTTTAGGTGTCTCCAAACCTCTCAAATAAGAGATCAACACTATCTCCTCCTGTACCTTTGATGCCCATGCCAAGAAAAGGCAGAGGTTTTGAAAATGTTACCTGGTTGATTGCTTACTGAACTGTGTGAGCTCATAGCAAGATCAGGACAGAATGAGGCACTGGCATCATAGCTCCCTTACAAGCCAACAAAACTGCATCATTAAGCAATGACAGACTGAGCATGCCCTGAAGATCACTTTAAACTGGGCTTGGTGAGATGAAGCCTTGGGTGACATGGTTCAGTGTGAGGTGTCCCTGCTTATGGCAGGGGGGTTGGAACTAGATGATCTTAAGGTCCCTTCCAACCCTAACTATTCTATGATTCTATGACCATTAGCAAACATAAGCTGAGTCCTTAAGCTTACCATTACCTTGTTGTTCTAGGTCGAGGGAGGTGAATCCCAGAAGGACGGATTGTGCTAAAAGAAGACGGCAGCATCAGCTCAGGAGTCTCCAAAAAAGGGTAAGTGTCTATTAATGGAAATTCAGGAATTTTCTGAAACAGGTAAGATCTGAGCCAAGAAGTCTAAATTCACAAATAAACCGTTAGAATAAGGTTATGTTTTGTCAAAGAAAATGCATCTTCCACCTTACCTGTGTATTAATCAACCAGGCCTTTTACTTTAGGGAATAAAATACTGGCCTTTACTGTTTGCAGCTCTTTCTGCTAACCCAGTCTCTTTGTATATCCTGAACCTGCTGAACAAACAAAGCTTTAAATTCACTGCTAATTTTCTGTTGGGTCAGATTAATTTTGAAACCAGATTAATCAAAGCAGATGAAGCTTTGTTTATCCATTATTCATGAAGTTAGTTGGAAAGGGTGAGTACATTAGCTTTATTTAGGATATTACTTTGCTTTAATGAACTCTTTTTCACCTCTTCATGCCCCATTTGAGCAGTTCTTTTTTTTTTTTTTCTTCCCCTTTGGTTGCCTAGTGCAAACAATGTAATTAGTAGGCTTTCTTGCTCCAGAAAAGCTGACAATCGTCAGCAGTGACTGCCTCTCACCATGATTCTGCAAAGGGAGAGGGGAACATGTGCATGTGCTGAGCAAGGATCTCCTGCTCATCCTCTCCTGCTGCAGATGGAGGCTGCAGAGAGGCGTCGATAGGCTCAGTCGGCACCAGAGCCAGAAAATCCGCTGTCAGAAGAAGCTGCTGGATAAATAAACTAGAACCACCTAATGGAGAGTGTTTGAGTGTCACTGTGGATGATCTAGTGAAGAGTTCTTTTCCCAACAGAGCAGTGATTTACAAAAGCTAAGCTAGACATGAGGGGGTGTGAAGTGCATAATGGAAAATATTACTGGAGATATTACAGTGCTTTTTCTTTACAGAAATGGTGTATTCTGCTCTGGACATGGTTTAGTTCTAGTAGCTCTGTCTGAAACAATGTATTGAGACCTGAGATTCTACTTGTCTCAGAAACTAATGGCATTTAGGATCAAGTGGAAGACTGGAACTCCTCAGAGTAAAAAGAACAAAATAGACCTTTGCTCAAAACTTTCAGTAATATTTTTATTTTTAAATAAAGCTAAGCAAATGTAAGTTTAAGCAAAGAAAATGTTGTCTTCACTAAGTGGATTGGACTAAACTGAACAAAAGATGACAAGTAAATGAGATACAAGGATAGGACTCTGTATAAAGGGAAAAAGATACTTTGCAAATTTGGAAGGCAGATCATTTAACACTGCTAAAGCCCAAGTCTTCTTCCTGCAGAGCACCAAACCAATCAATAGATCTCATTGCTACAGGATGTTAATGAGTGATGAAATTAAAGACAGACATGTTTACCCATATAGCTTAGGAAAGCATCCAGGTTTTACACCAAGAACACTGTAAGGGATCTAAACTTGTATTTCAGGTCATGAGACAACAAAAAATTAGGATGAAGCTTTCACAGGAAAAAAATATCTACTTTCCTATTAAATAGTTTGTCTGAAGAATATAGTATTAGCCAGTGGGGGAAAAAAAAACCAAACCAACAGCAAACCAAACAATAATAAATCACATATACAAATCACTTGATCCCCTTTACTGCATTATCTGAATAGCTCACAATTTCTGTGTGTTTATCCTCACAATCCACTCATGGATATGGGAAAATGGTTTGTGTTTTAAGAATGAGGAATAGAGTGGAAAGAAACTAAGGCTGTGATTCTCAGAAGTGTTTAGGGACCTAGTTACTGTGGTTTCCCACAAAGCTGCAAGAATGACAAACTGATTTTTGTACCCAAGATCTATTCCCCTAGTCACTGTTTTGAACTCTTTTGAAGATCAGGTAGCCCAAATTGACTATTATAGCAATTATTTTTTGTGTCTATCAACAAGAAAAGTATTTTTCATTTGTTTCTGAAAAGAAGGATGGTTGCTAAGCAAAAGAGTACCCAAAAAGGGGAATGTGAAGTAGTTAGAGAGATCAAGGCAAGAAACCAGGATGATGAAGTGAGAGCTTATGCTCTCTTTATTCATGGCACTTTTATTAGTGCTGTATTTTTAGATAACTGAAGTGCTGTTGTAACATCACAACAGAAAGTGCTAGGATCTAGAGAAGGGTCAGGAAAGAATAGAAGTCTGTAAAGTACTGAAGAGGGAGGATAAAACTTACACTGAAGCTGATAGATTCTTGTATGTAGAAGACTAAACCTCGCGTAATGGGGCTATTCATCTGTTTTAGTTATTGTTACGGTCAATGTTGTCCAATAAACTTCTATTAAGTAGATCAGTACTGGAGGATATACTTCCTGGTTATGTGCTGGTAATTACCACATCTTAAGCTAAATAAACCTGGAACCTGAAGGCTGAAATTTTTATGGGAAATAAATTCCTTCAGCCTTGGCATCTGTTAGCTCAGGATATGATGAAACTAAGCTAAGCAGGGAACACCACTGTACATATGCAAAGACATGCTCACATGGCTGCTCCAGCACAGCTCTGCTCACTATCACACTGTCTCTGAACACTGGCACACAAAAGGCTAGAAACAATCCAGTTTCATTTAGGAAGTGTTTTGGCCTTCCCTTTGCATAAGTTGCAACAATATTTTTCACCTGACAGAACAGGATTTAAGGAATGCAGCCCTCAGCTCGGCAGGGTGTCCATCTGCCCTGCTTGGAGGCAAGAAGGGGTGATGAGGCTGATGGCTGTTTGGCTGCCCAAAGAGGGACTTTTTTTAACAAGCTTTAAAGCTAGTTGAAGGGAATTAACTTTGAAACAAGTCAGACCCACTATATAGGTTCAGTAAAAGTGAATCAAAGCCACTGCTTAACAGGTCTACATTTCATCTATGTCATGGCCCATTTTGGTCAAACCATCTTCTATCACCTAAGAGTAGGACGAAACCTGAGGTGAAGTGTTGGCTCTTCTGAAGTCAAGGGGAGTTTCATTGCTGATTTTAGTGTACATGAGGGTTAACTCAGTGTGTATGGCTGGGAGAATTATAAGTAAGTAGTGGTGTGGCCGGCATGGGCATCATGCAGGACCAGAATAAATAGAATCTTCATAACAGTGAAAAGTAACTGCATTATCTCTGTATAAATCCCAGCATTTTGATTGGCTAGTTGCTATAAATAGTCAATTAGGCTGTACATGTTTGCAGGTTAATAAATGGCTATTCCACTGTGGCTAAGCTGCACAGCAATCCTCAGTGTGTCTCACTGAGAATATTCCACCGCTGCTGACTTTAATTGTTATTAGTTTGCCTTATATGTTAAATAGGGGAATATTTTAATGTAATAGCTGTAAGCACTAAAGCTGAGTGAATAATTCATAACAAATAAATTTAGCCTCTTTTACTCTTCAATTTTTCAGGAGCAAGTTTATTATTTTCTCAAAAGAGTGGTTATTATTCAGAATTACTTTCTAATCAGTTTATCAGAATGTTTCTTGCTCTGCAGATCCTCTGGGTAGGCAAAGTTTTACTAAATCAGCAAACCACACAGCACCATTGCCTCCCTTGTTTTGATGTGTGTTACCCTCTCGCAGAAGTTTCCAGTCAGGACTTAGGTTTAACCAAGGGCAACCCAGCTCCCCTTGCTTCCAGTGTCTTTGAAGGAAGGTATGACACACATCCTCCCTCCCACAGCTTTTACTGTCTATGAAGGCTGGCCTAGGAAAGAAGTCAATGCTCTGAAGATTGAGGCAAATTTAGGACTGAAAATTTCTGTTACTGTGATGAAATATATAAATAATTATCCCACCCCTGTGCTTTCAGGCAGTGGGTGCTGACTATTAGAGATGCAGGATCACTTGCTTCAGGATTCAGTAGTATGAAAAATCATTATAAACTGCTCACTGACAAATGGCATCTGTCTCACTAAGTGTCAGAGGATCCCAAAATAAGACATATGCTGTTGGTTTTGTTTATTTGTTTGGTTTTTATTAGGTCACAGCTAAAGAAAAGCAGGTAACAGGAGGGAACACCCCTACCCACACATAACTGCATAAAGCTGCCCTCTGCGCACCTCCTCTGTCTCTATACTTTAGAGTGAACAGGTTATAGCTGTGTGCTTTACACTGTGCTACCTTCCCTTGAGCCTATTTGAAGCAATCACAGAATGGTTGAGGTTGGAGGGGACTACCAGGGGTCATCTAGTCCAATTTCCCTGCTCAGGCAGAGTCACCAAGAGCATGGCACTCAGGACTGTGTCTGGACAGCTCTTGAATATCTCCAGGGAAGGATACTCCACAGCCTCTCTGGCTGTAATTTTGCCGCAGCCATTCGTGCGTCAGATCTGCATCTCATGCCAAGTGTCTGCCTCAGCTATTTACACATGCACATGAGATCTAAGAAGAGCAGAACTAATCAGTGAGCCTTGATAATTAATAATCCTTGCAATTTCACAACATTTTGCATTGCTCCCTTGTCTTCAGACCAGTTTCCCAGGGATTGCTCCTACTTCTCCTGTGAGATGTGCCCCACTTCATGTGCTCTGGCTCAGATCAGCCCCTCAATTACTCACAGCTCTGTACGGCAGCACTGCATCCCTCCTCTTTCCAATTACTGGGTGGTCATCAGCATAATGCTGTTTGTCATCAGTACAGGGAGTTTTACTCTTTACTGAAGACCAAGTGGGAAAGCAAATAGTTTGGCTAAGCACTGCTGACAGTGGAGTACAGCTTTATTTAGTAGGATTTGTTTCATACAAATAGGCATCCCAAGGTACTTATGGAAGTTAAGTAATATATAATAGCAGAGGGAGAGAGAAATTAAGAGGCACAGGTATGGGAGCAGAGATATTTGAGAATAGGTAGAGAAGTAGTGAGGCAAAAAGAAACAACAGAAAAAATACTGTTTCAGATAGTGGGAGATAGAAGAGGGAAAAGCTTTCACAACAGCTGTAGCTTGAGCATAATTAGGCACAGAGAGATGACCAGTGTCATTTGGGTAGAAAATAGGAACAGAGGAGAAAGAAGATTTCCAGGAGATGGTCTAGGATAATGTCACAGAAGGCAAATACATAAATTAATGGGGAGTTGTGTGAGCTCCCTCTGTAAATGTCATGATGGTGATTTGGAAAGCCAATGCACCTGAAAAAAGGCTGGTGTGTACAGAATGGGTGAAGACAAGAAGAATTTCTTTTTATCCAGTAACCTAAGAGAAGGAGCTAAGCTGTTGCTACAGATATAGTTGATAGTGGTAGTCACATGAAAGTGGTATTTGCTATTCCCTGTGACCTGAAGTTGTATCCATTTTACTAGGTGGAAGAAATAGCAAGTCAAGGTACACATATCTGATACTAATATAGAAAAAGAAAGGAATGCTGCAGGAGGTCAGTCTGGTGGCCAGGCTCCTTCTGCCTGACAGTCCATGAGACAAGGCTGTACAATGACTAGAGTGGGTTGTGATGCAAGAAATTAAACATGAATCTTCCCTGTCCATAGTTTGATTTGTTTGTTATTTAATTCCCATCTTCCTCCATCAGGCAGAACTGAGATCTGTAGAGAGAGGTGAAAGGTCCAACCTAGCTCCTTCCAAATGCTAAGTGTTTGAAGACCAGATGAAGAACAGGATAAAATTGGCTTGTAACTGCTAGTTCCTCAGCAAGTCAGAATGAGGAAAGCAAAGACAGAAGTGCATCTAAATGTAAAGAACAAGGCAAGTCAGCCCATCCTTGTCACAGAGACATCTACTCATGTCAGCAGAAGACCTTTTAAACAAAGCTACTGGTAGGAGGAGGGTAAGGAATTGCCTAGTTAGGCTGAGAATTCAGCATGCAGGTGTTGGTCTTGGAGGAGAGGTCACAGATCCATCAGGAGAAAGAACATGCTGGGAAGAGACCTAAAACTTTGAAGCCTCTTCATGTGTAGCCCTAGCCTCTGCATGGGATCCTGGTGGTCTCCTCACATTCCTGTTAAAGCTATCAAAGCTCAGAACACAGAAGGAAGCCACATCCTTGACAGTGAGGTTCAGGAGCCTGTCAAGAGAGAAGCTACAGAGAAGCTTCAGGCTTTGGTCCTAATGCAGGGCATAGCAGGTTTTTTAAAAAAAATTATTTCAAGCTTTTGCTCTGTGCACCCTCTGTGCCTGGAAATCAGAAGTCAACAAAAAGGCCACAGAAATGAAAGAGTGAAGGGAAAGGAGATACCGGTTTTGCCAGAACAGGAATGAGATGGCTTCCCCCTTAGGACATGTCTGATATCAAAGTATAAAGGGAAGCAGCTATGTAGACTTCTGTACTGATTTATTTTTTCAGTGCAGAATTCCCAGTAAGAAATAATGTTGTATTCAAAAATTGTCAGAAGGACTTATATGTATTTTTCACAGGTATAGGGACTTCTAGTAACATTCATATTTAGGACAAATAATACTAAAAATAGTTAAGGTACCCCAAATCTTCCTCACTATGTCTTACAGTACCAAACTGGGCTACAAAGTTGCCATGTAATGTGCAAGAACTTGCAAGAACAATTGTTTTTGTTCTGCTCTTGTAGAAAATTGCTGTGGTATGCTGAGGACAAGGCAGAATGGTGGGTAAACTTGTAAGGTGATGGGCCACAAACAGAGGAGAATGGAGAAGGTGGTGATCACTGTGAGAGTGATCATTCCATACACACCTGACTACCACACTTAAGATGCCTTAGAACTGTATTAGATGATATTGGGCAGCATCTTCTCAACCCACTACACCCACCACTTTAGTAGGGAGAAGTACAAATCATGGAGCACGGAAAAGGATCCATTTTTGTTTGGGGCTAAAGCCTCTTCCTTCCAGCTTTTGACCTGATCAGACTTCCAGCTTCCATGCCTAGGACAAGTTTGTGAATGATATGTAATAAAAAGAAACATGAGAAATCCTTTAGTCTCCATCTCCTTTAAAATGTGAACTTGGTTCTCTGGTTTTGAACAGCCTGTGTTTCTTGGATTTGAAGAATAAATGGCATACTGTTTGTGCAGAAAATTTATGTGCCAATAAGCCAATTCCTGTAATTATCAGGGCAGCCCACTTTGCTAGGAGGTATTAATATTTTATTTAAAACTCTTTATTAAAGAGTTTGCATTGTGTTTACTTTATTAAATAGCATCAATAAAAAACTTGATTCCTCATTCAGCAGTGCAGATAAATAAGAAAAGAAAAGGTTGTGCAGTTGGGCTAAAGCCATTAGACATTAAATGATTATTCTTTTGCTTTTCATCAAGCCATATCAGAAATAATTTCCCTATGTACTTTCTTAAATGAAGAATTTTTCACCTGCTTACATCCTTCCCTGCTGCTAAGAGTGAAACTGAGACAGTCCTACACAACTGCTGAGACTTCCCACCGTTGGAAGCCCCCAGTAAAAAATGTCATCAGGTACATAGCAAATAGTTGCCTTGTCCATCTGTGGGAGCAGAAGATACTACCCACAAAAATGATGGGTTACATTGAATACTGGAAAGTCTTAAGCCTTGTGAATACTTGAAAGAAGAATACTCCTGTTGACCATTCTCATGCTGTCAATAATAAAGGGCCATTTCCTTGATCATGATCTTGTCAGCTTCAATCATGCTGGAAAGTGATGCAAGTTTAAGCTGCAATTTGCTTATCTGCTTACAATACAGTATCATGAAGATCTCCATGGAATTCTTCACAGTTGGTGGTAGATCAGGACACACCTGCTTGTGGGTCAGTGTTACAAAGCTGTTTGCCATGGCCTAAGGGTCAGTCTTCACTGTTTGTGATAGCGAAGAATTGAAAAGAGCAGGAAGGGGCAAAGCCTTGGTGAGACACAGGTGAATCAGGAATAACAGATGAGCGAAGAAAACATTGGCTATGGTATAGCTAGCACAACCCCCGAGTGCTTCGAAGCCTCTATAGAATGGACACATGGTACAAGATGGCACAGAACAGAAATTGTCTGGCTTTGTAAAAGTAGTTTAAACAGAGTATTACTGAAACTGTATGGCATTTTTAAGGACAGATACTTGTTCATGCAGACAGCTAACCTGGTCAGTAAGGATGAGTG
Organism: Agapornis roseicollis; assembly: GCA_002631895.1. Lineage (NCBI taxonomy): Eukaryota > Metazoa > Chordata > Aves > Psittaciformes > Psittacidae > Agapornis > Agapornis roseicollis. The sequence goes on along the minus strand of NDXB01012730.1, from coordinate 34,049 downwards.
TGGTATCCTGATGACACTACTTGGTCAAGCCTCAGAAAGGCATAGGCAGACCTCAGAAATGACTAAAAGTGAGAAGAAATAGGACATGGGCTCGCCCCCCCCTTTTACTAACATGCAATTAGTGCATGGTCTGCTAGCTTTTGTATTTTTTACCCCTCCTGTCTCCAGGTCAGTGCAAGCTCTCCAGCCCCATTCAGACTTTTTCCCAGCAAGACTGAGCTGCAATTGGGTGTCTGTCTCTGAGCTTCTCCTTGTCCTTCCAATGTGACGAAGAGAACCAAGAGCATTCTTTTTTACCTCTGTTTGTTTTATGACTACTTTATTTTGCTTCAGTCACAATTCTCCTTAAAATTACAAGCACTGCTTCCTTTCCATTTAGGTGCAGGAGGCAGCAGCTGCCCGGCTTTGGGCACAATTACACTCCAATAGCTAAGGCTGGGAGTCAGTGGAAGCCTCATTCTCCCCCCCAGCTTTCATGAGGAAAAATTCATTTAGCAGCTCAGCATGGAGGACTCTGCACAGACTCCCCCTTCCCTGTGAAGAAAGAGGCATTTGAAATGGCATGGAGATGAATCTGTTCATGCATTTCAGCTGTTTCCTCTTTCAGTTACTTCTATCTGGGTTCTCCCATGCCCTTTGCAAACACTATTTCCCCCATCTACGTGCACTCCCCAAGCACTCAGGTGGCTGGCCTGAACAGACACACATTTTGTTGTTTGTTAGGCACTTGGTTTCTTGTTGGATTTATGTTTTTTTTTGACTTTGGTTTTCTAGGAGGGACTGGATAATCAGAGGAGCTGTACTGTGTGATTGACCTGGTCACAGAATCAAAGAATCGCAGAACAGTTTGGGTTGGAAGGGACTATAAAGATCATCCAGCTGCAGCCCCCTGCATGGGTAGGGGCACCTTCTACTAGACTAGGTTGCTCAAAGCCCCATCTAACCTGACCTGGAACACTTCCAGGGACAGGGCATCTGCAGTTTCTCTGGGTAACCAATCAGTTTCATAATCACCAGGCAGCATGTCACTCAGTGAAAACTCAAAGAAGCAAACCAAAGTCTGTTGCATTTGACACAAACTGCTTGAAATACAAGACTCTAGTAGCTTGTTTAGTCATCTGGTGAAAAGGCATGGCTCTACAATTGATCCTTTTCCAACCAAACCTATCTGTCAATCAAACAGGAAAGTAACATAATAGAACTTATTACAAATCAATTAACCATACTAACCACAGAAGCTTAGGTGTCTTCATGGTGCCATTTGTGGTCACTGGAGCTTGGGAGTTTCCCCTGAGACATTCACGTAACAGCTGCCACTGGTGCTGGCTGTGTTAACCACTGCACTTGCTGTAGTGTACTAGTGTCTAGATCCCTTTTGCCCCAAACTAAACACTTCCTATCTTCCGCCTTTCCAGGAAGAGAAGGATCATGTTCTTTCACATGCATGTGACTGTCTAGGATGGAATGATAATTTTCTGTGACTACAGAGGTACCTCTCACCCTCACAACCGTTCAGGAAAGATGTTTCCTGTAGTGGACATGTGCAGTACTTTTAAGAAGTATTTATGGTAAGGATCCCATATTATGTTAAGTTTCTTGTGCTATTTAACCTGCCTCTCATTAAAAGTACCTGCAGTACCTAATGACTTTGAGCTGTTTGATAAATGCCTAAAAATTGTAACACTTGTTTTTTTTTTAAGAAATCAGGTGTTACCACGATAACCCACAGTACCAAACATGTTTTTGTAATCTGAAATTTAGATGCAGATAAACTGATTTTCAGCCTGTTCAACCAGCTATTTTGACACATTTTTCCATATGTGACACAGTCGTATGAAAAGACTGTGTTTCAGTGCAGACTGTTTTAACTCATGCTGTTGATCAGTGGTTCACCATCAGATGACTGGAGCAGATATACTAGGGCAGATAAAATAACTCAAGCCTCTCTTCTTGCAGATTCAAAAGCTGTCTTAAATTGTGCTGCATGCAGGATAACCAGAGGGTGGTGCTTATTGTCTCTAGGACACAAGACAAGCCACCCTTCCAGCCTGAACTGATGCAGGATGACTGTCTCAAGATTTGGGGTACTTGGGCTAGTACTGTGTGAGTGCTTGAGCAGGTTTCTACAAAGGTGAAAGACTTTAGCTGGGGGAGTTTAGGCAGCAAAGAGAAGAGAATGAGGGACAGGGGTTAAAAATGGGCTTTGCTTAGCATATAATGGGACTGGCATGGAAATATCTGAGACTGGGAACATTCACTGTTGGGCTTGCGCCTGCTGCCTGGATTGCAGGTAAAGAACTGGAAATGTGCGTGTTCAGAGTAAGTTGCCAGTACAGTTTTATCTGGTCCTTGGCAGTTTAGAAATCACCAGTAAAAGTTACATCTATAGCTGAACTGGCAGCCGTGCACCACAGACAGACTCTAGGAGCCTGGCATAAATGACATAGGTGAGGTTTTGCTAGAGGGATCATGGTGAGAATGGGCCAAGTCCTGTGAGGGAAAACAGTCTTATCATGTGTTTATATGGTGTTGAGCTGTGATGCTGATTGGGAATGCTAGGAGTGCTGATAACCACAAGGACAAGCTCCTTACAAATTTACTCGCACTGTACAGTTGCCTATAATCCGTTCTGTAGAGAAAGCTTTATGGATCTCTGCCGGCATGGAAAGACTGAAAGGCAGCCTGGGTCCCTTAAGCTAAAGCTTCAGGGAAGCAGAAAAGCTTTCAAATATCTACTTTGTTGGATTTTAGGGGGCTTTTTGGTGCAATTCAGTTACACTGTTATGCTAAAAACTCATCTGGGGGAAGGGAACAGAGCAGGACATATCCTATTTTCTGACTGAAATTGCTAATCTGATCAGAACTCCTGAAAGATAACACAACGGACAAAACAAATGTACTGAATCTTATTAGGCCATGGACATCAATCATGTGGTCTCTCTGAATATTTGTACTGACAAGTAAGATATCCCCCGTCAATCACGAGAGATTGTGCAGTGGAACAGCATTATAATGGAGTGGCATTTGGTCCATGCTCAGGTTTGTGCTGAGATCTGGGAATCAGGTGGGGAAACAGTGCCCTTGTCAGGTTTGTTATAAAGAACCTTCCTCTGTCCCTGGAGGCTACCATGAAATGGTTTTGCCTCCTGCTGTCAGCAAGCAGAAAATACACAAAGTGCTGCAGTGTTTCGTTTTGTTATGTAAGGAAATATATAAGTACTTTAAGTACTTTAATGGTACTCTATTCAGTGCATGGCAACAATGACACTGAAGAATACAATTCAGTGGAGCAGAGACTGTGGGTGCAAGTCCAGTCTTTGTGTATAGACTACTTCCACTTACATCACAGTCTGCAAAGCCATAAGTACCTCCCGGCTGTAGTGAACACCAGCTAAAACTGCAAGACACACACATAATGCTTCAGGACAGCCTGTGTTGCAGGCTTCCATATTTAAACATTTGGACTAGATTATCATTGTAGTTTCTTCCAACTGGAACCATGCTATGCTATGCTATGCCATGCCATTTCCATTCTGTTCTTGTTAAATGTCTGATATAGATGTTTATGTTTACTTCCTGTATTTTTCAGGCCTGGACAAGAATCTTACTCCTTTGTTTACAGAGCCAGAGACATGGTGGATGGCTGTACCTCAGATGAAACAATTTAGCTCACTCAGCTCAGTAAGGCATGCATACCACAGAATGAGCAAGCACAGGCTTTTAGGTTTCTCCCTTGGCTCTTCCTCACAGGTGCACTGGTACCCTCTGAGTGGACATCAAAGCAACAACAGCTTTTTTTCCTCTGTGTAAGACCTCCTCTGTGTGAAGAGAAAGGAGTGGCTCCTATAAGGCAGGTCTGAAAGAAGAGGTGCATATGCAAGAAAGGGTACCAAGTGCCTGTTGTTACCCTTTCTTCATGCTTCTGCAAGAGACACGAGAAATCAGTCTATGATCCTCATGATGTAGCTTTACAAGGTCAGTTTCACATTAATCAGGCCAAAGGAGATGATTTTTTCCCCATGGGTAATGAGCTAGGGTACCAAAGAAAGGCTGTGAAGAGGCACTGAGGCAGGATGAACACAGCCATGCTCACCCCCATCCCAGCAGTTCTATCTCCAGTTCATCTCCCATCTAACTGTTTCTGACAAGGTCTGTGCAAACTAGTCATGGTCCTGACCTGGCTAGCAGTGCATATATAGACAGGAAAACCACAGCACAAGATATCTACTGTGGCATATGTTTTTCCATGGTATATAAACAAACTGGAATGCAAATACCTTTGTAAACACAGAAATTTGCATGGAGAACCTTATGTAAAAGACATCCTACATATTCCAGTGTTGTAGGGATGTAGATATTTGGATAGAGGACAGTTTGAATAAAAAAAAAATACATCTATATATAAAAGTTTTCGTGCCTTAGAATGTCTAAACCACTATTAAATGCCTACATTTACATGGGCAAATCACACCTTATCATACAGTTTACAGGAAGACTGATTGAGATCTTTGTAGTCTCTGCTAAGTATACTACAAAAACAGCATGCATATAGCAAAGAATATATAGTAAGATATTTAAGGGAGCCACATTTTGCAGTGACATGCCTAGTTCTTTCATGGCTGAATTTAACAGAATAAAGCTGAGCTTTTTATGAATATCCTTGTGTAGGATCACAAAGCTACTTTTACATTTTTTTTAAGAAATTCTAAAACTTGTTATGGCTGAAGCAGTTTCAGTACAAAGTCATGCAAATCTACAGAATCAGTTTTATTCTCTTGAAATGAGTAGAATAGCTGTATCACAGGGACTGGACATGGAGTTCACTGTTCATGGACAAATGTGTTTAAATCTTTGATATATGTAGGCTATTAGTATCAGAATAGAAGTAGCTTATGATGTAAAAGACCTTCCTTTCAGCCTCTTATCATTAATATTCATACATAAGATGTAACCATATAAACAGCCAGTTCAGCTTTCCACTACTCATACACATTGAGTCAATGTTTAATAATGATGGAAGTTCTCCCTGGATATACTATCTCTATACTAAACTATGTCTTACTTTTGTTCACCTTCAAGTCTATTTTGTTGCAAATATCCAGTATCAGTGTGCCCAACTGCCTTTAGCTGTTTATTGTCTGCCACTTTATCTAAGTACAAGGATGGATTGCTTGAGAAAGTCCTTCTTTGTGGTCTCTTCTGGAGAACTGACAACAGAAGTCTCCTCTTCAAAGGCCCCTTTGAGTTGAGCAGATAGGTAATTCAGGCTCAGCATTCTGGTCTTTTATAAAAACAGACCAATGCCAAAGCAAATGACTTTTCCTATGCTTTTTAAAAGGAAAGAGGCAATCTTCCACATTTGACCTTATTTCTAGGCATGTTAGATTTCCCTTCTGATTGCACTAAAACCATCTTTAAACAGTGTCTAATGAGCACAGTGTGGCTCTGCTGTCTTGTAATGCACGATTAGTTTGTTAACAACTTGTTTGTGTAGGCATGTGTGTTGCTTCATGGCTTTAAGATTTTGCCTGAGCAGGAATTAAAAGAAAAAAAAAAAAAATCACAATTCTCCTCCGTTACTCCTATTCTAGACTTCCTCTGGAGCATTCTCTCTCTCTTATGTCTGTCTGAATTAGATCATGCCAGTCTTAATTTGAGAATGCAGATTTTAAGCAGGGAGAGAGGAAGGAAAGACACAGACAATATATGAATTCTAGACAGAGATAAATGTGCCTTTTTCCATAAGGGAGAGGGATGGAAGGAAAACAAAAGGAAAATAAAACATAAAACCCAACAACAGTGATGACGAAACCCACCAGAACAACAGAAAAAAAAACCTGCTGATGAAACTGAAAACTGTATGTTGTATCTGACATGGTGATTCTATGAGAGAGTAGTAGGAAATACAGCTGGAGAAAAGTCTACAGCTGAGGCTGCCCTCAGTTACCAGCCCTAATGGCCTTCTAGCTATTCTTACTCAAAATATACTACAGCATAGTATTGCATATTTCCATTCAAGTACAAACCATACATTTTTATTGCAGTGAGAAGCTACAGGAGAAAACAGTGTGTGTTTAGAATCTATACCTTCTCCCCTGCCCGTCTGTACTAAAGCTTGATGTTACCTGTGGCTATTGTCTTCTAAAGGATTTCTCCAGTGTAAACAGTTGTATGGGTGTGTTTAGGGTCAACACAAAGTTCAGAGTTCCAGACTGTAGAGATTCTTTTGTGTAAGCATGGATTTAGAGGACTATGCCTAGAACACTCTGGCTATAAAGAGCATCTCCCCACCAAGCAGACTTTTGCCACAGCCTGGGGAAGGGGGAAAACCCTCAGTGTGATAAATAAGAATTTGTGTCAGGCCTTGAACTGGTTTTGAATAAATCCATTGTATGACTGTGTGCATGACAAAGGATGTTTAAGATGTGAAATGATTGCTGTTTATTACTGTAAATTATTTATGTTTTTCTTTCTCAGGCTGCCTCCCTGTCCTGGTATAAATTATGCACGTGTGGAATTTGAAGCTGAGAAATACACAAACAAAGGGGATAATAGTTCAGTCCCCAAAAATTATTCATGCTTGAGATTCACCTTGCATTGTTCCACCTCATCTCTCATCACAGAATTATCAGCTCTGATGTAGAATGTTGGAGAGGGACTTTTACAAGGGCATGTAGTTATAGGACAAGGAGGAACGGCTTTAAACTGAAAGAATGGAGCTTTAGATTAGATATAATGAAGAAATTCTTTACTATGAGAGTGGTGAGACACAGACTGCCCCATCCCTTGCAGTGTTCAAGGTCAGGTTGGATGGGGCTTGGAGCAACCTGATCTAGTGGGAAGTGTCCCTGCCCATGGCAGGGGGTTGGAACTGTAAGGTTCCTTCTAACCCAAACCATTCTGTGATTCCATGATACTGCATGCTGACAAACCTGGCAAATATTTGAAGATGGAGTTGCAGTCCAGTTTATTAATAAGAGAAATGACATTTGGGAACATTTCTGAAAGTCCATTTTTTGTGGGTTACCTATGCAGAATAAACTGGACTGGTGAAGGGCAGTAATAGCTGCATGTCTTTGTATATCTAATTTTGGTGATCTTATCTGACTTCCCCTGTTTTTGATAGCAGTTTTGTCCTTGTCCACAGACAAATTATCCAGCCACCTAGTATGAAGCACTGAGCAGGTGATGTCTGCTTTTGCCCAGGTCAAAGAAGAAGCCATACAGGAGTCTACTTGTTCCAAAGAGCATTGTCATAAGCACCAAAAATAGGTGCAATATGGGTGAATAGAGCTTTGTCACAGGAGTGACAGAGTGTGCAATGTGGATCTTTGTTGGAATGCTGTGGTGTTGTCACATGCAAGCACAGGCAGATGTGAGGTACACAGGCTAGGGACAGATGCTTACAGTGTGGCTATGGATAGTGCACTGCAGCTGGAGCTAGACCTTAGTGACATTAACATAGACCTCCTAGCACTGCTTGGGTTTATGTCAGGAATCCTTTGCAGCGAATGCAAATGGGAGGCTGGATGTAATTTAAGAGACTAGATAGGTAAAGTAGAAATAGTGTTCTGTAGACCAACAGGTCCCTGATTTCTCTCTTTGGTTTTCTTCTATTGAAAGAAGATGGCATTCCTGTTCACCCCAAACTGAGCTGACACAGTGAAGAGACAATGGAATATAAGAGAATTTCAGCAACTTACATGGTAATTTGCAAAAGTTCAGCCCATGGTTAAAGCACCCTGCCAAGGACTCAGTGGTAGATTCTCTGGAGGTCATTGCACAGCCGGGAGTAGCTGGGTCACAGCAGACCCTGCAGTGCTGGCAATTTTCTTCTTTAAGGAAGTAGTTAAATCAGGCTTCTTTTCAACTGCTGGAGCTTTGTGAAGGGGCTACAACAGAAAATGGTTCAAGGTGTTCATCTGGCTTTTCTTATATTTCAATTCATAGTTTAGCAGACTCATCAACTTCCCAGGTAGCGGCAGTGGCTTATGCCGTTGGTAAGGAACAAATGACCTCTCCTCTATGCTTCAGGCCATTCTGCAGTTTCCTGTACCCTTCCCACACCCTGAGAACAGACCAGCATTAACACCCTCTGCATGGGACTTCACCTCTGAGGTCACTTCTGAACATGAGTTGTCTGTTCATTAAATAAAGATACTCTCAAATAACATATTACAATCACAGAGATCAGAACTTCAAAAATAAAAGCAAGCTTCAATACACCTTCAGTTTCTTAGGCTTTGGCCATTTTCTTGTGGAAAGGTTGTTGTGTATCAAGCAAGAGCAATTTCAATGTTGTCAACTAAGTTCATTATAAAAGCTGTTTATACAGCAGATTATTCAAAAAGGAGGAAGGGAGAAAGGGAGGGAGGAGTGGAAGGGAAGAAGGTCATAAATGGAAAGACAATATTTATGTTTTCCTCCTTCTTTCCCCTTTTTGTGAGTTTTCAGCAGCTCATTTGCAAACTCTTGCAATTTCTCTTATACCAAGACAACAATCTTCATACTCAAATTGTAATGCTTTTAAAACAGAAGGTTTTTCCTCACTCTGACAAAACAGTGGCCAGGAACTGACTTTTTAAGATACCATAGAGGGCTTGAACTGAACAAGTCAGTTTTGTATAAAGTCTCCCAGGTGTGCAGAGTCAGGAGATGATTAGAACTCATAACCAAAATGGTAGAAGACATTTAGAAAATAGGACAGAATGGGGTTCTGGCTGTGGTGTTGCAGAGCCTGATAGAAAAATAACATTACAGATGTGGCCTGTGTTAACCTGGTGTCCTAACCTGTATCTTCTGTTCAGGACCAGCTAGAAGTCACTGCTTCACTGTGTGGACTATACTACACTGCTTCTTGACTATGCTCATAGTAACAATAGTAAGCTGGCTTCTAAAAATAACCCTCAATGATCTGGCATGGACCCTAGCTTCCCATCCTCTAAGTACTGAAGGACCACCCCTTCTATCATTTATTCTGACCTCTGAAATAATCAAGCTTTCTTCCTCCCATCAAAGTAAATTAGAAAAATTAAACAAGCAAATAGAACATCTTTCTAAAATATATCAAATCTACCTTGAAAGAGCCCAAGCAAAGAGAATCCTGTTTCTTTGCCCAGTAAGTTACTTTAATGTTTAGCTGACCTCATTGCTAGAAAATGGCAAGGTTACTTTCAACCTCTGAAGTTAATCTATTCCAGATGGTACTTCCTATTTAGCTCCATCATGAGAACTTTTTTACATGCATGAACACCCTTATGCAATGATCCTAGGAACCTGACATTGACCCACTGCCACTCCTGGGTATCCTTCTCCTAGTATATCACCTCAATTTTGTGTGACAAGGTGTGAAGGGATTTCCCAGGTGGGAAGCTGCTTCTGGACCTTTGCCTTCTCTGGTAAAACAGAGTTGTTCACATTCTGTGGCTTTCTTCAGGGAACTTTTGACATTTGCAGCATCCTTTCATGAAGAGCATGCACAAAGGCAACAATGCTATTCCATTGTGAAATAATCTTGGAAAAAGTGGAAGGAGGCTCTAGGGCAGACCACAGAAACACTGCCCTTCTATTTCTGAAGCTAATACTACATCAGTGATGAGGCACTGGGACTCAGACCCCACTGACTGAAAATCAAAAGCAAAGCTATCAGCCTGGAATGCTCTCAAAAAGGAAGTGAAATATGTTAGATTTCTGGACCTGTCAGTTCCTTTGCTTGGAGTATGCAAGCACTATGAAAGACCTGGTGACTCCTGCCAATTTTATTTCTGACAGGCACTTTCTGTGAGAGAATTGGACTCACAGTGGGTTTTCTGACTTCTATTTTGGGTACTATTGTATGGGCTGTGTTTCACCATGACCCAGCTGAGTCCACATTTTACAAGGTGTAAAAGCTAGTTATCCTGCTCCTGCTTTTAGTTTTGCCATGTGCTTTTGGCTTAAAGCACACTGTACTAAATGAAAGGAAACAAAACACACCTAGCAAGACTGCAGTATTGCCTTTGTTTTCTTTCCAAAGCTGAAAGTGTCCTTGCACTCTATTTTACCCTCCTCTATCCTCTTCCTACAGAATAAGCTGCAAATGAGCTTCAAACTTCTCTGAGCTGTGCTGAAATCTGCCTCTCTTAACGAGCAGCCTTCTGATTCTTCTAAACACACCACAGCTTGGCCCCTGTTTTCCTTGATACCTTGCCAAGCCTATTACACGTGTCAGAGCAGCCAGTGAAATAGAAGAATTATGATTTCCATTTGGCTTAGTCTAATTTTCACTGGCTTTGAAATATAGAAACTGCTTTTCTTTTGTTTTCTTTATCCTTGTCATTTTGCTGGTTTCCTTTTTGTTTCCCTGAGAAAAACTGAACAATAAAAAATTGCTAAAATGAGACACCTTTCTCCTATGCTGGTTTGTTGGTTCTTTATTTTTTGGGAGGGGGGAGGGGGGTTAGGAGTTTGGGGGGTGAGGTGTGTTTGTTTAGTTTTGGGTTTGGGTTTTTTTGTCATAAAATAACCACTTATTTGTTCCAGAACAAGATTTCATTATCTGAAAAGGTTTTCTTATAGGAAGAAATGTGCTGATGAGGTCATATGTAATCAGAACATATAGAATTACCTTGCCATTATCCCCATTTCAACTGCTTTGGAAGTATGGTGACAGCAAGGTATGTGTATGTGTGAAAGGAGGCAGTAGCCGTGGCTAGTAGAGCATTCATATACCATGTGAGTAGGAAAGCACATATCTCTGAAGCAAAAGCATTTGCTTTTCAGAAGGGCTTATGCAGGCTGGAGGAATAAGCCAACAGGAACCTTAAGAAATTCAACAAGAACAAATGCAAAGTCGTGCATCCAAAAAGGAATAACGTCTTATGACAATACAACCTGGGGACTGACTAGCTGGGGAGCAACTTGGTGTGTGCTTAGAAGGGAACGTTCCTGCACCCAAGCCATTGAGGAAATTTCTGGAATTGCTGGGGTAATTTATTCATGGGCATGTTGGACAAACCAACAGGAAAGATGCTCTTCTTTGTATGTTACTCAAAGGTAGAGAACAAATGATTGCGAAAATGAAAGCAGTTTTACAATATAATAAGATGATAAGGTGGTAACGTGCAGCTTGCCAAGTGATGTGAAGGTAAGCAGCAACATTACCACCCTGCACTTCATGAAAGCATACTTCATCTTGCTCAGAGAACTGATAGAAAGATTGCTTTTGAGGCAGCCTACCAGGGTGAAGAGCCCTGGGATAGCTGCCTGGTCTTCCAAGACAGCTTCTTAAAGCCAAAGAACGGACCATTCCAATTCAAAGGAAGAAGAACAAGTGTGGCAGGAAGGTGGCCTGGCTGCAGTAAGAATTTCTGACTGAGCCAAACTAGAAAAGGAAACATATGGAAGGTGAAAATGGAGACAAGCAATCCAGGAAGGATACAAAAGAGTGGTGTGCAGAGAGGATGAGGAAGGATAAATCTTGCCAGAAACTGAAATTGTCAACGTATCTGGAGAACCCTATTTTACTGGAAAATTCTTCTTTGAGTCTTCCCAGAGAGCTGGGCCCAGGGCAGTCTGGGAAGGAAGAAGTGAGAGTAGCATTATTCAAACCAGAGGGAGACTGAGATAGTGAAGTGAATATACGCAGCCTGGGAGTCCTGATGGTGTACCTCCAAGGTTGCCGAACAGGCTGACAGATGTCTTTGCAAGGCTACCATCTAAGGATCATGGTGATCAAGTAAGTTCTTTAAGATTGCAAAAAGGCAAGCGGAACACCTGGGGGTTTAAGAAAAAGGAGTAAAAGGATCTAGAAAACTGCATCTCTGTCCTCAGTCTCTGGAAAGATCATGGAGTAAACTACCCTGGAAGCCATGACCAGGCACAGGAAAACAAGGTCACTGGGAACAGCCACCACAGGTTTACCAAGGACAAGTTATCCCAACAAAACTGTTTTCTCTGATGATATATAACTGACTATAGATGAAGGAAGAGCATAGATGTTTCTCACCTTTACTTTAGTGAGGATTTTGACAGTTTTCAACATCTTTATAGAGAAATATGGTTCATATGGATGACTTAAAAAACATGTAAAAAGCTACCTAGATTGCTGAGTTCAGTTTAGGTGTCAATTATTCAAAGACTATATGACAGATGGTTACCAGCTATGATACTTGAGGGTCTATAATGGGTCAGATGCTGTGTAATATTTTCAATAATGACCTCAACAATAGGTCAGAATGTACTCTTGCTGAGTTTGCAGATGATGGTAAATTGTGTAGAGCACTTGAAACACTGGAGAAGAGAGCTGTCATTCAAAAGGACCTTGATAAACTGAAAGAATGGTCAGACAGAAGCTTCCTGGAGTTCAGTAAGAGCAAGTGCTTCATTCTACATTTGAGACATGAGAGCCTGATACAATAGCACAGGCTGGGGACTGACTGGTTGAGTTCTTTTCAGCCCTGCAGAAAAGAACTTAGTCCTGATGGACAGCAAGGATGAAGTCAGCAACACATGGTAATGGAAGGCAACCACTTCATAGGTAAGATTGTAGTGAGCCTGTTTTCTTTAGCTGGGAGAAGAGGAGGGGCAACTTGAAGTCTTCCATTAACTAAAATGAGAATGTAAGCTGGACTCTTCTCAGAGGTGCCCAATAAATTGACAAGAAACAAGTTGTAATAAGGCAAATTCTGGGTGTTCTGATCCAAGTACTGTCAGACTGACAGACTAGTAGCTGGCTAAAGTTATTCCTCTAAGAAACTATGGCTGCTTTTGCTTTAGCAAAGAGTTTGGTACAATAGAACTGGGTGAGCAGATTGATGCAGTTAGTGCTCAGGCTTCTCATTTCCACTAAATGCAGTATGAAACTCCTCTGGTCTGAGTTTTGACCTGAAGTTTGAGGTCCTCAGGCATGAACTAGTGCTAAGTCTTCATTACCATTGGACTTAATTTTGTGAGTCTGTGGCTGCATTAGAGAGGAGCAGTTGCCCTGTGGAGTCAAAACTTAACTCTTTCAGATGGAGTAATTTGGTGCAAACCAGACTATCACAGTCAGAAAGGTGACTAACCATGGCTTCAGGAGTATTCTTCAAGCCACTTTCTTCAAGTGAGTGAGAAAAATCAACAAGACTATTCAGGAATTTAGCCAAGTGCAGTACCTGAGACAAATGCAGATGAGTACAGGCAATGTTTTGAACCTTAAGTGACATTCATCCTTTTGGAGTGATACAACCAGATACACAAAACGGGTGGTGGTAGTGCTGTCTCTGATTTATTAAGGGGTTGTCCTGTTACAAGGACAGATACTGCTTTTGTAGTGACCAGAAATGTTGAAAAAAAAAATGAGAAGAGAAGAGAAGAGAAGAGAGAAAAGAGAAAAGAGAAAAGAGAAAAGAGAAAAAAGAGAAAAGAGAAAAGAAAAGAAAAGAAAAGAAAAGGAAAGAAAAGGAGTCATAAATAAAGATTCTGGTCAGTGGGCCATGCCATCAGGAGGAGCATAGCAGATGCCAAGTGTGAAGCCTAATCCCATTGCTACGGCAGCAAGTGAGAAGTTCATGTTTTGGAAGGGTATGGGACTACTACTCTACTGTTAGTGAGCAGAAGCCATATGAGGTCATTGGTAAAGTATCAGTGGGTAGGAAATCATTTGACTGTCACTGGTGCACTGCAGATGGACTTCAGGTTGTTGTCAGCCAGCCAAATGTATAAGTCCTCTAGAAGGAGATGAAGGATTTAAATATCTCCTGATGGCTTCTGACAGATTGATTGTAACTTACCAAGTGTGCAAGTACTCTGCTTCAATCAGGAAAATAACGGGGCATTTCTGGACCAATCTTATGCCCCAATGTCTCTATGAGAAACTCACCAACCCATGGTGCAGACAATGTCCACCTTGGGATTCTGTGTTAGTTAAGAGTCAAACCACATTCTGGGATGGGCTGCTTGCCTGAGTGTAAAAGCTGGTGCTGCTGTGCACCCTTAAGGAGGTGAGATGATGTGATAAAGAATTAGACAGGACTGGGGAAGAAGAAACAACCAGAAGGCAACCTTTACTAGAAAGTAAACTTACAGGTCATTTATTAGCTACTCCTGGTTTTTAATGTATTTGTGTGGAGCTGGTGGGTGTTCTGTGTGTGAAAGTGCTGCTGTGCCACAACTTGCTACAAATTAAAATTCACCAAAATTATATGAAAAGAGGAAGAAAAAGCAACCTGTTCTTAGGAAGATATTTTTTTTAATTCAACTTCATACTAGGCAATTAACTTCCTGTAAAGAAGAGATGTATTTTGCTCTGCAGGGGAGAGAAAAAAATATCTGTGCCATAAAATATAGTAAATGCTAAAGGAAATTGAGCTGAATTCACAAAACAGTCAAGCAAAGGGGTCAAGTGAAATTGCTGCATAAAGTGTTCATTTCTAGACTTTCTGCAGAGCTTCAACTAGCACAGCAAAAGCTCTGATGCCCCATTACCCATGCTTCAAATTCTCTCCTCAGCAACTCAGTTCCCACAGTGGTGACAGGAAGGTTTTCTCAACAATTTTATATATAAAAAGAGCAAAAACCCAACAGTCAGATCCTGAAACTTGTCCAGTTCAATCCAGCCTGTCCAAGAGCAAACAAACCCAAGCTTCTTTCTGTTTCTGGCTCACAGGGAGCACCATTTCAGGGCTAAAGATTTTCTTCTGAAACAGAACAAAGCAAAGAGTATATGTGATGCTCCATTTTCTATCTTTTTCTCTCCAATTTTTTGAAAAGCAAAACAGATCAACACAGCTGCCCTTCCTAGATACCATAGACATACTCTGCCAAGATAAGCAGCCCTTTTTGTACCTGAGCAAATAGCATTTAATTCACTACAATCCAAAGTGAAGAATCACAGATTGAAGCTGCAAACAGGGACTTGGAATCCTTTCTTCCCTGTAAAAGGGGTCATTTCTTGACTGTAAGAGTGGAGTTTCTGTGCCTAGTAGGTAGGACCATTGAGAGTTAGAACATGTGGAAGGTGTCCCTTCCCATGGCAGGGGGTGGAACTAGATGAGCTTTAAGGTTCCTTCCAACTGAAACCATTCTGGGAGTCTATGTCAGGCTGAACTGTCAGATACCTCTCTGAACAGCAAGCCTGAGACTTACTGTGGCTACTTTTTCTTCCCAGCTGCAATAACTTACAGTCATCTAATAACTTATTATTTAGAGAACACCTTTAATAGTTTTATCCATTTTTATTAGTCAACAAAATGCCATAGTTCATGTCTGTATCTATGGATATTCACTTCTCTCACAAGGCCCCCTTTGCAACACAGAACAAGTTTATCAGCAAGCACAAATGAGCTATTCATACAGAAAATGCTGGGGATAACAGGCCCAGTAAGACCTGGGAAGGGTGTCTCATCAAGGTTAGTAATTCAGGAAAAACTGTGAGGGAGGCATGAGCTGCCTGCAACTGGAGAACTTAGAACTGGCTGGAGTAACCTTTTTAGACCTCTGAGGGTAAAAACTTCAGGCAAAAGAAAGCTTTAGATATGGCATTACATCTTAACCATGTCAGATTTCTTCCTTGCTTTGAATATGACAAGGTTCAAAAAAGAGAGACATTTTCTACAAGTTTCCTGTCTCCAATGTAGATACAGAAGTGTGCATGGCAACATTCAGCAATGAAGAGAACATGAAGAAAATAGGTGCAGAGACGCTTTCTCTGAATTGGTACCACCAGCAACAAGGTCTATGTGCTAAATCCAAACCATGGTATGTTGATGCCCAATTTATAGCTCATGAACACTGAACTTTGGAATTTAGGTTTTATTTGTCACTTCATGAAGATAGTCCAAGAGCTGATGTTCAAAAGGTGCAAGATTCAAATTTAAGGTCCTGTTCTGGATGGTGAAAGCTGGGCTATGACATACAGACCTGGGGTTACAAGTTAGATGTTAGTTAAGCTACTCAAAATGCCCTACCACTGTCTAGTTAATAATATTAATAGAGTCATGTAATAACTTACATTTGAAGAGACTTATGAAGGTCACATGGTCCAATCCCCACTTAAAGCATTGCCAACTTTGATCAGGTTGCTCAAGGTCCAGCCCAGACTAGTTCTAAGTACCTTCAAGGGAGTGTAAGAAAGGAAGGTGTTGTGGTTTAAACCCAGTTTCTACTCCCCCATCTTTCCTTTCCTCCCCCCCCCCCCCCCCCCCCCCCCCCC
>NDXB01012730.1:0-15778 GCA_002631895.1 Agapornis roseicollis | reverse complement strand
CCAAAAAAAAAAAAAAAAAAAAAAAAAAAAAAAACAACCCCAAAAACCCAAAAAACCACAGTTGTTAAGAGCTACAAACTTCTGCTGAAAAAATCAGATCTACGGGTGCACTCTGCTTTCATGGTTTTCTTCCAAAGAAAATGTCAGAAGTAACTAGCAAGTATTGAAAACTGTCTTCCAAATTTATTTTCACCCTAATCCTTTTGAGTACTAGTTCATATTTCTGCCAGTAATTACTCGTAAGCCTTCCAAGACGTAAGGGCTATAAAGAAGAAACAGGTATGAAAAGAAGTCGTAATGGTAAAAAACTTACTTGGCCCACCTTGGATTTAGAAATTAAATTTTCCCTAATCATAGCATGCAGTGAAGTCACTGTTTTCTTATGCCAACTGCAACAACCAGAGAGATTGCATAGCTTTATTCAGACCTTATTCATATCCAATGGTTGTGGTGGATTTGTTGTTTCAATTATGCATGCTCTGAGAATAGAAAGCTGAATTCATAATGAACTTCCAATGCCATCAAGGAGAAAATCAGCTTCATGTGCTGAAGTAATGTACAGAGTATTTTTGCCTTATTCCTTCCTACAGAACCATTCCCAAAGACAGCAGGAGGGAGATAAGTCTCATATGTATAGAAAAATAACAGTACACTTACAGTGTCTCTCATACACATCCATTGCTGCAAATTGCCACTATAAAACACACTCCTCCACCTTGCTGAATAGCCAGCTCATAACCTTCCTTCTCAGTGGGTAACCTAACCAACTCCCCCACTTCTTCACTAGTTAACTATGGAGGATCAGTAGCTCCAAAATACACTCTAGAGATATTAATCACTTCCAGAATATGGTTTTCAAATGTATCTAGCAGAGATATTAGCTTTAGTATCCAGTTAAGACTGAAAGATTTTGAATCTTTTGAATAAATTAGAAAGGTATCATCTTCTGATTATATCCCACTCTTTTTTGAGCCCCACTTTCCCTCTGGTATGGTTCCCCCTACTCCTCTTATTCATCTTCAGTGCTAAGCATAATCCCAATTACTCCACTGCACTGGAGTTGACTGAGTAATGGAAAAGTATAAAGTAACTGTATCAGATCAAAGTGAAATCTAAGATTATTTCACTTTCCAGCCAAAAATCCATTTTCACAACTGAGGTTACTGACAGCACACATTACCTACCAAAGAAATTAACGTAGATCCTTACTAAGCTAGATAAATAATTGCAGCTGCATCTCTTCTGATTGCCCCATTTATAGTGCAAACTTGTGAACTTGAAAAAAACTACTGCCACGTGTTCAAAATATGTCTCACATTTGTCCTAGAGTTTGTTATTAGGGGGAAAGGGCATGAAAAGGCATTTTCAAAATGCTTTCCATTCATGAAGACATTTCCCATCCTGTTATTCATTCAGCAAGGTCCACAGTGTTTTCCTCCTTTTTATCCAGTAAAAATAAACTCATCACTTCTCATTTTTCTCTGGAAGTTTTATTGGTCAGAAATGTGACAGTTTTATGAGGTATTTTGGACAGCCATTATGCTGCTGACAGATGAAAAAAAACAGTACCTTATAGAAGTGAAGTATCAAAATAATGTGAATTAATTAGCTAACTTTAATTATCACTACATGCTCTTGAATTTGGTGAGTACCCCTGTTTCCCCTTCTACAGAAGAAGGAACAGCAGCACAAGAGCTGAAACCTCCTGACCCAAAGCCATAACAAATCTGAAATACACCTTGAATTTGAATTCAGGATTCTGATGTGACCACCAGACTTTGAAATACATGATTCTCCTAGGGGAAAGAAGAAGAAATTTTAAAAACCAATTCCGTAGGTTACTCTGAAATCAAGCTAAAAGGCTTCCTGGCACCATAAGGAGAGGACTGAATAGCAACATGTCGATAAAGCCTTTTGTTTTTGCACTGTAAACTTTGATTCTCAGCCTGGTCAGTCTGATGGCAAGCAAAAGCCTGTTTCTCTTTAACAATTGCTTGGTGACTTGCACAAAACAAATTGGTTGTTATCTTTAGCTTACACGGAATGGAAATTGAACAAGATAACCATTACAGCTGTGAGAATAACTTACTGTGATTTATATATTCAGTGAATCAAAGTGGTTTTCTCCTTACAAAAAAAGTCAAGGCTTGCACTAAAGACGGATCCATTGGAATGGAATATATCCCCTACTTTCTCAAATGCAGATCTTTTGTTTAGCTGTGTGAAGATTTATTCTCATACAATGCAGTATAAGCATAAGCAATACAAGTTACATCTGTCTTTGCTAATGAACTTGATACCCACTTTGGAGGGGAGCAAAGAGCTTATACTAATTTCATTAGAGCCTGAAATTAGGCATCCAATAAGAATTATTCTGACGGCATTGATATTCAGTATTTCATGACTGATCAAAGATGTCAAAAGGATAAAGGGAGTCTCCTGAAGATCTGTGGGTAAAGTTTGTTCCTTCAAAAGCATGATATTAAAGCATCAAGATTAAAGTGGCAGGTGTTTACATTTTATCCAGAAGTTCTGCAAAGCACCTTGAAATAGTTGTGCTTCCTTCGCGTAACTGGAGCTGAGATAAGCTTTCAAGTCTTGAAATTGAATTTCCATCCTCTGGAGGGCTTTAGAGCACCATCCATTTTTCACACTGTAAAGAGAGGGTGCTTGTGTCAATCCATTTTTAATAGTTGTGATTAGTTGTGTTTCTTGATTCAACAAACCCAACTCATTTCATTTGGAAAAAAGGAACAAGAAAGGGTAAAGAAGATGTGCTAAGAAATCTTTAAGCCTTTCATGGGCTACATGACCCTTGCCTCAGCATGGCTTTTAGTCTCCCAGTACCTTAATTTTCTATAGATGCAATGAAGGTGCTCAATGCTTTTATGGGCTACTTCCCAATAGGAGAAATTACATGCTTTGGTCTGCAAGAAGAGCCAGCCTTCTTTCTTTTCTGCCTGACCCTGGTCTCTGTTCAAGAAATCCTGCCTGCTGTTATGTTAGAGCTATAATAGTATGTTCAAGTATGTGCAGGAAAGTTCAGTGCTCCAGAGAGCATATGTCTATCACAATAAATGGTCAAGCAAGCCACTCTCTGGTAAGCCTTGGCCTGTGCAGCTAGTTCCCAGGTATGGTTGTTCTGACTCTAGCCAGACCCCTTGCAAAGGAAGTAAAATCTGGAAGCAGTATCCTAGGAAGTTTGAGTGTATCATATCTTGGTGAAGAGGGTACAGATGCTTCATACAGTTCATTTGTATGTGTTCATAAACTTTGGATGTAGACAGATTTAGTCAGTTGCTGTTTGCAAAGATGGGGAAATCTGAGAGTTTAAAACAGTAGGGGAAAAATGTTCTCTCCCAATAGTAAATAAGTCACTTGGCCTGCTAA
This sequence comes from Agapornis roseicollis, assembly GCA_002631895.1. Taxonomy (NCBI): domain Eukaryota; kingdom Metazoa; phylum Chordata; class Aves; order Psittaciformes; family Psittacidae; genus Agapornis; species Agapornis roseicollis. The sequence continues at coordinate 12,388 of NDXB01012730.1, read as the reverse complement.
ATTTAATCTGTGCTCTTTTGAGTTACCATTTTCTAAGTGGAATGCAATAAAGGAGTGGTAAAATTAAGGCTTGATGCTTGTCTAGAAGTGGTCAGACTAACACTTTAAAAAAGAGGTATTAACTTCTTATGAGAGATGATTGCAGTGGCGTAAGGCCTTCAGGTCACAGAAACGCAAGACTGAAATTGCCAGTTCTATTTCATTTATCTTTAAGTAGCCTTGACCATCCAAAGAGTAAATAGCTTCCAGTTAACCAAATGTATTCCTTCTTTATCAGTCATCAGCACAATGAAAGGAAGGATGAAATAATTTGTCTGCCAAAGCAGACATACTGATCCTGAAGCACATGAAACACAACCCAAGGGCAAGTTGCAGGCTTAGCAATGTAAAAAGATAGCAATCACAGACTGCCACTTCCACTCTCTGAGAAATCTCTGGTGACTACCTGTTGACAAATTGGAAAGGATTCAGAGAAAAAAACACAAGTCTATTTCAATGACAGGAAATGTTGCTTTCTAGTAAAAGGCTTAGAAATGTTCATTGTATGTGAGGCATTAAACAAATTGCAAGACCATGACCCAAAACTACCTGATGAGGGAATGGGAAAAGGCTGTGGCAGTGAGAGGTAAAGTCTGATTTCCAGATATCTGCTCCAGTTTTGGCTGAGATAGAGTTAATTTTCTTCATAGTAGCTGGTATGGGGCTATGTTTGGGATTTGTGCTGAAAACTGTTGGTACTACAGAGATGTTTTTGTTATTGCCAAGCAGTGCTTACCTGGTGTCAAGGCCTTTTCTGCTTTTCATACCATCCCACAAACAAGTAGGCTGGGGGTGTGCAAGAAGCTGAGAGAGGACACAACAGGGACAGCTGAGTGATGGAGCCCTGCCAACAGCCAGATTCATTGGAAGAATGAATTGCAGAGAGAAGAGGTGCAGTTAAGTGCCTAAAAGGGAGTGCTTAGGGCATTGTATGATAAAGTGAAAAGGATCTTCTTAAAACAAAATCAGGGTGGTGGTGGGACAATTAAAATGACTATGCACAAATGCACACAGCATGGAACAAAGGCTTTGTTTGCATACAGAAATAATTCCATGTCATACATAACCCCTCCATACCCAAAATGGGCTCACTTTTCCATGGACTTTGTGTTCTTTGTGGGTCTTTGCTGAAGGAATAATACTTGTTTGAACATCTTCTTGTACAGATATGAGTAGCAACTACTGTAGTTATGAGATGAAAGCATGTAGAGAAATACTGGGGGAGGGCAGGCAAGAACCATATTTGCTATTTGCATCCAAATTGTGTGTTCTGTGCAAGTTTTCCTGCTGAAAGCATCTTTGAACTGAATCACTAGGTCTGCCTCCATACAATACTTCCCTTGGAGCAACTGGGAAACTGAATTCCTTATAAGAGCTTCTGGCTTCTACTTTGGGAAAACACACTGCTTATACAGGGATATGTAATTTGGACTAGCTGACTCATGCCTTTAAAAATTCTTAGTTGAAATGCAGGTGAATAGAAATCTAATCCAAATTACAGAATTACTTGCTCTGGTGAGCCTTCACATTCAGGGTAGTGATATAGCTCAGTCCCTCCTAGGCTTTTGGCTTTGCCAGCATTTAAACAATCACCTTGTATGAATATATGATTTACTGAAAAGTAATAGGCACAAGGTTAGCTTAAAGACAGTAGTATTATTTCTCTTCATTCCTGGCTACCAACCTTAGTTTGGAGGGAGGAATTTTCAACTGCAATTGTCCTGGCACTGCCACTGGCAGAGATAACTACAGCAACTCCAGCCTGGCTATGCACGTATATGGAAAGATGTTAGGAAAATTATTTAGACAACATCTGTGTCCTACTTGAAGTAGCTTGAATAGAGCTCTGCACACATCTGTTTAGGAACCTCACCTAAAGGCATTTCCATCTTTTTCTGTTCATTAGAGAAAGAAAAAGTTCTTCCCAGATGCTTTCTTCTCTAAGTGTTCTTGCAGCTTCTTCTACATTTCCCTTAATATTAATTTGTCTACAGCACCATACTGAGTCTTGAAGATAGTATTTTTCTGAAATAAAATATGAAAGGCAATTACTACTGCTTTTGATTTATTTGAAGAGAACCTGCAGGATGGTTTGCTTTTTTTTTTTCCTTCAACTGACAGCTTCTGAACTGTTAAAAATAATGGAGCTCTTTGAACAGTGTTTGAGATCAAAGAAATGCAGAAATAAAGAATCAATAACAAAAGATTGGCCTGCACTACTTTGGTGATGTCAAATCAACAGATGCTAATGCCTGCTCAGACAGCTTTTTCTTGGGATTTGAAAATTTGAGTGGAGGAGAAAGGTCATAGGTTGAAGACATAAAGGAATGTTTCACTTCAGTATACGCATTCATGTGCCCATTTTTGGAGCTTTGTATTTGTAACAATCCCAGTTTACTAAGGTTATTCTCTAGAAAACCACAGGCATCAGAAATCCAATGGGTGATTCTGCATTCAGACATTTCTTTAGATGCAGATAACTGTAATGTCTGCCTTGGACAGGTACTGTGCTTGCCTTGCAATACGCCCACCTTGCAGAACAGAGATCCTTGACATGTACTATCAGTACTAAAGCAGCCTAATGATTATGGGAGGAGAAATACATTCCCTGCTAAATGCAGTATTACCTCCTCCATCAGCAGTCATCCTGAAGCACTGACTTTGGTACAAATGTCACAGTCCAGAAACATGAATTACCTCTTACCAATTTTGCTTGACTGTGGCACTGATATGGCCATCTTTCAGTCTATTTGATTGCTGAAAAAACTAAGTGGAATCAAGCTACTAGTAGCAATCAGTCACAGATTGAGATAGTAGGATTACAGTTGCCTTATTTTCTTCTCAGTTAAAAACCTCCAGTCTATCTCCTGACAATTCCTGCAATGGGTTCTGTATTATGAAGAAAGAAAAACCTGCAAGTATAAGGGGAAAAATTAAATGAATGCAAAATAAATTGCATTTAACATCAAAGCAAATTCAAGGGCTACTGCACAATGTGTATTATTCATATTCATATTTAATTCATTAAACTTCATATTTCTTAAATTTAAATAAACCTTAGACTACGTATTTTGCCTACTGGCCCAGAGCACTGCAGGTATTCCAGATATGTCAGAAAACTTACTCATACTTTGCTGTTCCATACAAAGGCCCTTGAAATGTGACACACAATTGCACATACAAAGAGGCATGAAATATGCATATTTTCATGCATTTTAGAGAGAGTGATGAGAAAGTACTGTCCCTTTATTACTTTTAATATTGCTTTTCTCATTTTATTTCTCCTTCCTTTCCCAGACTTTCTTTCCTGCTACCATCTGCTGTATCTCCTCTGGTTTTCCCCACAACCCTTCCCTCCCTTACATTGTTCTATATTTAATTCAGATTACAAATTTTCCAGGGTCTAGAAGGCAATATCCCCTCCGGAAAAATAACGACTCAACCCCTCACTCCCTAAGGCTGCTTCCTCCTTACTTTTTTCCTCCTTTTTCATAAGCCCTTCCCTGAATTTTTCCCCATGCCCTTGATTCTTCTTCAGCAGTAAAGCTTAAATCTCTAAGTCTCTGCTAGTGCAGTTAAAAAAACCCTGTTGTCATTATCTTAGCATATAAGGTGTCCATGCTAAAAATAGCATTAGTTGATTGAAAAGAAAACTGAGGTGCTCATCCATAGATATAGTGTTTTGAGAGTAGGCAGGATCAACACAAGGTAGACAATAATCCATCCCAGAGTTTCAGTATTACTGTTGCAGAAAATGTGATTAAATGAGAATACATTAAGTTCCTTTTGACAGTACAATCAAAAAGGGGGAAGATCTGTGGAAGGAATGGTTATCTTGGAAGGCAAGGTGCACATGCTATGCTGTTCCTCTAGTACATAGATTGAAAGAGATATGCTATACTGTCTCAAGTTAAAATCTACAAGGCTTTTTAGGAAGACGAACACCCCTGAAGATTCAGTCATCCTGTCTCTAATGTACTTTCTGTCCTGGGAGAGGCAAATCCCCACTGACACAATTGAAGGCTGGGAAAATGCTGTCACCATCCTTGGTGACAGGTCCAAATTCATGATGTGGTTCACCATTTCCTAGAGGATTTCTTGCAGACTTTTTCTGTGGTGTGTTATTAAAAGCACTTCCCACACACAGACGGCCAAACAGTTCATGTCTTCCCACCTCATCTGCAAAACTACAGCACAGCTTTCTCCTCCCTTTCGGCAGTAATTTAACAATGGTTATTGCAACTGCACTCCCTGGTTACAGTGAAAAACTGAAGCCAGGAACCCTTCCAGTTTTAAAATGAGTGACATGTGAACAGATGGCTGTCTACTGAACTGTACAGTAGACAAGGACCTAACAGAATAGAAATGAACTACTGTCCACTTTGGGAAGCTATCTGACTCCTGTAGCAGTCATCACGAAAAAGAGGAAAATTAGCCCCGAAGGAAGAGGATAACCTGCTTTCTTCACAGAAGACTTGGTTAGTGGGGGACCAGGATGAGTTTGGACCCCCAGGTATAGAACATCCTTTAATTTCCCATCACTCCCAAAAGTGCTCTAGCTCTGAAACTCTTAGGAAAGTGAGTGTTACGTGGGTAAGTCAAACTTTTCAAGATAGGTCTAATAGCAAGGACTGTGAATTGACAAATTCAGCTTCATACATTTCCCAGTACACTGCATGCCAAACAAAACAGGTTTACCCATTGATGAAAACTTAAGGTGACTTAGGGAGGAAAGGAAAAACTCATAAACATTCCTTGAAAGAGCAGCTTTGGAAACAAGGAAGGAGAAGGCAAGCATTTTCATCCCTCAATATGTCATGTAGAAGGTCATAAGTGGGTTAAAGGAAACACAAGTGCCTCCTCCCTGCTTCCTCAATGTCATCAGTTCAGTGAGTGGGCTCATGTACTGCCCAAAATAGGGAAGCACTGGGTTGAAAAGTGTGCTTTCATACGGAAAAGGGGGAAAGCTGTTTTTCAACCACAGAAAATAGCACATTGAATAAAGCCTTTCAACCGGCTCTTAGGCTCACTCATCCTTGGAAATAGCCGTAAGCACAGACCTTTACCAGGTATTTTCTGAAGGTGCCATTACTACAGTTCCTGACCCTTTAGCAATGACAACATTTCAGCAAGCCTCAGACACTTTCCTTTGTAGCATCCATTGCAACTCATATGTATATAAAAGCTGTCAAAGAAATCCATGGTCACAAGCATCACAAGACAGGGCTGGGGACTAGAAGGAAGCCTTCTGTAAGTCACAAGGAGAGAGTTAGGAGCAACAATATGTTTTGCTACCTTTTTTCTTTCTACTGACTTTGATAAGGATGGGAGCTTTGGAAAATTCTAGACAGGAGGTCTCAGAAGGACAGACAAGCTCTGCATGTGGAAAACCTGGTATGGAACTAGCTCTTTATGACTGCTGGAATCACCAAAGCTGATGACAGCTGTCAACACATTACCAGAATTATTGGATAAGGACACACCTGAAGGCATATCTTTATTTGAGCCACCAAATCTAATCCCAAGAACAAACCAGGCTTAAAAACAGACCAAAGAGTCATACAGCTGTAATTCCTGCCCTTCATATTTTCAGTTGGTCCCTCCTTCACCACACCACAAATCACTCTGAACAGAGTATAGTATATTTATCTACAATACCTTCTTCAGTTTAGTATTATCCATGGGATGTACGGAACTCAGGAGCAGAATCCCACCCAGAGACTTGAGCCCAAGCCATTTTTTTCCATCTCTAGCTTATCAGAGGAAAACCGCTCAAAGGTCTCTCATCCCAGGTATTTCAGGATTCTAGTTATCTAGACCATAGACATCTCACCTTTCATTTCCCCATAAGTCATCTAACTTAGGTTGTAGTGCAAGAAAAATGCTGGAAACATCTGTTTTCTCATTCATTTCTCCATTCACACTGGAGGAGAGGACCATCAGCTCAAAGTTCATATTGTGTCTTTAAAGGACTAGAGAAGCAGAGAAGCATTCTGGAATACACTTTCAGTTAAAATTTAGGAGGGTTTCCCCAGCTCTGCCAGAGAACTAGGATTGCTCAAAGCCTCTTCAGCCGTAAAAAATATCATACATGTGGCTACCTGCACCAATCTGATTTCAGTTAAGAGTTAACTTTCACAAGTTGTCTCAACTAAAGAAACACACCAAAACAGAACTAACCCCTAACAAGTAAGGAATTCTCTAACAGCTTGCTTCCTGCTATCCATAGCCTAATCCATAATCCCTCATCAACCTTCTGCCCATAAGACATGCTTGAGAGCCAGCAGCTGCTTTTGTGGTATGTCTTAGCATTGCTGACTAGGACTTCAAACTCCACCTTGGTTTGGGACTCAAACACCTATGGTTGCAGGAGACCTCAGCAAGGACTTAATTCTTTGATGAAGGTGCTGCTTTCTCTTTCTCTGGAAATAGCCATCCTTTGCTGTGACTGCTTTATGTATTTACTTATTTATTTACTTTACTGTAGCTTTGTGTTTAGTATGCTCACAGGTGTCTCTTAATAAGGTGGAAACCTGAACAACAAATTCTTTTTAAGAAGTATCGTTTTAAAAGCTGTAAGTTTGTGGTACAGACTACACCAATCAGACCACCTGATAAATGTAGAGAAATCAATGTAAATAAAGTTTAGCCCAGAGCCCTGGACTAGAAATCTGGAACATTTTTCTCAGTTTTCGCCTGATAAATAAAGTTGTTTGCATTACTGTTGCCTTTATGCCTCAGTTTCTCCATATTTAAAAGAGTAATGAGCTATTAAACTCACTTATGAAGTGCTTTGAAGGCATTGCCTATCATGTGAAAAGCTTGGTGTTACTGAAGCAGAGGGAATTTTTAAAATTGAGTCTTGTGTTTAAAGGCTTGTAGAGAATTAACAGATGCTGGAATTCCTTTCATTTGTGTGGATCTCATTTGCTAGAAGATGAAAGAAAGAGACAGAAAAGTAATCAGCCATGTACAGTAGGCTGGGCTGTGGAAGTGGGGGGGCCCAGGTGCATGCATTGCTTTAACAATTGTGTGAGGATTATGAGTAACCTTTATGTGTATCAGGTTTTCTAAGCAGAGGAAATTTCTTACAGCTGACATGATCTCCCATCAACCATGTGCTCTACTGCATTCCAAACCCGATTTCCTACAGTATTTATACACCTAAAAATGCACACTACTGTCTAATGATTCCAACAAAACTGCAAATGGAGTGCTTACATCCCACTGAAATCACCCATCTCTTTAGATGGTGTACAAAACCCCATTAAGTGCTTACCTTCAGCTGCAGACACCTAAAACATTTAGAAAATGAGGCATTAAGTCAGTTAGGAGTCTGAATCCCACCCAGATTGTCAAGACAATAGGGGCCATATATAGGCTGCCTAAAGTTATGGGGTCAAGGAGAGATTGGGGTCTTAGCTTGAAGCAGGAGTGGAGTAGGGGCTACTCCCAGACCTCTTACTGTAAGACCCTCCTGTTATGGGCCTGAGTGCTGCTGTCATAGCACATCCAATGGTCTCACAGCTCTGAACAGCTTGAGACTGTCTCACTAATCACTGTCATGGTTAGGAGTGACAGGCTAGGTTTGCAGCAGGTTGGATTTGCAGGGGACAGACAGCAGATGGACAAACCAGCTTCACCTGACATGCGATCAGGGCTCTGGCTATCTCCGAAATGGAGCATGGGTTTTATATACCTGTTCATATTTCTTGAGACAGAAGAGCCAGACAAGTAGGAAGACCCAGTTCTGTGGGAAAGTTTCCTGCTCCAGCTCCACACAGAAATGTTCCTGAGGAGACTGACTGAATCTCTGTTGTCACTCAAGTCACTTTTGAGGGTGCTATGCAGAATGCACATGGCCTGGGTGGCTTTTCCTCATCTGCCTTTTCATAGGCAGACTTATTCATTCCACCCCTCCACTCTGCACTCACCAGCTTTCAGTTCCCTCCACCAATCCTGCCAATTGCTTTGTGGGGTTTAGGAACTAGCTAGAAAGAAAAAAACCTATTTTTTTTACAAATTCTAATGCTGTATGCAGCTGAAATCAGTGTCCATTCAGAGCATTTTTATGAAGAATGTTGCTTTGATTTGTAGCTTGTGTAAGCATGCATCACCCTTGCAAAATAGAAAAGATTGCTTATTGTTCTACATGTGTAGAGCAAGACTGCAAGACAACTTCATCCTGTGCATGTACAAAACAAAAAATATATGTGGGCCCAATTATTTGTTTTTCATTCTATATTATTATTGAGTCTTTATGTTATGCTTTTTTATTATGGTTTTGAAAAGAAAGTAAGCAGCTTCCAGACCCTTTCCAGAAGATTTAATCTCTATTCCAGTCTGTGTTGTTTATTTTTGACAGTTTTCTCTGGCGGGACAATGAAAATATGCTTGGCAGTTTCAAGCTTAATTTATAAATCATTATAGAACTTCCCTATGCAATCTAACAGGAAATTATAATTTTCCTGTATGCCTTGGGATCACTCTGTAGAAGATGCTAATGCACAGTTGCTCTGCTGTGATAGATTTAGTCTGTTGGATGACTGAATGAACTTTCATAAATAAAGGTCTGTATCTTTGATGTAGCTACTGAATCCATGCAAAGGGAGCTTTGCACAAATTCTGCAGCTTCCTGATTCTTGGGACATTCAGCTTCTGGGAAGATTCTGTTGGAAAGTTAAAACTGCAAATGACCAAGCTAATCACAGCAGCCTCCCATTCTCTCCTTCTGTGGGATGGAAAATTAAAATTGCAAGCAACCTCTATATCAGCTGGTTCTTCACAGAAAGGGTAAGCAAGCAGTGGGATTATTCATGGGAGTTAACAATGGATGCTTAAAAATTGCACAAGCTGGGAAACCAGTGAGATCCTGGAAACATAAAGCATATTCTGAGGAAAAGCTTTTATGTAGTTAGGTGATTGTTACAATCGCCTCTTGGGACCTGCTGTTGACTACATTTAGTGGTAATACAGCCTTTGATCTGACTTGGCATGGATGCTCTTATGAAGAAGAAAAACTTCCTAGAAGAAATTCTGAAATACTTGCTGCAAGCTTTTGTGAGTTCAATGCAGCAAAGCGCAGTGGGAGGGAATATGACATCTTGCTAATTAATGGGCTGTATTGTCAAGTAACCCTATGCTCTCAATGGGCTAGTCAACTCCATTAATCAGCTCAACCCTGCATGGGTCTCCTCTAATACTGCTGTTAGTGCCACAGTGTATTAATAATAAAAAGTCCAATTAAATGACACCTTGCAAGCCTGTCAATGAAACCTCAAGTCACAGTGGTTGTTGTCTCTCTTGTATAGGATTTTGTGGTTATTGTTCTTTAACACCTGTTTTGAAGTAGAGTTTATTTGCTCAAAATCTCATTATAATCTACAACATGCAGCAAAACCAGTTGTCCTATTGTTTTATTTTAATTGATTTTTATATAATGAGTATAACAATTAAAAAACCACCATATTGATGAGCGCTCAGGCCTCTCTCAACATCCATGAATTTAATCTCCAGGTGTTGTCAGAATCTTTCTTTTCACTTGAAATCTGAAACTCAAAAAGACGCTCATTTAAAAACAGCACAGTCAGCCCAGCTTGTAAATTGTGCAATCTGCTTTCAAGAGGCAGAGAAAACAAAGAGGAAGAGAGAGGAGAAGAGGACTAAGTTCATTTTCAGACTGCTTGCAAATTTGATTAGATGTCATCACCTGAAACCTGGCGAGTGTCTACAAGTCCAAAGCACAGCCTGAATCTTTGGTTTATTGGCTGTAGGGGTGAGATTTTGATGGGAATATAGAATCATAGAATCATAGAATAGTTAGGGTTGGAAAGGACCTTAAGATCATCTAATTCCAACCCCCCTGTCATAAGCAGGGACGCCCCACACTAAACCATGCCATGCAAGGCTTTGTCCAACCTGGCCTTGAACACTGCCAGGGATGGAGGGACTCACAACTTCCTTGGGCAACCCATTCCAGTGCCTCACCACCCTAACAGGAAAGAATTCCTTCCTTATATCCAATCTAAACCTCCCCTGTTTAAGTTTTAACCTGTTACCAAGCCCACTGCCTACACATCCTTCAGGAGAAGTTATTCAGTAGCTGAAATCTGAGTCTCTCAAATTATATTTGAATCTTTAAGGACATTACTAAGAGCCTTGTTCTGCCCTGTGTTAGAATCTTTCTGACAAGACTCGTTTGACTCTTTCATAGAGCCACATCTTGGCACAGAAGAAGGCAAGACATTCACATCTTAGACTATTCCTCTCAGAATCTTTCCTCTAATATTCATAAATTAACTGTTGTAAATGAAAGTTCTATCTTAACTATGAGTCTGGATCAGACTACTCAGTAACAAAACTTTATGGTGTGGATTTAAGAAATATAGTAATTTCCTTTGAGATTGAAAATAATAGTCACTTTTCTTTTTCAAAATGTCTTCATGCTCTTTCACTGGCTCTGATTTGTTATGTGCATTCCTTAGCTATAAGCTGCCTGGGACTGAGAATGTATTTTGCTGTTTGTGTCCAAAGTGTTCTCCACCAAGCAGTTTGTATTTACAGGGAAGTACTGGGGTATATGTCCGTGAAAACTCTGGGGAACTTATTACGGAGATCAGCTGCATTCTGGAAATGTTACTTCTTTTGCGGTCATATAACCACTCTCTCACATGGCCAGGATCATTCCCTCAGTCAGCAGAGGTCTCTGAAGCCAGTCAGCTAGGCAGAGAGCACTGCATCCAGTCTTTGCCAGGTATCACCCATACCTGCCCACTATTCTGGAAACCAGAGAATTAGCAGAGGTGTATCCACCTGAGTTCAGGACTGATCACTGCACATGGGGAAATGCTTTCATGGAACCCAAGAAGAGGAGAGGCTCCAAAGAATGCAAGAAGCAGAAAATGAGAGAAAATCATTGGGTCAGTCAGGCTGGTTCTGTGCTGTAACTGTGGTATTCAAGTAATTCATGTAACTCCTGCTGATTTTGGAAGCACAGAATGGGACATTCTGTCATTTCCTAAAGAAATGGCTGAAAAAGAAGAAATCTACACTGACCACAGCAATACTACAACTGCGTGAAATTCTTCAATGCCATAGAGTTTGCGTCATAAGGAGAGGCAAAATCTGAAGCCACCCTCTGTCCAACACACTTAGCTCCACAGTGGCTAGGTGTTTGTATTAGCTTTGCAGTCAATACTTTTCTGTGCCCCTTGACATGCCAGCACCTTTGCCAGCTTTGGACTCCATGCAGCAGAAGCCCAAAGCAGTTCCCAAGCTCACCTACTTCACTCATTATGTGTTTACAAGATTGCTGTGAAACATGGCCTCTGGTCAAGATACAGAAATGGAGTCAAGGGGCAGATTCAGGAGTTTCTCTTCAAACCTGTGGTCTCCCAGCAGTTCAGGACCACAGGACAAAATCTTCTATAATCCCCTTTATCAGTAAGTTTCTGAAACCTGTTGTTTATGTTCCTCAAGAACATCATGGCTTTGAGATCAAACTTCAGTCAGGTTACTACTGGCAGCAGGGCCAGAAAGTACATCAGCCATGGACTGTTAGTACAGGTATGGTTCCTGATGCAGACGTGAAGCAAGCAGAAATTGAGAGACTGACTGTCACTAAGAGACTGCAGGAAGAGGGGAAAAACACCCTTGAATAGCACCCCACAAAAATACCCACAGGGAAACACCTTTACACCCTGGCTCTTTATACCCTCACCCTCCTAACCACAGCTAGCCTCTCCAGTCATCTTTCCCCTATGTCTGTGAATAGATTTTCAGGAAGCAAACATGGCCTGGAAATACGGATATCTCCTTCTCTCCTGGCAAATCACATATAAACCAAGTCTTAATCTGAATCTCATTCTTTTTACTTTCACAGTACCAGTCACCTCCTCGCTTTGAGATTCTGGAAGTCATTGATGTTGCCACCACTGTGCTGGCTCTTCCATCAGGATTGTCCCACAACCACAGTGCAGACCCCAGTGTTGGTAAGGCTGGATCACCCTGCCAGAGCAAAGTTATCAATCAAACCCATTGGTATAAATGGAAAGAAAGACCTGCTGAGTTGCATAAGCTTTGGGGAAGAATAAAATTCTGTTGCTCTTGAGCCCTTCAAATAGCTTCACTCATTGCAAGGTGAAAAGGAATGAGTAAGATGATGGAGTCTGATCAACAGCCTAATACTGCCCTGAGTTAAGCCATATTTGAGCTAGAACACATCTTAAGAAGGCACCAGTTTTGATTTAGATATAGGATCCTACAAGCCCACAGCATAAAATCAAATGAGGTGATCCTGCCCTTCTACTCTGCTCTCATGAGACCTCACTTGGAGTATTGTGTGCAGTTC
>NDXB01012727.1:27896-66363 GCA_002631895.1 Agapornis roseicollis | reverse complement strand
GCAGGGGGGTTGGAACTGGATGGTCTTAAGGTCCTTTCCAACCCAAACCATTCTGTGATTCTACTGACAGACATGTTGTTTCTTTTCTTTTAATTATATATGGGTCCTATCTGATAGAAAGACACTATTACATCCACTGTAAAGGTAGCTCACAGGTTGTTTTACTTCTCTGCTTTTTGTTGTTTCCATATTGTTTTAATTAATAGCTGTTTATTATAGTGATATATCATTATAATAGATATTACTTGTCTTCCTCATTCTGTCTTTCCCTGTTCATCTCTCACAAGTGTCCCACCCTTCTTGTCCTCCTCCTCTCAGTCAGGTGTTCCCCTTTCAGCATAGCAATGTTTCTTGTTTTAATTTATACCTAGACTATAACTGCTTTCCAGCTGTCTGGAATTTGCCTGTTCTTCCCCCAGAGATAAACCAGGGAGGAAGAGAACTTCCCCTCCCCGTTCTCTATTCACACCTTTAGTTGCACCATGGCCACCATTCCATCTTGGTGTCCGAGTCAAAGCATGGCGGCTGCAGTTACCTGCTCCACAGCTGCCTGGCCGAGGTGTGTGGCATTGCAGGCCACTTGCCAGCTTCACCCTCCAGCTCCTGCCTGAACCAGTGCATTTTTCCCTGCGTTGTAGCTGACCCTTTTTTCCCAACCTCAGTTCTCTACAATGTCCTGTATAGCTCTGCTTTACCAATCTCCTCAATTATGAAAGGAAGGGGGAGGAGTTAATGCAACCCTGCCTTTTCTCCTTCTCCATTTGAATATCTTAACTGTTACCTGACATCCATTTTACCTTTTCCATCTTATTCACAGTATTCAATGTGTATCACAGAACAACTCTACACAGATACAGCTTTATTAATCAGAACAGCAGCTTTCCCTTTATAAAGACTAAAGAAAACCACAAATACAATATAAATACCAAACCCTTTGGGGGAAACCCAAAGCCCCAGGTTACTCCCTGAAGACCTACAACCCATACTTACTGTATGCTTGCTATTGCACTGAACAGGGGAAGTTACACCAGCAATTTTTCCTCCCTGTGTCATGCTGGAAAGCTAGATCTAGCTCCTTTTCCTTATCTACTTCTTTCTTAGGACTGTAGTCCACTCAAAGACTGGAAAGTAGCACTGGAATATCTATTGCAAAGCTGTATGTGTTCCATTGAGTTACTGCTGTGTCAGGTCTCTGGCTACCTTGCTGTCAGCACATCTCCAGAGCCCGCTCTGCTCACCACTTGTCTGCCTGACGCTCTCGGGTACAGCTGTGCTTTTCCTGCTTCCCTCTCCCAGCTTGTACTGGAGTCTCCAGGCAGTGACCAGCAAACTGCTTGAAGTAAAGAACTGTGCATTAATCATAAAGCTCTCTTTAAAGGTGCATTTTTGTGCTTATCAGCAATCGGCTGCATTTCACAAGCTATTTTTCTATCTGAAAGAACCCCAGAGGAGCATCCCTTTGTTACAGCGCACGTTTAACTCCAAAGAAAGAGCACAGGGTGATTACCAACGTGTGCTTCGTTCTGCATTAGTTTTACTAAACCTTGATTAACTTCTTCCATCAACTTTGTCATGTACAGCTGCAGAGTAAGGCTGAACGCATCCGTTCAACCCTTCCTTTTATGTGGTAAATTACCAGTAATGTATGAGGTGAGTTAGTTAACCGCTAATCCTCAGATTAAGAAGTGAGAATTTAAGAACTCACTTGAAGAGTGCTATGAAGTTTTCTACTATGGAGAAAAGGAAACTGCTGCGGTAAGAAAGATTCTACCAAGAACACAAAGGGACACTCTCATTTCCCAGCACTTCCATCTGCACAGGACCCACAGTGCAGCACTTTACAGCCCAACTATAGTGAAACTGGAATGCTAGGTTCCTAACAGCAGGACCAAGCAACTGCACCCAAACTTTGAGTGTTTGCGGCCAACGTCTGCTTTGCACACATTGAGTTTGGGCTCAGTTTGGGCGGTGTGAGGTTGGTATTGTTTGAAACTCCTCATGTTCAGGGAGCTGTGCCTGGTACCAGGGACCACCAAACCCTCACCTTCTGTGCGCGGTTGGGCTCCCGAACCGTGAGTGGCCTCTCCTCAGGCTGGAAGTGCTGGCGGGTCACCCGAGCACGAGGCCTGCTCAGCCCGTTGGGTTCTTCCTCTTTCACCTTGTTTTGCTTCTGTGGCACTGGTTCCAGGGAAGGCTTCAGTAAAGGACCCTGTGGAGGCACACACAGTAATTCTGTGTGCGGGTTCAGTAATGTTCAGCTACCGCAGGGACCATCCTGCTGCTTGGACCTGTCAGGTGCGAGCAGTGCTCTGATTGCACTTACTCCTTGTGCTTACAAGAAACTCAAGAGTTTTATGTTTGGACTGACAGCAGCCAGGAAGCATTTGCCACCTTCTGGAGCCTGTGAGAGAACACTTGGCTCTTTCCAAGCACTCCTTTTCCTTGCCCACCCCAAAAGGTGGACATGGAGCTAAAGGAGCAGCCAAGCTCCAGATGCCACACAGCACTGCAGTGCCCAGATCCTCACCTGCTGAGGCTTTGTTTGGTGAAGCATCCTGTTTAATCTGCTTGGCTTTTCTTCATCGTGGGGGTGCTTGCCTGTTGCCCCAGCACAGGCCTTGTTTTGGCAGACGTATTCCTCATATTCCTCACCTTCTATCTCCTTCTTCTGAACTGGTTTTGGCTTAGGCTTTGGTAAGCGAACCTGCTGATGGACAGTAAACAGGTTTGTATGGTACAGAAGTCAGTGTTTCAGAAACAAAAATGTTCCTGCTTTAGTACCAAGAGAAAGCTTTCATCTCTCAAAAGAACTGTTTTCAGCATTTTCATTACCAATAAATCCCTTCTTTGAACAGCACAAAGTTGGAATTTGGAAAGGATGCTCTAAAATAAAGTTCAGGTATGGATTTCAGGCCGTTCACTAGCAACCTTCACTGGGGATGAAGCCAGGAGGTCACAGGTTCATTGACAAGCAGAGCTGGAGGCATTTCATCCCATTGGACTGAGTGGCCAAAGCCCCACAAGCAACATAACCACCAAGTGTTGTGACTGGTAATCAATTTCAGAGTGAAGGGTTATATTCCTAAGGATGTAAGTGGGGAGCACACAGTGAAGAGTTGCTTGGGTTAACACAAGCTTTTTCCAGTGCTGCTCGAAGCAGTAAGTATCAAATGATGCCTGGTTTTGGCTTTTGTGCCTTGGAAGACAAACGTAGCCAAAACACGGGCTGTATGCCACATGCCTTTGGTACTTCTGGCATGTCAACAGCCCTCTAACTGTAACGTTTGCATATGGGCCTCTGCAGCAGCTGGATCCAAATACAGCACTTGAAATAATGAGCTGCTTTTCTGTACTGCAAATTAAATACATGCAGGAGATAGAACCTGCACAAACAGCATTAGAAGTGCCAGTGGGCATTTCTTGTATTGCTTAATCCAAAACACCTTCTAAGAACATAAAGCATAGTTCTGCTCTGTGAAAACCGCTCGTGTTCAGTGACGTGAAGGTGTATCTGAACAACAACTCAAGCTAGTTTTGGGCTACCTCAGGACATAACATTGCAGCTGGCTTCAGAAATGGAGATGCCCAGGGGAGCCTCAGTGCCACACTGACCCTTACCTGAATGCAGGGACCCAAGCTGTTTGTGTCACTGCATTGAGCTGGAACAACCCATCTTGCTGACAGCTCTGGTGTCTTCACGTACATACTTACCCCAAGTGACAGCATCACTTCCAAAGCAGGGCTTATGGCACTAGTGAAAATATGTATGTTTTATCCCTAAAAGTTGCCATATTCCATACTAATATAAATGACAAGCTATTAATTTTCACTATCAGATCTATAAACCGCAGCAAGCCCTCAGCTGGCCTCACCACACTTTAGCTGGCCCTAATGCCAACGCTTCCACTGCAGGTGAAAACGTTGAGAATATTTATCCAGTGCCAAAAACTGGGGAAAACAAGTTGATAATTAATGCAATTAATATTTTATCACCTATGTTTGGTGTGATTGGAACAAAGAGCCAGGACGTAGGCGCTGCTACCCCTTTTATGTCACCTCAAGATTAGATTCGTGTGCTATATACAGGCAGCTGCATCTGAAAACTCACGTTCTATAGCAATTCCTATTCACATCTCCAAGCTGCTTGTGCTACAAGATCCCCTTATCGGTATTTACGGGTGTTTACTGGTGTTCAGAAGGGAATTAATCCCAACTGACCTCTTCCCTGTGTACCACACTGGTACAGGTGGCTCCGACAGGTCATCTGGAGGCAGATTCTGCTCGTAAGCAAGAAGTGAGGAGACAGGGGATTGTTTGTAGTGGCTCCCACTATTCTGAGGTTGCCTCTTTAATAGGAGAAGTGTTTGGTGAATAAAAGGAGAGGTGGAAAAGGAACGCAGAGATGAAAAGAGTCAGACCAAGGATAACTACAGACAGTGCTGAGAAGAGATGCAGTGGGAAGTGCCTGCCTGTCATCGAACACTTTGTCAGGGCCGTAGCACCAGAATGTACCAGGCCTTCAGCCTGAAAAACAGGATTTTCTGCACACAGCAGTAAATTTAGACAAAGTTCAGTTCTCTGCTCTCCCTACTTGTATTGAAGTACTCCTCAAGTCCTTGGAATAACCCTAGAGATCTCTCTGCAGCTGTTTTGCAGTGGATGTTACAGGAAACGTGTACACGTAAGCAGCAGAACTGGCTGAAGAAACACACTCGAGTGAAAAATAGGGGACGGCTGGAGCAGTGCTAGGGTGCTGAGGAGCAAGGCACTCAGCATTAAACATTCCTCTGAAGCAGTGATGACAGGTGCCAGGATTTAGTAATATGCAGACACACTTTGTCTCTGATCTTGTTCTTGGCCATCAAAACCAATTCCGCTTAGTCCTACAGCACCAGAGCGCTGAGCGCTGACACTCCGCACGCATGGGTTTTGCAGCGGGGTTGTGCACTTGCAAATAGCAAGAGCTACAGCAGCTTTTACAGGCTGGAAGGTCAGGATCATCGTTTACTGCCAGCACAGTCACGTCTGAGGGCAGGCAATAAGAAGAAAATAGATTGACTATTCAGTATCTGACTAAGAAATCAAAGCCTAGTGTGATGCAGAGATCTGGGAGGATCCGCTGGGGATGGGGTCACTGCTGGCTGATACCTCAGTCCTGGGCACAAAACAGTGCAAACTTTACTTAAAGCATCTCAAATCGGAGAGGACAAAGTGGTCAGCAGTATAACAAGAGACATAATGTCCCTGAAACTGCTTTTGGGCTTGTTAAAAGTAAACCTACAAGTGATAAGCCCAGAAAAGTCAATAAAATTGCTAAAATAAGTCTGTGTAATTACCGAGATCAAAACCCAGTGGCTTTTTATTAAACATGAACTTTTGTTCTGCCTCCCATAATACGTAAATAGTGCTGACAATTGGTTTGTGAGGCACTTGCTACAATAAAATGTAATTGTATCATGAGAGAAAGGTGACAATCAGGAGATCATGAAAAAATTACATATTCTCACTGGTGGTTAATTAGCCATGCAAAACCCCCTCAAACAGATATTCTCTTCTATTAGGAATGATTACTATGCAGGCCTACAGATGTCAATACCACAGTCATTCAAATACTTCTTTCCCTACTAATTGAAGGTTGTAAAGCTCTGGTGCCAAGGTTTTGCTTCCAAAGAGCTAATTTATGACTAGAAGGATATTTTATGTCTTCAGTTGCAGCAGCTACAAAACTCAGCAAATCAGAACCATCTGTGCACTGATACTTGAATCGCCATTCATCTTGCAGCCGATCAGTCACATTAGTTTGCATCCTGCATTCTTGGCTCAAGTACACTTGCGATGGTCCAAAGTTCACCAGAAATATTAGGAATGAACAGGACCCTGACCCTGCCTTATTGCCCGCGTAGCTGGGACAGGAGCAGGGCTCTTGCATACAGGGCGTTTCCAGGCAGAGGTATGATGGGACTGACATTTCACAGCATGTCCAGTAAGGTTGTTAATTACCTCCACCTCCCTTTACTAAAGCACAACTTTATTAACCACATAGTCTCAGACTTAAAAGCACAAGAGGAAGATAGAACACGATAGCTGCCACTTTCCAATTCAGTGTCAGCGCATCACATAGCGCTGCATACCAATAGCACGGTTAAACCCTAGGATAATGCCTCCTCCCCATCAGTGGCTGCAGGAGGGTGAAGGCAAATGACAAAGAACGGTTTGAAAGGGAGAAAATGAATTAAATGCTTTCACTAATAAAGGTAACTTTGCTTTTAATCTGGAGCGAAGGAAAAAGCTGGCATTCGGGCTCGTCTTCAAGATGTTAGTGAACAAAGTCCTTGACTTCCCCATTATCCTGAAAGTAAATCATTCTCCACAGACCCACCGCTTTGAAGCGAGAGGCTGCAGGTCAAAAGGACTCATGACAGCTCTTCCTCCTTAAGGGTTGACATCCCACATTTTAGCAAAGCCAGGGGAAACAGGAATTAACAAACATGGGGTATTTAAGGCAAAAGAACTGCTGTGTCAGTCTCATTTTGAGATCTTAAACTATTTCCTCTCCTACAAAAGCAAAGGCAACAATCAAACAGGAGACGTCAGAAATAATCCCAGAACTGCCTGTCTTACTTTGGACCCTTTAGGAGCAGTGTGATTCCATGTGCACGCTGCAGCGGAAAATTCCAGAGGGCCATTGTAGCAAATTCCACTTGACTCCAGCCCATCCAGCAGGATTTTCTTGAGCACTTGATACTTTGGCTTCTCATCATACGCTAATTCATAAACACATTCCAAGAACTTGGAGAGTTCACCTGCGGAGCACATTTTAACGTACAGTTCACTTGGTGTGGACTTCGAACTTCAGAAAGAATTTCATGCCAAAATGGATGCAAATCCTACACTGGAAATGAGATGCCACCACTCAGAACACAGACCTGACAATATCTGATCTTGGCTGGATGAGAAAGGAAAAGACAGACTTGGATAAACAAGGTAACCCTTATGGATAAACAAGGAAACCCTTAAGGCCTGCGTCTTGACATGTATAAATTCATGTAGCATCAAAAGTTATCCAAGGATAAAAATTAATCAAAATACTTTATTAATATTGATAGTTGTGTGTAAAATAGAAGCATTTTATATTTGCTAAATTGTAATACCCCTTTAAATATTAACTACTGTCAACAGCACTTTTAATCTGCATAGATATTGTACTTCAAATGCTTTGGAAAAAAACAGGTTTTGGTTTTTACTTCTACTACTTGGTTTTGAGATTGCATCCTAAAGCAGCAGCATTACTTTGCTGTCATTACCAAATGGTTCTAGAAAGGGAGGCCATTCAGGGTAGATATAAAGGAGAAGTTCTTTACTGTGAGGCTGGTGAGGTGCTGGCACAGATTGCCCAAAGAAGTGATGAATGCTCCATCCCTGGCAGTGTTCAAGGCCAGGTTGGACAGAGCCTTGAGTGACATGGTTTAATGTGAGTGTCCCTGCCCGTAGCAGTGGGTTGGAACTGGATGACCTTAAGGTCCTTTCCAACCCAAACCAGTCTGGGATTCTATGAATGGGCAGAAATAATGCTGGTAGGAGAAACATACAGGGAGGAATCAAACTTTTCTTTCAGTTGAAGACCCACATGTATCCTAAGACTGCAGAACTACAGCAGATAATAGCATCTGGTAAATCCCAGAAGTAAAGATTTATTAAATACGCATACACATCATGGATATAGTTTATGTAATAGATGATGTGTTCCAATAATTCCAATACAGAGATGCTGAGAAAGTAAGTGAATAAATCACAAAGAGACATTGACCTTTGAAGGAAGTTTGGGTTTTTCCCGAAACACTTTTGTATTTCAGTGAAGGAAGAACAAGTCAAACCATCCATTCACTTGGTTTTTCAAACTCTGAATACTGAGCAATAAACCTTTTGTAGACAGTTGCTTACTATTTCCATACTAACAGCTACTTCAGTTTCTAAGATAGGCACTGCTCCCTCACACCTTGAATTACACATGGCTGAGGTCCCTTATGTCACTCTACGGCACACACTACAGATCAAACTGATGAAGCTTTTTATACGACCTCATACTAGGGTTGAAAACACAGCCCTCAATGTCTATTTCATCTCCTTAGCGCTTGTTTATGGGATAATGCAGGAAAGCAGCAGCAAAACAGTTCCTGTGAAGCATTCCGAGCATCTCCTATCAGTAAGCTAAATACAGACAGTGCAGGCTGAATCCTTCTCTTGGCTAGGTAGAGGTAACAGTGGTGCACACAGGCTTGATTGGAAGAGGTTTGTTCAAGGATGACTTCTGCTTGCCCACAACAGTTTGCCCTACGACTGGTCACACTGCACCAACTCAGGCTTTAAGGGGCAAACCTTTGCAATTGATATAAGTGAAGACTTTGTTAACTTTGTGGTACTTTTACTCTACTTAAATCTTCATCCCCCAAACAGAATAAGACACTAAAGTACTTTCTGTAACAGGCTAAAGAGCTATGTGGTACATAGTGCAAGTACACTTACGACAGCTGCTTCCAGAAGAATCCCATTCCATCACTGAATCTGGGAGCTCATCCATAAGTCTGAAACAACAGGAGAGTGCAACAATTTAATGTGGTTTTGGAGCAGGTGATTCTTCATTTGGGATTTAGGAAGACAGCAAGTCTCAATTCCAAACGGAGTGGACCTCCGGGATAGCCAATGATTCACAGTGCTGCTTTTAAAACAAAAATCTCCTTTTACCAGCTATAGTTTTAACTCTTTGGAGACTGTTGATTTCTCCAAGATGGGCTTACAGTCTGCACTTTAACATGAAGCTTTTCTTTGAAGCTGTTTTAAGCTTTCTAGTCAGATAAAGCAGCATCCTTGGAGCTGAAATGGCTTGTTCTGATTTCAGCTCAGTGATTAATGTCTGCATTTGGGGATTTAAGAGGCAGTACTGCTCTGCCTACAAGTCATTTGGCATCAGGTCCTTTCTGCCACACAGCTCATGGGTGATGGCTGTCAAAATTACAAGCAGGCCTGACAGGGCTGGAAGGGGAGAGGGATGTTAACTGACCTCAAGCTCCATGCACTTCATAAACCAAAGGGCATGGCCACTGGTGTACTTTCTATCTCCCCAGGAACAGCAATAGCCAAGAAGGTGGTGCTAAGAATCAATTACACCCTAAAAGCAAATGAAGTAACAGCAGCTTTCATCTTTTTGTAGGCATGAGCCAGAAGCAACTCCTATGCCTCTGGGCACCTGAACAAGCCCCCTTGACCTAAGGAAGTGAAATTGTCACCTCAGTCTGGCTGCTAATCCTATTAAAGGATCCCTTTGTTTGTTTAAAGGAGCCATAAAGCCCCACCAATAACTAAGAGGGTGCATTCTCTAACGCATGAAGTAGGGGTACACTGGGTAATAACCTTCCCTTCAGTGATCTGTTGTTTAGTATCAGCAACAGTGAGTTCTATTTTGTGTAAATGAAACATTTAAACCTTTTCCTGTAACCCAGCCTGAATTTCCATCCAAACAGAGCCTCTCCTCTAATTATTGCATAGCACAAACGTTTCTACATTCAAATATACTGGCAGACCTTAAATATCCCCTGAGCAACGCCCAAAGCTTTGGCACCATTGCCTCATTGCCCCAGCAGTACACGGAGGAGACTAAGAACTTGTAGTGAAGAGATGAGATGAGACAACTGGTGAACAGCAGTTGGAGGCTCTGCCCTGGCTCCTGCCTTTCACTGCATCCCATCTTCCAGGGCCAGCTCCTCTTCCTCACCATCACACAGATTCCACAGCAAAGGTCTGGCATGTTCAGAAGCAACTCAGCTGTGCTGCTTAATGTACTTACTAATTTAGAAGCACCTGGATTACACACACATCTATATCCAGGTGTCCACTTCTGGCCTTTAAAAACAGCACTGGCATTAAAAATTATAATAAATAGACAATTATAATAAATAATTATAATAAATAATAAAAATAAATAAAAAATAATAAAAATAAAATAAAAACAATAGAAATAAAATAATAATAATAATAAATTATAATAAATTAAAAATTATAATAAATAAAAATTATAATAAATAATTGTCCAGGACAAATGACCTAATACCAAACCCATAATTCCTTACATTAACGGGGTATTTCTGATAAACAGAATCTCTACCATTTTCTGTACATCTCCTGAAATCATTTGTTTGCCCAGCATCCTGAAAACAATAGGAACCTAAGGGTTAACCACAAGGGAAGAATTAGTGAAGCAGCTTGATTGATTAAATTGATTTAACATTGAATTGTGTAAGTGTTACCTTGCAGGAGGTTGTATAATGATCAGAACTTCTAAAGGAGAAATATTAAACATAACATGGGATGTCAACATTTACAGATGCAATCTGTATTATCCACTGTCTGCAGGCTAACCTTTCTCTCTGCTGAGAGCCAGTGCCACACTGAATTTGCAGATTGATTTCTGTGGATCAGCTATCCCTATTGTGTACCTCTGTTGTGACTTGCCCTACTTAAAAGTTTGCTGCCTTCTCCAGTTGTGATGTTAGGTTTACGGGTAACTACTCTTCTGTTGCCTTCTACAGGCTGCGCTGTACCACATGCAGTTAACTCTCTCGAGTGCCAACTGTGAAAGCAGAGAAAAAGAAAAACTACTACACTCCATTGCTTTAGTGAGTTCTACATAAGTCATGCTGGGACAAGGGAAAGATTTTAATCAAGCTCTTTAGTATTTTGGTATTTAATTGTTTGTAATGGCAGCAGGCTTATGTAACACGAAAAATCCACATAAAACCAGCTGAAAAATAGTATCATATAGAAAGTTAACTAAATTGGATGCACATGTGGAAAAACTTCCAAGCGATGCCTGTGCTATAGTCTCTACAAAGCACCCATGAAGTTCCATGGGAACACACAACCACCCTCTGGATGTGCAGTAAGGCCCGCACTGATTCACAAATGTTTGCTTTTAAAAAAGAGCATTATAAAATACACAGCAGACAAAATGAGTGTGTGCTGAGCATTTGAATTTATCGTCTCTCCAGAGCAGTGCACACAGGAACATGTGGAAGAGGGTATAACACACACAGAGGTCACATTTTTAACTGCTTCTGACATCTCTCTGAACTAAGGGATATTGTTTTAGCTTTTGTATATTGTTCAGCATGTAAAGGTGTCTTTTTCTGACCTGTCCTGTTAAGTGATGAGGATGCTGCAGGGTTCTGGGGTGATGTGTGTGTATATGCACATACGTGTACATGCGTGTGCTGTTTAGTTTTACCTTGTTTTGGCAGTCTGGACAGCCATGGGGTCCTTCAGGTTCTGTTCCCAGGGCAGCTTCCCACACAACCATTGCAGCATGCAGTAGCCAAGGATTTCAAGGTCACCTCGTCTGGATGGGGCTAAAATGTGGGAAGGGGTTGGCGGGAGGAAAGGGAAACAAAAAAAAACCAAACCCGAAAAGAAACCCCAAAAGATGAAGAATAAGAACCTCTTCTTAGGAAATAGAAAAGACTTTGATTGAACTTGTGTTGATGAAATATGAAAAGCCAAATGGGCAAAGTGTTTTGTTTATTCAGCTGTATTAGACCTAAACCGCCCGGCATTTGGCCACAGGCCACAGACAGGCAGTGACTTGTTGCTGTTGAAGTAAGGGTCAGTTTCCTCACCTCCTCCAACTTCATCCTTCCTTGGTCTGGCCTGTCACATGGACTTGATCCCCATGGCCTCTGACATGATCCAGACAGCCCATAACCGAGTACCAACACTTTCTCAAAGAGCCAAGCAGTAAAACAAAGAAATAAATGTCTGCTGCTAAATTGCTAACACATGTTCCAGGAAGTCCATGGGGTCCACATTGGTCATGCAGGGACCCTGTGAGTGCAGACTAAACACTGATGGCCTTTCCTGTTCTCCTACAGAGCTATTTGAACTCGGAAGATATGACAAAACTGCCATCTAGTGTACATTTACACACCACAGTAGTCTGCTTACAAGCACCTCGAACTGTTCAGAGCTGGAGCACAAGCTAAAGGACACTTGCTGTTTAGCAAGTCCTCTGTAAACTTACTACTACACTTCTAAAAAAGAAAACTTATTTCAGGAACAACTTACTCTCATTTTGCACACCCCAAACAGATGACACTAACTACAGAAGGGACATACAGTAGATATCATTCAATTCAAAATTAACCCCATCCACAAACACCATCTGTGCAGAAAACCAGGTAGCTGAGTTAATCTATAGATTAACTTCTCCAAGAGAAAGAGGAGAAAAAAAGTGTGATACCAAAAGAATTGCTATTCCTTGCTGCTATTCACAGGAAACCAACTTGAAAGACCCGAGCAAGCAGGATTGCTGCTCTGTTGCTTTGTACACATCTGACTTGCAGCCTGTAGTGTGCAAGTCAAGACCACAAGGAATCTGCCAAACCAGAGGCCATTCATCGTGATTAAAACCAGACAGAGGCAGAAGTTCAATTTATGCTTTTCCAAACTGGATTTGCACTTTCCAGGAAGGAAAGAAGATTTCAGATTCGTTCAGTACTTTTTGTCTAGTGTAAAGACTAGTAGTTGAGCACAGTGCTGTTAATCCAGCTGTAAACAGATCTCATATTTTATGGGCCTTCATTAAATACATTCCAGAAAGTCACTCAGCAAACTTATCTTTTAATTTAAGAAGTCATCTGCTAAAAGCTACGGGGCCAACACATCATAACTGCTGCTTGTTACTGTACACACATTATTGTAAAAGCAGATTAGTTCTCCTACATTCTCTATCTTAACTGCTATTAGACGGTGGGATTATTAAAGGCCCTTCAATCTATCAGAATGCTGCACTGTCCCTTGGGTGTCATCTGTTTTCTGCACTAGATTCAGCAACATCCTAATGCAAGACTTGGCTCTCGTATTAAAATAAAAACACAATCTCTACCACTTGCTGTTCTGTAGTGATTTCTTCAGCCATAAATCTCCTGTTAACTGTGGAACAATTCCATTCATACACATGTGTTCACAACTCCCTTTTCCATCGTGGCAGTTCCAGATTATAACCCTATCAGCCAGCATTTTTGGTTGCAGATCCGCTACTCTTCATACAAGGCTTTTCTGGTACCTGTTTGTGCAGGACAGGCTACAGAAAGTGGCCATTTGAACTCCAAAACAGTGGACCATCTTTTCCCCACTGAGGTACTAACTGATAGGAATGTGTAACTGATAGGAATGTGTAACTGATGCTAAGTCCATTACTTTTCAGAAGCTCGCCCAAGATACCTCATTTTCTGACAAAACAGTCCCCAGAGAGTAAAGTTTCCTTCACAGTCAGTAGTTTGGATGGGACTAATTTACCTCCTCACTCCCCTGCAGTCCTTCCAGCCATTTCCTGACTAACGCCAGGGCAAATCCACTGCAAACAGGGAGATGTGCACAACTAAGACTTTACTAATACCTTCCTAAAGCCACAGTAGTCAGCTGGGGAAAAGAAATAAAAGGTACATGTAACTAAGCCATACATCACTGAAAAACAAAAGGGGAAATGTTTTACAGAGAGATGGAGAAATCCCGTGTCACTTTATCTCCCAGGTCACTGCAAGTGTTACTACACACAGACCTTCACATGTGGTTTTCATAGATACAACCACATGAAAATGTCAGTGTTTGATTACTCGACTGTACTAGCTTAGTCTTTCTCTCTGTTTCTTTGTCAGCTTGCTGTTAGAGATGCTACTTCCTCAACTTTTGAAATCATTTAGATCCTTATTATAGAAGAATTCAACTAACTAATATCTAAGGAATTAATATTACCTATGAACAATATAATCATTCAATTTTCACCCCAAATAAAGCAGTAATACATAGGCTTCAACTGTAAGTTCACTTGCAGAAAGAGATCTGCTAATACAATTGGAGGGTACAGAACTCCTGATAAACATTAAGTGAGGGAAGTCAGTCTGGTTTCATTTTACATGTGATAGCCATACAAAAATGAAACGATTCTGCTTTATAACTTGTCACCACTAAAAGAATAAACACTCAAAAGAAAACTTCTTTAAATCAAATTCTTTTACTTTGCTGTGGGTTAAAACCTTGTTGGTTTTTTTCTTTCTTTTTTAATAGATTTTTGCTTTCTGCTTTTCTATTCACCAGGAATTTCTTTATTATTATTTTAGTCTCATATGAAATCCTATTTAATGGGAGCACATTGGTGATATTTTATTCCACAATGTTTTTATAGTTTAATTTTTTAATTTGAAGATTTAAGGCCTGATTCTGCCCTCACTCCTGCCAAGATAAATCAGGAACAGCTCCACTGAAGTTAATGAATTAACAACCACGTCAATGAAATCAGAGTTGGGCCATAACTAGCTTTATATATATCACAACCATACACTCAACGTGCAGGAATGGGGATCAGCGGTTACTCAGAACCATGTAACTGAAGCAATTCACCCCGAGAAGAAAATATATTATGTATCTCCATAGAGTGGATTTGGCAGCTCTCTGAGCCCTAATTTGGATTCAGATTACTAGAGATGAAGAGTGATATCCCCCCCAACCACAATATGATCTCAAAAGTACCCTGCTCCCAAAAACTCATCTGAAACCCATGTGAAAACGGGAGTCTTCCTCTCCAGCCCTTATTAAACTAACTTTCTCAAGCCTTTTGTAAGGACATAACGAGTGACAGAAGAAATGTTCTTCTATTATTTTTAATTAGCACTGTTACATTATAATTTCACCATTAGTGTTGCTTTAGATTGGAAGCTTTTCATAAAAAGGATCATTTCAGTTGCTCATATTGCATCTACATGCAGTGGAGCCTCCAATTCTCCCTGGCATTACAGCATACAAATTCATGTTAATTCACAAACAAATATAACTCATACCCATAGCCATTAATCCAAAAGCCCATAAAGGAAAGGAGTGTTAACATGACCATGGAGAAATATCATTATGTTAAAAATGCATCACCACAATGTTTTAACAAATGAACTGAAAGTGATATAATTTCTTAACTCAAGGTTGAGGTTGTTATAAAAACAGACAAATACAAGACTATCGAAAATCAGTGTCTGTATTAGGGGCAGGAAAAAGGAAAAGACCAAAAAAGCTAATGAAGTACTGTTTCCCCAAGGAACTGGTCAGTCTGAGGAGTTCACTGCAGCAGGATAGTTGCTAATTGAATAGAGTGACTGGAAACAGGGAAAAGGTTAGATAAATACAGTTAAATTTACGATTAATTGTAGTGCTTGGATGCCATTCTTTGCAATGTTATCCCTCCTCAGGCAGGGCAGCTGCCAGCAGGGGATGGGAACAACCTCTCCTCCCCTCATGTACAGTTCTGCACCATTAGCTTGGCACGCTGCTGGAGTACTCACTGACAATAACCAACACCACGGAATGCTGAAAGGAAAATCCACTGGAAACATGGTGTCACCACAAGTGGACAACATCTCCCCCAGAGAACCCAGTCTGGGACGTGGCAATGAGTCACTTTTCCTGTGCCAGCTGTGGTCACACAGTTGGTGGGCAGGAGTTCCTGCAGGGGTTCACATGGAGGATACAACTGAGACTCCCTAGCACTGACCAGGCCTCACAGGCCTGAGGGGTCATTCCTCTCAGGCAGCATCAAATATGGAAACCAGCCTGCACATCAGCACTGGCCTGTCAGACACAGGAGGCAGTGTCAGCACAGGAGCTGCATAACTCATTTCAAGAGCCACAAAAGCTGCAATACTACAGCTGCTGTCCTGCCTTGAGCCAGCTCATGAGCACATGGAGACCTCAGCATGTCTTGCAAGCCACAAGTTCCCAAACTGTGACCTGCAAACCTCCTCAAAATAGTAGAGCTTTCCTGGACAATCACAACAGCCTAATGTGCAAACACATGCCCAGCAACCTCCAACCAAGCAGTTACACACATCCACTGATCAGCAGATCTAACTGCAGAGCCTCCTTGACCTTGCATTTGCTCTGCTGCAACCATAACAGAAGAGTGCAGCCAGCAGCAGGATTCTCCTCTAAACATAGACAGAGAACGAACAACCATCAGGATTAGTGGAATGGGATGCTGAAAGGAAGAGGGCTGAGATCCTGATTTGGTGAGTTTATGTAGAGGGAAGGTTGGGAGATGCAAGGGAACTTCTCCATGACATATGGATGGGAGATAAAATGGTGGTGGCAGGAGATGCAGGTACCTGGTTGGAAGCAAAAGGTTCCAAGCTCGCAGTAAGACGAATATGTAGCAGGAAGGTGGGGACAGGAAGTTTTACCCTTCTTTCATGTCTGTGTGGCAGAAAAGAAATCGCAAAGGTAAGGGGCTGACAGGTTGGGGCTTGCAAGCAGCTGTGAGATTCCCAAGCGTTCTGAATTCCTGGTGTAGAGAGTGAGAGGTAAATTCAGTCAATTCCCAGCCACAGTCCTCAGTTGTGCTAGAAGCTGCGATGGTCAGCATCTTATTTTTGCTGCTTCTGGACATCCTGGGCAGGACAGAGAAAGCTTACACAGGTGGGTATAGGAGCCTGTTCAATAGCCTCCCTGCTAAAGCCTGGCTCTTCTTTCCCTTACAATGACCTCCTGCTCCCTCTTTTGCTGAGCACACATTTCTGATGCCACACTCAGAAACTGAAATATCTGTGTATTTAGTTCACACTGTAAAGATCTACCCATGGTTTTTGGTTTTGCAAGACCAATGATACTTTCCTTTTATTTTTAGGATTTACAGTTTGTCCTGCATGCAGTCTTTGGGAAGCACACACCAAACTGCAGCAAATCAATAATTCATTTGACCGACAGAAAAATCCAGCAGGCTCCCTCTGAATCCAAACTATACATGGACAGATGCCAAATAAACCTCTTGATCCAGAGCCATTTAGAGCTCTGTTCTCAGGAAGCCATGCAGGCTTAGAAAGAATATGTTTCCAGGCATAGGTGTTTATATTCTTGCACATCCTGCCTCACAAAATGAACTCTGAATACATTCTAGTCAACCCCTGCACGTAAAAGAAAAGGAAAAATGGACAAGCATCAAGCTATGTTTTTCATATCAAACAGCAACAGTTCTGTCAGACCAGTGGGCAAAACAAGAACAAGCACTGCAGAGCTTTCCCCATCATCAGCCTGATGCCTGCATTGCCCTGTTCAAACACAGTGTACAAGCATTTGGATGAACCTCAAGGAGTGTGTGCTGCAATAACCCAGTGCGAGGAGCATGAAGAGCTGGCTGAACTATGGCATCAGGTACACCTGCAACTGCCTTCCCCAACACGGGAGATGAAAATACACTTTTGCTCAATAAAATCAGTTTCCACAAAACATATTCACCAGCTCTGAAGAAGTGACAACCAGTGGTCCTAATAGAGGCAAACATGATCAGACATTCTAATTACCCTTAAGCTTATCAAGTCACCACCACTACTGTCTTAAGCAGCTTTTACTATATAAGATATAGTAACTTATAAAGGCATAAGTTCTGCAAGGATTTGGGCAGATCCATCTACCCAATGTGAGAGGTTGCACAAGTGCTAAGAGTTACTGTGAGACGTTGTGAAAAGGAAGAAGAGAGTCATCTTGCAATCGATGGCAAACACAAATATATGCTGGAGGGAATTCAACATAGACAGTTCATACTCTTATGTTCATCAATGATAGCAAATTAAAACTGGTCTTACACACTCAATGCACAGGACTGGAGTATTTAAAAAACCTCAATATGTTAAGCGCAGTATATCTCCAGAGAAATTAGGTATTGACTGCATGCCTCACTGAGTAGAAAATCTACAAAAATCCATAGGAGGCATTGATCCAAATATTACTTTTTAACACTAACTATGTAACATTTTTTTATCCCTGTACCCAGTGTACATTTAATTCTCTTTAAGTATCAATCAACAAACAAAAATGTAATATTGTTTATACAGTATGGTCATTTAAAATGAATATGATGAGTACACTCAAACACTGCACTGAAACTCACAGTGCAGTTAGGCCACATGGAATTTGCAGCAGAACAAAAAGGTTTTAAATTTGAAATCCTCACATGTTGGTTGCAATGATATCTAGCCACCAAACACAGGAATGCTGATGGTGTGGGGCAAATCCTGTGGCAGAGCCCAGCTTGGGCCTGACTTGGTTCAAAGTGAGCTGTAGACACAGGGATGTAACTGAGGCTGCAATGAATACTTGTACTTCACAAGTCTGGAAGCCCCCAGACAGTGGTATAGAGGAGCCAGCCTGTGGAACCCACACTCACTCTGCAGAGCCCTGCAAAACTAAAGCCAAAACCAGCATGAAGAGCTGAGATGTGAGGCAGGGCAGCTGCTCCCAGCCTTTCCCAGCTCAGGGGAAATTCCTCTTCAGTTGCAGCACATAGTCAAGGATGCCAACACCATCAATGCACACCAGCACACACTAAAGTGACTTGTTTGGAGGCAGCACCATCAGTCACCACAGGAATGGCACATTCAATGCAGTCCTTACCAGAGATTGCTAGAAAAATATGGACTACTTCTGCCACCCAAAAGTGCTACCACGCAGTGGGTGCTGGCAGGAAGCTGTCTGGATCTCACAGGAATGCATATCCTCTACACCTGATGGACTCCCTGGAGAGCTTGGGGAATAAATAGACATGCAGCTGAGCTAAACTCTCAATTCAGCTAGGGAAACACCAGTGCTGATTTAAATTAATGGGAAGTGTTTGCATTTGATTGGCTTTATGCAAGGAGGTTATCAGCTTCAAGCATTGCCAAGAGGCACTTTTGAAAGCAACAAATTCATAATTTTCTTTTGGGTTTCAGCATGTACCTCAAATTGCTGTATTCAGGTAGCTACTTCATGAGCAAGTCAAAATGTTCTCATTTGTCTAGCTCAATACAGCAACTGGCACTCTTCAGGGGTTTTGAGGCTTGAGATATTTATGCTACTACGTACATTCAGGAAATGCCCTCTAGAGAGGATCTCATTTATATAAAATTACATTTAAAAATTAGAACTACATTGAAATAAAAGAATACTCCACTCTGAAACACTGGGTAACACCAGCATGAAGGCTCTCTAGCACTTTAATTTGCCAGGCTTTAAACACCTTTGAGAAGAGCACCCCACGTCACTTGGTAGCTGAGACTGTGCTGAGACTCAGTCCCAAGTCAGGAGTATAGGAGGTTGTTGAGCCATGAACCCCTTGTCCCAGCTGCTGGATGTGGTTTAGAATCCTGAAACATCTCTGCAACTATAAACCTCCTGACAAGAGATGAGATGAGGGAAACCAGTCCCTGTGTTCTGCCATCTGGACCTGTGCAATCTGCCTTGGGATGCTGAGAGACCTGCTGTAAATGGGGAACAGGTAATTTGACCTTAATGGATTCAGGCTGTTACAAGGGCAAAGCTGAGGTATTCAGTGTGAATAGTTTGGATTCTCTGTGACATGCCAGATACCACATAATGTTCTGCAGGCTCTTCCAGCAGGAGCATTGCACAAATCTGCAGATCTTCTGTTTCCAGCTACTAACAAGCAAAAAACTTTCCTGTGTAAAATGGGGATTAGCTCCTTCAAGTCATCTTTCTGAATGTTTTATTTTCTGGAATCTTACACTTTTCACCAGTTCCATCATGGTTTTAGCTGCTTGAGGGTGTATTCTAACCCACAGATTACAAAAGACAACAACCTAACTCACACTTGCATGTCTCCCTACTCTTTGTAATTAAAGAAACTATCCGTCCTGTCATCACATACCCATCAACAGACACCTGTCCTCTAGCAGCTATAAGTATCCAGCTGCCAAATCCCAAATATTCCAGCTTCCACCTATTGGTCAAACGGCATCCACATCAAATACTGATAACACAGCCATGTCGCCCACACTACCATGGAAACCAGCCAGAGTCACACCTCCAGGAAATCCAGGAAATGCATGCCTGGGAGGGCACAAAGAGTCTGAAACAGATGTCCTCTTCATGGAATGCTTTGGGTTGGAAGGGACCATCCATTTCCAACCCCTGCCATGGGCAGGGACCCCTTCCACTGGAGCAGCTTGCTCCAAGCCCCTGTGTCCAACCTGACCTTGAACACTGCCAGGGATGGGGCAGCCACAGCTTCTCTGGGCCATCACCCTGTGCCAGTGCCTCAGCACTCTCACAGGGAACAGCTTCCACCTGAAGTCTCATCTCAATCTCCCCTCTGTCGGTTTAAAGCCACTCCCCCTGTGTTATCACTACATGCCCTTGTAAACTGTCCCTCTGCACCACAAAATATTTTGTAGCAGGTGAAATGGTGCAGTTGTCTCAGCAACAAATACCTGACAGCCTTATTTCATTTTTCCTAATGACCAGAGTTAAACGACTGCAGGTTTTAACAGCGCCGGCAAATTATCAAGACCCTCTACATTACATGGTCAATGGTCCTTTTAATAGAAAAAGCAATAATACACAGTTGTTTGTGCCAACTAAAACTCGTTAGAAAGTATTAGTTTAAGGTAACAGTTCAGCAGCTATTAACAAGCACAAATTTCTACAGTTATCGCTTGTGACATTATGATCCTGGCCAAGCTGGAAGTACAAACTCATTCCCTTTGTTTCAGGAGTTCTTTGAGGTAAGGAGATGGGGAACAGGGAGAAGAAAAGTTAACAACACCACCGTTTCATAGCAAGAGTCAAAGTTTTTCAATAATCACCATTTTTTTCACTAGCATAACATTAGAATTGACTTTTTGTCTTGCTGACATAGCAACTAAGAAAGTTGTGTTGCATTGACCATATTGATTGTGAACAATGCAGCCATCAGTGGGACTTTGCACCATATATATTTTCGATATTGACCTCCCATTCCCTTTTCCATGGCTCTATGGGTCTGCTATTGGATTTGGACTGCAGTGTAATAAACAGCTAAGGTTTAATTAATGGTAAATGAATACAAGACATAGGTTATGACTTTAACTAATTAGGGAATTGTTGAATTAAGTCTGCCTTGGAATGCAAGGCAGTCCAATCAATATCCAATAAAAGGACTATGTATGTAATTTACCTGCAAATGTGTTTCCAATACCATCAAAGTGAGTTTAAATAAGTAAGATATATGAAAGGCTACTGGAAAAAGATTTCAAAAAGTTAACACTTTATGGCTTCAAACCAGGTTTTTCTCCTGGCAGAAGGAATGTCACTGTGAAATATCCTCTCATAACACAGATGGTGACACTCAGACACAGCTCTCCCTAAAGGACAGTGCAGGCTCAGAACATTTTTCCTTGACAGCGCAACATTAGCAAATGTCTCTGCCTTTACAGCACGTACCAAACCCAAACCAGTACTCCCAATATGAGTTTTACTGGCAAGCTCTTCTTGGGGCATTTTTGTCCCTATCCCTGTACCATGCATGCTGCAGCCTTTCAATTGTACTCACACTGCTCCCCTTCCCCCCAGCAGTGCTGGAGCAGCATTCCCAGGTACAGGAAGAGGTCACCACACAAGGGTCTGATCAACCCTGAGCAATCCCCAGGACTGCTTGTACTGTATACATCAGCTCACACAGCCTGATTACTCATTCTGTAATCACTCCTCTGGAATAAAAAAAAGAAACCTACCTACTCCCTTGTGGGCATCTACGCTGGTAAACTCTATTGTCCCATTATGGCCCTTCCTAGGATTTTCCTGATACTGTTTGTGGTTCCCATTGGGACAATATCTGTAGGAAAGTCCATAATCTGCAAGATAAACCTGGAAGACATGAACAGACAAATGAATAATGCTTTTGTCCTTTGAAAGTATAACCTTTATAATTAAGTCTTAAGAAACTGATAGGTTAAGGACAGCCTTAGATCTAAATTTTATTAAACCAAATGGTGCCTCAGAATAAAATATGTACATCTGGGGGCTATAACAGCTGCCCTCCCCATTTAAATCCTTCCACTACTATACTCTTATCTTATTTCAGAGTCGAGCTGAATTTCAGTCTTTTTATTTTGTTCATAGCTCTCTCCTCTCCAGGTGGGCATCTAGACATCATCATAAAGTGCAATATGCCTTTTATGTACCCACACATTGCTTATGGGACCCCTTCCCCTCCTTACTTAACCAGGCACATATACACCCCAGTTCACATTTCCCATCAGCTGAGACTGTGCAATTTCAGAACAACAGTGACACCTGAAAGCCAGATGAAGGGAGAGGCAGCAGCTTCCCTCAGCAGTGCTGCACACAGGGCCCCAGCACTGACAAGGGACCATGGCCACAGGGCTACTAAGCTTTAGCCTGACAGCAGCCTCCTCTCTTTGCATGTCACTGTCAGTTACTTTGTACTGGCAACAACTGTTTAAACATAAAGCATAAGATAAACATTAAAAACTACACCCTCCACCCCAGAAGGCAATCTTAATAAATCATTTATAATAAGTTTTAAAAAAGCCACAGAGTCAGTTACTCTGAAGGAACTCTATGGAGCTAAATCTGTGCAGAGTTGAAACTTTGGGCTCCCACTGTGTATACTGCCGCATGTTCATACATTCTGCCACATGGCTTTAAACTGAAAGAGGGGAGATTGAGATTAGATGCTGGGGAGGANAGTTTTAAAAAAGCCACAGAGTCAGTTACTCTGAAGGAACTCTATGGAGCTAAATCTGTGCAGAGTTGAAACTTTGGGCTCCCACTGTGTATACTGCCGCATGTTCATACATTCTGCCACATGGCTTTAAACTGAAAGAGGGGAGATTGAGATTAGATGCTGGGGAGGAAATCTTCCCTGTGAGGGTGCTGAGGCGCTGGCCCAGGGTGATGGCCCAGAGAAGCTGTGGCTGCCCCATCCCTGGCAGTGCTCAAGGCCAGGTTGGACACAGGGACTTGGAGCAAGCTGCTCCAGTGGAAGAGGTCCCTGCCCATGGCAGGGGGTTAGAACTGGATGAGTGTTTAGGTCCATTCCATCTCAAACCATTCTGTGATTCTAGGATTTACCTTTCCATCCTGGCATAGGTAATTTTTATTCCTCAAGATGTTCCACTACCTACATAACCAGGGGGAGGAAACCCCTCAGTTCTGAAAACATAACTTGGGAATTAATTGTGAAAGATGAGAATAATGGAAGTAAAGTAAACCACTATAATTAGTAATAATAATGGGGGAAAAAAAAAAGAAGGAGCAATAAAACCCAGGACAATCAAGTAATGCACAATACAATTACCCACCACCCACTGACTGATGACCAGCCTAAGCCGTGATCAGGGGCTCCCAGCCAACTTGCTGTCATTTCTATACTGAGCCTGACATTCCAAGCTCTGGAATACCCCTTTGGTTAGTCTGGGTCAGGTGTCCTGGCTGTGTTCCCTCCTGGCTTTCTGTGCCTCTCCTAACTGGCAGACCATGGGAAAATGAAAAGTCCTTGACCCAGAGTAAGCACTGCTCAGCAAAAGCTAAAATATCAGTGTGTTATCAACATTACTGTCATCCTAAATCCAGCACAAAGCATTTGATCAGCTATGAGGACGAAAATATGCTTTATCCCAGACAAAACCAGGACAGTTCTGCTGCTGCCAGTCAAGACAAACTCAAACACCCCATCTGGCCCCTACCCCTCTATTTCTCTGCAGACATAGTGCAGGCAGTCCTGCAGCCATGGCAGTTCTGCAACTCACATAATTTAGATCATTCCAGTCTATGAGGTTGAGATTAACCATGAAGTTGATGTTATACCCTCCAGCAGGGGTGGACTTAATACATGCACATGGGCAATTACTGCAGCGGCGCTGACAAGCAGTAACTTGTTGAAAGCAGCAGGAATTTAATCACAGTCAGCCCCCCAACCAATATTCCATAGGTTATTTTCTCCCTCTGTCGTTCTCACACTCCCCCTGGCCTTTGCCCCCTACATTGACCACTTCTCACATTAAGTAATTGCTTTTTTTATAAATATCCAAGTATGGTGCTTTCACTTGGGAAAAAAGTAAACGCTACAGCCTGCTGTTGTACTGCCAGTGGAAGTGATCTCTGGGGCAAAAGCTACATCATCTGAAGGCACATAGAGATCATTTTTACTAAATCACATTATATTAGAAAGAAAAACTTCTTATTTGAACCTTAGTTTTGTTCCCTCTTTAGCTAAAGAACAGATTATCCTGCAAATCTCAAATAAACTCTTATGGCACTCACTTGCAATTGAATTATGTCACTCGTGGTAGGGAACAAACAAATGAACAAAAAAACCCTCAAGAAAACTTAACACATTATTTTGAAGCACATTCTGTTGAACTACTGATTCCTGTTTGTGCTTGAGGCAGCTTCAAATCCTGGGATGGCTGGTCTCTTGGTTTTACTGTTTCTGCTGCAGGATCTGTGCTTATTTGGAGCGTGTAAGCTGAGATGCAGAACTAGCTTCCTGCAGGGTGATGGCTTTTAAGATTGCAGATGATGTTTTTCACCTGACAGACTATACAAACTGTGATACAAGATTAAAGACCATAGGCATGTTTAGAAAATCTGGGACAAGGCATAAACTTTGTCAGGTTGACTGATTTGATTTTCTCCTGAATCCGTTCTCCTATATATTCCTGATGCTCTGTTACCTGTTGTAATTAAGCCCACAGTCAGTATCAGACCACTAATTTAAACTACCCTATTATCAAGTTTTGAGACTTCAGCATCCATTTTGGGCTGGGAAGTAAAGAGTGGGCTAGAAGGTGCATCCTTCCCAGGCTAAGTGGTACATCTTGGGTTTTGCTTGACTTCAGATTTCCAACAGGTACAGCTGACCAGATGCAATAAGATGAAATAGAGCAATTCCAACTTTCACAAATTCAGGCTGTGCCTGTTAGAAAAATCAATACAACCAAAGCATCGCTGCCAGCTCTCTGGTTGTGTTTGCCTGGGAATGCTAGTTTATGTGATAGACAACTCCCATATGGCAGCCCAGCCTTGGGGTCTTTCAAACTAAATAGCAGGGCATCTAGAAAGTAGCCACAAACATTTGTGAGTCAAACTATGTAAAAGAGCTACCAGTTATCCTACAGATAAATCACAGTTACTGTGTACTCTTAATCTATTTTTAAGCAACAGATTTGCTTTAAATACTCTCGGTAGTAGCATCAGCAGAGCAGGTTTAGGTTTATACTGAAAAAAACCCTCTAAAAGTGTGAAGTAGCTTTAGGTTATCCTGCCTTGGCTTATGGTGGCAAGATCTGAAAACCAAGAAGTAATTTCCTCTTAAAGCCACTCATACACGATTGCAACACCATCTGTGACAGCACTGCAGTTTGCTCCAGAAGCTGGTCATGAGTGTCATTGCCCAGGTTCCTTCTAGTTGAGCCATTTATCACTTCCATAACTTTCACATCAGATCTGTGCCACAAACCTCTCAAGGCAAAGCTTCTTGGCCACCAACAAGAATAAATCCCCCTCAACCTGTAAAAACCAGCAATGCACCATCACAACCTTGCCACAACCATTATCAGAACAACTACCTTCTTTTAAATTACCATTAATTTCATTTCATCAATTCTCATTATAACCCTTTCATCATTAAGGAGATATATAGTTCTTTATAGCTAGTTGTCACTTTTTGATAATGTAACATAGCATGCCCTTCCAAATTTGCTCAGAACATGGTGGGTAGAGGTAGCAATGAAGTTGCAGGTTTTTTAAGGGTATAGGGAGGGGGAAAAGAAGATTAATAATAGAGTATATAGAGATAATTAAGTCAGTGTTAGTATGTGTTTCAATAACAAATATTTTTCATCTGCGTGCCTTTTTTTTTAGGAACAACAAAACAAGAACAAAAAAACTGGGACAAAACATATGCAGAGTCAGATAAACAAGACACTTGAAACAAGAAGTGGTAACATGGATGAGGAAGGTGCAACAGTGACATAAGCCTGGAACAGCTGGGTTTAGCTGTGTTACCCTGTACACTCCTTCCCACACAGTGTCTTATTTTAACTCCTGTTTTTGTTCAAGTTTCTCTGTTTTACACGTCCCACCTTGCACTAGACTCAGCTGTGCTTAGCACAGTCTGTTATTAATGGATTTTATTACAGATCAGGAGCCAGATTTCTAAAGTCTTCACACTTAATTCCATGCAAACAGCCATACAGGCACAAGTAATTATTGATGTGCATGAGCACCCAGCCATAGATACAGCATCCTCTCGTCCTTCCTGGGCAGGAGTCCCTCACGGTGCTTTACATCTGAAGTGCTAAATATCTGCTAAATTTATAAAACTCTTACAAATTGCATATGTTTCAATATATCTATAAACTCCTCGGATCTGGGAAGCCATAAGCCTGGCACTTGGGATTCTCATGGCATTCTCGAAGCACACATAGCAGGAGATTTATTGCTGAAAGGATAACAATACAGTGATTTTTTTTCGTACATTTGCTTTCCAGTGGTTCCATTACTCAGCTTATGTAATGTANATATCTATAAACTCCTCGGATCTGGGAAGCCATAAGCCTGGCACTTGGGATTCTCATGGCATTCTCGAAGCACACATAGCAGGAGATTTATTGCTGAAAGGATAACAATACAGTGATTTTTTTTTCATACATTTGCTTTCCAGTGGTTCCATTACTCAGCTTATGTAATGTGCTGTAAATAATTAAGTAGATACCTACTAACAAGAGGCAGATTGGTTGCTAATGGCCGTAGTGCTGTCAGCTTCAGTTGGACACTGCACTACAAAAAGGGTGAAGGCAGACTGAAGTCTATCCTGGGAGAGGAAGCCTGAACTATAGTGTTTGGGACAGAAATAGCATCTTCCACAAAACAGAAGTCAGGGAGGAGAGCAGGTTAAACAAAGGGAAGTGGCAAAGAAATCTTCTGTGACATGGCAAGTCCTGACGCTAGGATCAACTGAACTCCAAGTTATTTGGGGCATTGCTACCAAAAGAAGTTAGATGAGTGTGAACTGTTCTATCCAAATGTAGCAGTTGGATTGATGAAAGAACATTAAGGCCATCTGATTGAAGCTACATCTCCGATCAGGGATGAAGCCATGAGTTACACCTGTTTCTGCGTGGTGTCTCTGCAGACTGTATCCTTCCTAAAAACATGTGAAGGAGAAGAGTTTCATTTTTCTCAATTCATCTTCCCTTTAGCAAATCTGTCATATCTGTAATACTGGACTAAAGAGCAGGAACCACAATGATTCATCTCACAAAGAAAAACAGCTTAAAGTTGGAATTATTTTCATGCATGTTTTTCCCCTATGATCAACGTGTGAGCTCTGTTATCTTCTATGCCAGTCTACTGAAAGCTACTCTTGAAAGTTAACATTTTTGTATTCTTTTTTACTTTTCAGTTAGGGCTATCTATGGTAATCAAGCCTGGGAGCTTTATTCTGTAACTATCTTGTCTAAGAAATGTTAAAAATCAAAACTAGAACTGAGGTACAAATGCAATTTAAATTTACAGCTAAAAAATCCAAAAAAGCAATGGCTGGTGCAGACTGGAGCCTGCAGTATGACTGCCCATATATTCCATAGGGGAAGAAAAGGAAAATACAACAAGGCAATTGTTTCGAAAGGACATTTTTCCAAGCCTAATTTGATGTATTAAAAATTCTGATTTTAAGAGCTTCTCTGGTGACAGTTTGTCCCTTCTAATTGTATCACAATTTAAATGAGTTTAATGGATTTGAATTTCTCTTTTAGAGCCTGTATCGATGTTGCTTATTCTGCTTGATCATACAAACAGCTGCTGCTACACACCAAATTATCTTTAACTCGCTGTAATACTGAGACAGTGCTTTGCTTGTTCTGTAATTTAGAGGTCTGATGGCTTCAAGTTTTCTTTCAGGCCTCTCAGAGATTCATGGGCTGTGCGCTTCCCTCAGTACATCACTCCTGCTCTGTCAGTCATTGTGCTGGGTCCATGTTCAGAAACATATTGACTACAGAATTGATCTTTTGACCTGTAACTCACTGAATGGCCTCGCTCCCTTCTGCTGAATAGATCTGCAGCAAGCTGCTCTTTGAGGTCAGTTGATTCTGATCTTATAACCATTTCTAAACATCATTTGGAGGTCAGCGAGTGACAGGACCTTTACTTTATTTGTTTCTTTGCTTTGCCACAGAAGGTAGGGGAAAGCAGTATGGATTTCACACATTCTTTCAAAAAGGGAGCTATGCTAGTTATTGGCTGTGGTGTAAATTTACCAGGTTAATTTAAAGAAAGACAGAAAGTAGCAGCAGAAAGTCTAACATGGAAAAATGATCTTTTTGGGAACTGCAAGAAGTCAGAGACAAATTCACACATCACAGTGCACATGGACAGTCAGTAAATGACAAAAAGCATGTAAAGGTACACATGGTTTTTAGAGCAGATTTCTCTCTCTTCACCAAAACAAAATATGGAAATACATTTTGAATATATATATCTTAAAGACATAGTTATGGGTTTCTTTTAAAAGCAAATTTCCAGAATTAAAGAACACTTCCTTTTTTTTTTCCTCTTAAAATCCTAGAACCTAAAGACAGCCCACTAACATAAAGTTCCTTAAAAGACCTCAATACATAAATGGATAGGTCAGACAGCTTTATTATGCCAACTGCTGCTGAAGCTATAGGTCTCTCAGCTTATATTCCTGAGTTTGAGTTTGCCACTGGCTGGATGCTCTCACTCCCTATTTATGAGATTAGATTGATCACGTTACCACCCAGTCCCATTGTTGTAGTAAAATAAGACCAAGGCGATCTAGCTGTGCACAATTTTAGCAGAGAGAGAAGGCTGGACAACACTTTACAGGCATCTGGTAACAGTAACAGTGTCTGAGGTTTTATCTCAAGTGTCTAAGGGTAGTACAAGATTGCCAACTTAAAATACAGCATCTCTGACAACAGTTTGAAAGATACGAGGTATTGTATTCCATATTGTTGTCATATTTAATTGGTAGTAATGCTCCACTGATACTATTCTGGTAAAAACAGATAATACATTCAGCCCACCCACAAGTTATAAAGACATCTTGATTTGCAGAAAAGGCTGTCAAAACATCATGAAGACCTACATAGGAACTGGACAGGTTTGGAATAGCAAGCAGCAAATTCCATGGCAAAATTACATGCAAATTAATGGCACATGCAAATAACCAGGACATGACAAGTGAAAAAATGACCTGTGCAAGTAGACATGTACTGCTATGGATGCCTGAATCCATGTGAGAATATTGTCTAGTACCGCTCCTAACCCAGAGAATGAACATTCACTGAAGTATGGGGCAAACAGCACATGAAAGTCAGCAATTCCAGAGAAGGGATACTCAATTAGTGGCATATGTAGATCTGCCAGTTTGAAAGTTTCTGCTCTGGTGTTGGTGAGGTTAGTCCTTCTTTTCATGCCCCACAAGCTGCAGAGTATACATGTTTCAAAGTATTGTCAAAGCTTTGTCTGTAAAAGAATTTATTTGACCAGAAACAGTCCCATTAAGCCATCTGCCCTGCTGTGTAAGTTAAATATAATGCACATTACCTTAAAAAGCATTTAGAATCATCACTCTCTACATAACTGTAGACTGGCATGGTATAGTTACCATAGCTTCAGTGAAAACAGCAGACCCTTGGCCACTTGCAGAACTTCTGTGGCCCATGACTGGGAGCTTTATCTGAGTAACGGCTGAACAGCTCTGAGTTTTCTTACACACACAGAAATGAAACTTGAATTCATACCTTACATATGCAAGCAAATACTAGAAATTCTCTCCTGTGAGCTCTTCTGAATCAGAATGTGAACTTCTTAAAATTCTTCATAGAATAATTTCAATGGAAAAGAAATTGTACTGAAACAAAATTCCACACAAAACCTCTCAGCAGTAACATACGCTTTGTATGCATTGGGCTAGGCAGTACTTACAATGGAATATGTATTGATTTATTTAATGTAACAGCTATTTAATGTAACACCTAAAAACTCTGTCCAGCAACTCATAAGTACCTTATTTTTAATCTGTCAATGAATTCATGAAAACAAAATCCTGGTATAGCACGATCTTCATGCAGAAAAGATAAGAAGCAATTCAGAATATCACCCCACAATGTGGCTAATACAAAAGCAGCAGATCAAAGTCAGCTACATGTCTTAAAATTTTATGATTACTGT
Organism: Agapornis roseicollis; assembly: GCA_002631895.1. Taxonomy (NCBI): domain Eukaryota; kingdom Metazoa; phylum Chordata; class Aves; order Psittaciformes; family Psittacidae; genus Agapornis; species Agapornis roseicollis. The sequence goes on along the minus strand of NDXB01012727.1, from coordinate 36,300 downwards.
AAATGGACACTTCTAAAATGACTTCAACATGAAAAACAGCAGCATATCTTGCTGTCATAAAAATATACAAGAGCGAAGACAAAAAAAAAGTCATTTGAGTATGTTAATGTGTTTGGGTAGCAGATCACTTTGCCTCTAAACAGCCGCCTCCTTTGGATTCAGTAGGCTGGTAAACATCATAAACTGAGATTATGTACTGGCTGCTACTACTTTCTAAAACGCTGGTTGTTTTAAACAGCCATCATAGTTTCCAAACTATGGGGTTTAGAAAGCTGGAAAGTTAATTTTGACTTCAACATCTAACTTGAAACTTGTAAGAAAGCAGCTATAGTTCAATCATTCAACCCCCAATGGCAGGAGCTGTTTTGCAAGATCTGTTTTTTCATCACTGCAGCAGAAAACACAAATATTGAAAGAACAGAAGTATTGCTTATGGCTCATTATATTTAAGTGAAGTTAGAGATGTCCTTTCTTCTTAAATGATATTTTTCCCAAGAAAAAAAGCATACTTAGATTTTATTAATACAAGAATAAAGAAAAAAAAAAAGACATGGTAAGAGTGTGTGGAATATGACAGGATCAAAAGATTTGTTTCAAAACGTTTCAAAAAAATACTTCAAAGCTACCTTTAGGCCTTAGAGTGTTAGAGAGCAACAACTTTAATCCTACTTCCCTGTTATATAGAATCACAGAATGGTTTGGGTTGGAAATGACCTTAATATCATCCAGTTCCAACCCCCCTGCCATGGGCAGGGACACCTCACACTAAACCATGTCACTCAAGGCTCTGTCCAACCTGGCCTTGAACACCGCAAGGCCAGGTGTTGTAATATCCATTGTAATATTCATTACAACAAGCAGGACATAAGACTTAGCAAGCATGGAAACATATGACAATATTAGACAGGTAGACCTTCTCAAGAATGACAATATAAAGAGCCACACCCTTAAGCTTTACTAATATACTCAAACTGGCACAAGCTAGAATAGCAATAGATCTTTGGCTTACCCTCTTGTTTAGCTGATCCATGCACACCAGCACCCCAGTGAGCACAAAGCAGAAGTTTGTCCTGCTTCTTTCCCAGACCTTAAGCTCCGCAGAGCCCCTCTCAGATTTGTTGTGAGAGGTTGTGAGTGTTCATGCATAAATTTCTTTTAATATGTGAATTGGTAATGCTGAATATACATGACTTAAAACTATCAAACTGTTATAAACACATTAGAGGAACAGTGTAGATAAGTAAACATATTTACCTCGTGTGGATTGGTGTAGCCCAAAAGTAGATTTGCTGCTTTAATATCACCATGAACATACTCATTTTCATGTATATATTCCAAAGTATCCAACTAGGAAAGGATTTAGAACAGAAAAGAAAACATCATCATCATCATCTTCTCCACTCTGTACCTAACCGCACCAAATATTTCTCACTCACACATTGAAATCAAGGCTACACAGACTGAGCTGGCAAACTGTGTTAGAGCACAAGGACTACCCACTGTGTCCCCACCAGACACATAGGTATATGGCAAATCAAAAAACAAGCCATGCTTTGCCATGAGGTATCCCTCTGTAACTACAAGTGCCAGATTACAGTCACAAAGCAAGAATGAATCCAGTACTTTATAAACAGTGGAGGAAATTTTGGGAACACAAAGCTCTCAAAAAGAGCATATTCAATCAAACCTTAAGATTTATAATATGTTTGATCCTGACAGTTATTCTGTGACCTGTATTTCATGTCACCATCCCCCCTGCATCATCACCATCCTCTTTCACCTCTTTACTGAAGTACAAAATAGCTCTAATTGTTATTCAAAAACATGTTTGCACTTGGAAACTCATGCAAAGAACATTCTAGTCCTGGTATTTGGAAGGTACAGAGATTGTTACAAGTTTGTCAACCATGTGGCTACAAAAGCCTTTCACTTTTTTTAATAATTATCATTATTCTGGTGTCCTCAACATAAAAAGGCCATGGAACTGCTGGAACAAGTCCAGAGGAGGCCACAAGGATGATCAGGGGCTGAAGCATCTCCCATACAAAGACAGGATGAGAAAGTTGGGACTGTTTAGCCTGGAGAAGAGAAGGCTGCATGGAGACCTCTGTCCTGGGTTCAGCAGTTGCAGTCAGTTTTTCTTCTCTTTAGTAGCTGGTGTTTTGACTTAGCCGGGGAACAAGGCTGATAAGGCCGATGTTTTTGGCTACTGCTGAGCGATGTTTGCCCTGACTAAGGACTTTGTGAGCCTCATGCTCTGCCAGGGAGACGGGGGGGTTGGAGAAAGGAGGGACAGAACCCAAATTGACCAAAGAGCAGCCTTCCAGTATCTGAAGGGGGCCTATATGGCTGCTGGGAAGGGGCTCTTCATTAGGGACTGCAGTGACAGGACAAGGGGTAACGGGTTCAAACTGAAACAGGGGAGGTTTAGATTGGATAGAAGGAAGAAATTCTTTGCTGTGAGGGTGGTGAGGCACTGGAATGGGTTGCCCAGAGAAGTTGTGAGTGCTCCATCCCTGGCAGTGTTCAAGGCCAGGTTGGATGAAGCCTTGGGTGACATGGTTTAGTGTGAGGTGTCCCTGCTTATGGCAGGTGAGTTGGAACCAGATGATCTTAAGGTCCTTTCCAACCCAAAGCATTCTATGATTCTACAATCATTATTCAGGTTAAATGGAAACTTTGGAGAGCTTAAACCTCCTACTTCAAGAAGGACTAATGTAAGTTAGATCAGGCTGTAAAAGAGATTTAGATAGTCAGGTTTCAAAGTCCCCAAGGAAGAACATTTCACAGCCTCTGGGAAGCATGTTCTAGTGCTAAAACACTCTGTAAAAACTTATCCTTATACTCAGATTAAAAACAAGAACATACATAGCATTTATATGTTTCATTCTAAACTCAAGAGCCACCTAAAGGAACGATATCAGAAAGATAATTTTCCAGCTGAACTCAGCAAGTTCAAGACACAGCAATTTCCTCTCTCTCTGTACATACCATTCGTGCCCCAAGTTGCAGAACAGTCTCCTTCTTAAATCTTCTTCCACAGCCTTCAAAGATTTGCTGAAGGTCTTGCCCCAGTCTCTCCATGACCATGAATCTATAGCTACCAGGAAATATATAAGAGGGAGGAATCCTTTAAGACAGTACTGCAAGTTTGTGTCCAATTGAAAGGACTTATCTCCATTTTTTGAAAATGGATCTTCAATCAATTTGAGGCTTAATTACAATTTATCTTTTATTACCTTTTCCCCTTGTATTCAGCCAAGCCTGATCCCCAAAACACTGGAATTCCTAAACACCTTATTTTTTTGAGATTCATCCATTTTCTTACTGTAATAATAATAAAGAGATAACATTGGGTTAAAGAAAACTGGAGAATTCCAGGTTTGGAGTGAGGTTTTCTTGCTGGTTTTGTTTTAGCTATCAAGCTAAGACACTGAATGAAACAATGAAACAAGTAATGATTTGGCAGTTTGTGTAGCAAACAAGTCAGCCCATAACTTTGAAGTTATCTGCATTCTGCAAACCAAGAAGCAGTTTTTGTTCTATTAGTGTGGTACTTGGTTCCCTTAGAAGGCAGATAAACAATTATCAATAGCTGGAGAAATAATTCCTTCAGAAACTCTGCTTCATTCAATACAGAATGATTCAAATTATCAGAAGTGCTTATGTCTACTAGCAAGCTAAGTCATCTAAAGTCTTTAGGACATTTCCTGTGAATCAATCACACCCATGCTTAAGTGTCTGCAGAATCAAGCGCCTTGATTACTACTAAATCCTGTGATGATTACACACACTCTTAGCTCTGCACATGGAAATAGTTACTAGCAGAAACACACTCAGCAATTAGTCCATGTAGTACCTCTGTTCTAAGGCTGGCCTCTCTCTTGAGTCCATTCATCGTGCACTCTGAAGTGAGCACAGAACACATTTGGCACGCTTCTACTCTCCCTTCTGATCAGAAAGAATGATAACATCCAAGCAAAGAAACATAACAGCAATCTAAAATTATTACAGCACCAACAGTATTAGGTCAGTGGATACGAAATGAGTTCGCTATCAACAACAGTTCTTACTAGAAGTAGTTAAACACAAACTTGCTCTTAAACCTACCAGAATCAGAACTGATATATACTTACTCTGCTCTTGTTTTGCAGCCCTCTGGTAAAATTTCAGTTCAGAAAATAAGGGGCCATTTTCTAGATATTCCTATTGAGAAATAAGCAAATTCAGTATCATAAAACACATTAGAAAGGCAATGGTTTCTCAAGAAAAGTGTATGAGAAATTTAAGAGAATGAAACCCCCTTCCCCCCCCCCCCATACATCATGCCATCTGAAATGTCATTTTAATAAGTTGTTTGGCCACACATTTTCTTAAACAACTCAGATTCAGGAATTATTTAGGACACTATTTTCAGAAATACCGTAGAAGAGGTGTGTTTAAGTTCATATACTGATTTTCCTTACTAAACTGTCGAGGGCAGTAATCAAGGAAAGGAAAGAATCAACTCAAGGAAACATTGCGAGTCATAGAAATGCCAAAAATATCCCCAAGCAGGGAAAGTAATTCAAGATATAAAAACCAAAAAGCACACACATGCACTACAGACCCAATGCTGACAATAAGGATAGACAATAAAGAGAAAGAACTGTGTGCACAAGTTAATAATTTAGTAATGAGATCTACACATTACCACTTTAATTACATGTACTGCATCATCTTCTACAGGAACATGAGTATGAGGGGAAGCTGCAAAATGAGAAAGACAAGGGATCAAGTTGTATGCAACAAGATATGATTACAAATAAAAGCCAAGTTAACAATGCATAAGGTGACCAACAAAATACATGCAAAGATACTCAACATTTTGTCTGAATTCCTGCTTTTAAAGGTCAGAGGTTTGCAAGGTTCAAAGAGAACCAAAAGGAATCACACACACACGCGTGGAAGCTTTAATCAAGAAGTACTGAGGCAATTTTAACCCACATTTACAGAACTCTCTTCCTAGATGCTAATTAAGGAGTAAGCAGGATGTGCCCACGACACCTTTGCACCACAATGAGGTATTCCATTATAACACACTATGTTGAAGTCATTCCAGTCAATTGGATAACCTCTGTATTTGGTTGCTGTCAATTCACTGTCGTGACAAAGACACCACTTAAAAGTTGTGACCTACATTATGCCTCTAGAGAGGATTGTCTGCTTTCCTCTATTACAAATTAATTTGGCCCTAGAACTGTGATTTCTATTCTGACATTATTTAGACACTGGCCTAAGTTAGGGATAGCACAGCCACCACCTGCCTAAAGGGGAGACAAGGGATTGTGCCTCTAACTGCAAGTACAGATTTCAAAACAATAATTGACCACATGTGCCAATTACAGCCCAGGAGACAGAACCTCTCTGCACAGACAATGCAATCCTATTTTCTTCTGACCCTGAGAGAACTATCAGCTCTCTCTGATACTACTGAAGCTACATGGAGCTACACTGGGATTAAAATTTAATGAGACTAAATCATCTTTTAGAATCATCACTGAAAAGAAAACTAAAAAAGAATACAGTTCCTAGGAAATAAATGTCCCTTTCAAACTTCTTGTAATGATCAAATACCAACAACAGCCCAGGTGTGAAACACTTCAACTATCAGCACACACAAAAATAGACTCCTTTTATCCACGTAATAAAAATGAAGTAAACTTGGATCTCACCAAACCATCAAAGCTTATATTTTTTGGTGGCCAGGGCACAAAAATATTTTCAACAGCCTCCTTCAGCTGCCATTTTCCTTTATTTCTATATGGCAACTGGGTTGAATCTGGCAGCATATACACCCCAAACACCCATAGGGTCTCCACTGCCTTCTGCTTGACACTCCCCTGCGTGAATGCTTCTGTACTAGTAACACATTAAGATAAAATGAACATATCCTAAAATAGTAGCTCTGGTAGGTGTGAACTGTCCATGGACTGGAATAAGAATGGTCATATTCAAAAGACAATTTAAAACTATCACACAACCAGGAAGGATGTTTTGGTAAACTTTATTCATACCATATTATTGTACTGAACTGGGAATTAAGACACAAGTGCTTGAGTCTCTCTGACACATGCTGACTACGTGTTAATAGCCAAAGACATTAAAGGAACACATCCCATGTGTTTTCACTGTATTCAACATCACATTACCCAAACAATTAGATGTGCTCCGTGACACAGATGAGAAAAGAACCTGTGTACAAGAAAATATATTTTAATACCATATTACTTAACAGAGGTTTGATAGGTATAGAGAAAAGTCAAATTTAAATGTATTTGAAAGAGTCTGATCTAACTTCCCTGTAGACATCCTGACATTTTCTAAAGAGAGGCCTCATTCATGGTAATCTGGAACAGGCAGAAACAGCTGTCAGGGTAATAAAGAAGAGCAATTAACAGGAGGTTGCAAAGCAAAAGGGCCTGACCCCCATGGTTCTTCCCCTGTGCCAGTGTGGATGGGTTTTGGAGTCACACTGAAAGAACATCCTGAAGAAAAATTCAACCAAAACTAACTGGCAGTTGTTACAATGTGAAAAGGGAGAAAAGTCAGGCAAAGCTCAACAAGATTCAGGAACAGATGCTCCTCAAAATGAGTAACATGACATTCAAACCTACAAAAGGAGAAATTGCATTATTGGTTGTACTGCACATCCATGAAACAAGGTGTAACATTCACAATGAATAACACTCTAAACTTCCCACAGATAAGGCTGCGACAATTGATCTCATACATACAGCTAAGCAGGAGCTGCATGTGTACCTTGTGTTGCATCATTTTAAGTAACCATTCAGATATCAGGCAGCAACACTTCAGTGCAGCTCAGAAATAAGATAGACTCATTTTTTTGTGTCCATAAATAAGCATAAATGGTTTTTAAAAAATTGTCTCATTACTATGTATAGTTACTTAGCAGACTGGAAAGGCTCCCAAGGTTTAACAAACAGTCTGATTACATACCTCATAGACCACCACCACATACTCTCCTGCGAGTTTAGCTCATAGTTAATTACTGTATACTCATAATTAGCCATGTGCTAGCCTCGTTCTGTGTGGTAGCACATGGCTATTTATAATATTACAAGCAGTTTAATGCTAGACTGCAGGACAGTAAGCAGAGACCCTGCAGGAGAGCAATGCTGATAGGCAGGAGGTCTCTGATGGCATGTAAGTACATATATGGAGTACCAGGAGCACTATATGGCAACATTATATTTGCAAAGGATATCTTGAAATAGCATAACAAGTGTGAGAGTTCCCAGTTTACAGTTCACGTTTTTATCAACTAGAGATGCACAATCTCCTTATATCTGGGAGTAGGGGTTTGTGGGTGGTGCTGCTGATGTATGCACACAATCAAAACCATTGTCTACATAATTGTTAACTGGGAACACTGGTGCAAAGTGATCCTGTGTAGGTGGCTGTAGCTGTTTCTATCTCATGCCAAGATGAGTCTCACCAAACACTTGCAAAGGACAAAGGACAGCTCTATTTTCCCTTCCTCCCCTTCGTCCCCCAGTCACAGCTACCACATCAGTGAAAAGCATACAAATTTAACATGCACTCCCAAATGAAGCTGTGCAGTAAGAGTCACATTCTTTGCCATCATTTCCCACTGTTGTGCCTACACAACACAGCAAATAACTCACCTCAAATTAACCAATGTCCAGAATTCCCTAGTTTCACCCAGGCACAGCAGTTACAGTCTCATCATCCACTTTAATGGTAAATTCCATCCGTTCTGTTGCCAAGTGCTACAACTTTAATTAATGGAGATTTCTAAATGTTAATAAGACATGGTAACAAAAGGGTGTTTCTGGATGAGCTGATTTCCTACAACCACACAGCACAATTGCATGCAGTTTGACAAAGAACAGTGCCAATTCTATTCGGCAGTTCAAACGTGCTTGTTGCAGTTTTAGCAGTTCATTTGTGGCAGTTGCATTTGGAATATGGTGAAATATTTTCAATGGCTCTCCCAGAACCAGTTTCGTTGACAAACTTTACACAGTGGAAAAGAAAACAGCACTGATTTGGCAGTTTGGAAAAACATCCTTGCTCCTGTCCACAGCTGGTGTCTTTGCCACTGCTGGCTATTTTGAAGATATATTTGTTTAGGAAACATGTAAAATTGGTTTCAGAAGTTCTTGGGTTGCTAGCTGGGTTTTTGCTTTGTTTCATTGGTTAACTAATGCCAAAGAGTTACATGGGCACTTGAATTTTTTGCAGGAATAAAAACTAACCTCAAAAATGCCTCACTTGGAAGTTACAGGCTACCTGTTAAAAAGCTGTAAAAATTCTGACCCTGTTAAAGTCAAGCCAAGAGCTGTTCAATTCAGTGGCTAACAAACGGGGGGGGGGGGGG
>NDXB01012727.1:1093-27767 GCA_002631895.1 Agapornis roseicollis | reverse complement strand
GGGGGGGGGGGGGGGGGGGTGGAGGGAGAGTGTTGCTCAAAGCATCTAACAATAAAAACCAATTCAAGCTGCAGGAATATAGTTACCAAAATCAAAATGTACACATGTAAATAAAAAGTTGTATCTACTATTTAACATATGACTTTGAATATTTCCTGCCTACGGAGGGAAATACCAATACTGGGAAATACTGGTGCTGAAGAGAACAAAGGACATCACTTTCTCGCCTCTGCCTTCACAATATCCAGTGAAATATTCAGTGCTTGAAGGGTGTTTGAAGTCCATTTTTAATGTAGTCAAAGAAACACCCACTTCTCTGCTTATATTGTTACTTTATCAGGCATCATCATTTCCTCTTTTCTGAGCAGTATTTACATGACATGGTTTCTGTATAGATTCTTCTTCTATGTAGTTTTATTAATATAGGGGTTTATTTACACAAATTACATGTACCTCTGTACCACGCTTGTGAAACAACCTCCCACCAACCCTAACTAAACTGGTTTTGGTAGAAAATTGTGCTCAACTGCTGAACTGCTTTGCAGACAACTGCAAATACCTCCCAGGTTAAGAACATTCAGTACTGCTAGGAAATTTCACTGCATTTCTTACTCATCTTAGAATGAACCCTTAATCATGATTCACTAGAGCCAAAGTTTTGCGTTCTACTGCAATGGAAGCCACTGACTGACTTTTAGAATTACTGACTTAAACTGGAATAGGCATGACAAATCCTTTAACCCCAGGCAAAAAAAAAAGGTATCTATGATCTGCTCTCACAGTACTCTCAAATGGGAGTCTGGGAATCCTAGAATGGTTGAGATTGGAAGGGACCTTAAAGCCCATCCAGTTCCAACTCCCTGCTATCGCAGGGGCACCTTCCACCAGACCAGGCTGCTCCAAGCCCCATCCAACCTGGCCTTCCAGTCCTCTAGTATTTAAAAGTCGATGTACAAGCTGCAACCTGGCAAGATTCTGCTCTGGCCCGTCCACTAGTGTGATTAGTGGACTAGTGTGGTGGACGAATGAAGAGCATGACAACGGCTCCCAAATCACAGGTCCATATATATGGAATAAACAAGACAAACCAACACATTATGTAGCAGAACACTCAAATATAATAGTAATGATCTCTGCAGACTTTATTCCAGGCTTCTGACTACTGTGTCAAAATGAGTTAGGCTTTCCAAGTTAAGACTTCTAGCCTACAGAGGACCAAAAAGAGAAGAAAGAGGGAAGATTCAAAGGGAAGCAGCCATCAGCAAGAGCTAGATGAGGTAAGGAGTATTTCCTCTTTAACAGATGGTGCAGGCTGATGGTGCACCATGTGGTCAGCTCTAAGTAACCACTAAGTAACAAAATCAGATTAAATATATTATTTGGTTGCCTATAGACATGGTGAAGAATTAGATCATCTGCTTGCTATCTCTATATTTATACAGTTTTATATTAGTAACAAGATATAAAGCCTCTTTCCTGAAGTGGTGGTTGTCTATCAATGTATTTATTTTCACACTAAGCTTCACACCTGCAGGTACAGTGAGACCTTTGTTGAAATGCATTCTAACATCTGAAGGTTAAGAAAAATCCAACCCTAACCACACAGTTATCTGATATTGCTATTAATTACATGGAATTGCTATTAATATTCTTCTCTCCATTGAGTTTATAAAAATCCTGCTGAACATTATCTTTCGGTGTCATTTTTGTAAATTGCTGCACTGTTGTAAGTATTTTCAGTGAATTTAACCAACTGCTTAAGTTTCTCTAGAATCAATTACTAAATCAATTCCTAATGTAAACCAGGGGTTAGAACTAGATGATCTTAAGGTCCTTTCCAACCCTAACTATTCTATGAGCCTACAGTCTCATCATGACCATGATGTCATCAGCATGACCATGACAGAGTACACCCCCATTAAGGCTTCTCTACTCTAACAGATGCACACCCTTGCTCACAGCTATACAAACTATCCATGGAAATTACTCTTTCTGTAACAGAATCAAAGTTTCTTTCACACCTCAGCCTGGTGCCCAGAACACCAGGCTTCAGAACATCAACAGCAGAGTATACTATTGTCCAAACTTTACAGCAGAACAAGCCACAGCCAGACTTCTTCCCCATCCACAGCAGATCTCCCTGTGCTGCTAGTATCAAAAGGTAATATTCACCCGTTTAATCACTGCTTGCTGTTCAAGTGGATATTCTTTGCCTCTTCTGGAAAATAATGGGGAGGGGAAGAAAATGCCAGTGTGCTGGCTGTAGTGGTGAATGATCTCCAAGTAGGGCTGAATTCGATTATGACTTTATCAATACATACTTTCCTAAGGTGCCCGTATTCTAACAACACATGCAAAACCAGCAGACAAACAGCATCATCTGAATACCTGCTTCAAAGCAGCTCAAACAATGGTTTCAAAACTGTTAGTGTTCATCTACCACTTAGTGCTAATACACACATAATACAATAAAAACATTTTTATCATGGAATAAGTTCTATTGTAAAAGACCCCATCTAACAAAACATGTGTATATAAACATAAAAAATTAGTATTTTGCAGAACCATCAGCTTCCATGAGAAAGAAGCCTGTAGGCAGGCAGTGCTGTGCGCGGCACGTGTTACTGTAACACTGGAATCTTAACAAAACATTGCGTGACCTTTCTGCATTTAAATTTTCAGTCCAAATTGTGCGTTAATAGAGTGCTTGCAGCAGGACTAGAGAATGATTTATATAAAGACTGGTGTTAATTACTGACTGGGATCAGGAAGATAAATGAGGAAATGTAAGGATCTCAGTAGCACCCTCCTCAACTCTTGCTTCATTTGCCAGTGTACTGCTACTGTTCTCCACAGGCCTACAAACCAGTCATGAGACCACCAATATGTCATGTTCTTCCTCAGTTGCTCTTCAATTTGCTCTATCAAAGGGCTAACAGTTCTGTCTGAGGTGCCTGACACTTGCTGTCATTGAGCACCAGTAACAGAGATAAAATAAACCTTCTAACAAACAAAGGCATAGTTAATTTCTGCTTATGATCCATCTTGCCCTTGTTATGGCAAAAACAGTGTTTGAGATAACAATGAGATAACATCATTAGGCAGCTTCTATTGCTTCTGGCAGCAGAGGAAACTGTTCTCTTCAGGAGCATTGGGAAGAATCAGTATTTGTAAGACTTCTGCTGCTGGATTTGCTCTGGTCAAGATAAAAATGCAAAAAGGGAATCCAAGGTAAGGAATGAGTGAATAAAGAAATAGACAAGATGGCACAGATGGAAAAGAGAAAGAATAAATCAGAAAACCAAGGAAAATGTTAAGTTAGGCAGGACTGAACTTGCAAATAGCGGTGACTTTCATGTATGTAATTAGAAATTTGGAAGCTCCGCTCCCAAAGAGACTACTTGCATCCTAGGACTCAGGGCCAGTAAGGGCCTTTCAGCAGTGAAATAGGACCTTCCATAGAATGCATCCCTTGTAAACAGATTTTGCAGAGATACTATAAAATTTCTTAAGAACATGATTGTATTATTATAATATAGATTAATGAAGTATGGAGTAGCCTTAATGGGAAATAAAGCTATAACAATGCACATCAAAATCTTTACACCAATACTGTAAAAAGACTTATTAAACAATATAGCCAGCAAAGTTAACCTTTACTTTTATAAATGGGCTGTACTGTTCATATCTGGCAAGCAGTCGAAACTGTTTCCACTCCCTTGTCTTTCCCACCTCTCTACTGCTCTTTCTGGGTTAGCATCTCACTGAAAAGTTTAGTGGTCCTCTCACATCTTGCTGTATATGCGCTAAGAACTAGTCTGAAAAGCACAGAGGAAGAAGGTGCCTCTTAGCAGCAAGCATCCATATCTTACTTTCAACGTTTTGTCATCTACTTCATTCCCCTTGACTCTCAAAGATAGCTGAACTCTTTCACATGATCAAGTGTAAAAAAAAAAAGCTACTGAATGGTATTTACATAATATATAATGTATCAGAGATAAAGGGGTGGACAAAATGAGAACGCTCCAGTGTCAATATCTGGGAATAAATCTAGCCCATGTCTCCTTTTAACTGTAGGATGAGCTATGCTGGGAACTGAGCCTTCAGTTATCATTCATGTATCATGTATCATTCACTACCCCTTCTGAAAGAAGAGATTAAATGAATGCAAATACCATTACAAAAGTGGCAGCTGCATTTCTTCAGCCACGCTGCCACTTACAAAAAAAAACCCCACAGAATAGTAACATCAAGGCTCCTAGGTTGTATTCTCATTCCCAACTAATTCACTGACTGCTTTACACCTCAGTTCAGTGGGAGCCAAACTCCAACAAACACTACAATGTGAAATCACCTCAGCAGTCTCCGTGATCAGGCAGAAAACTAACCAAATCTGCATGAGACTGTCCAGATCCCATGTGCTGTACACCCACAAGGTCCGGTGTGGTTTGACTGCAACAGAAAATGACAGAGCTATATTCCAAGTGATTCAGAAACACAACATTTTTTGTCTTACACATGGAGAGCTACACCCACTACAACCTTGCTTGCTGCACTGCATTCCCTCTGTTCTTTCTCTCCGTAGGGATCTTCTGCAAGTTTCCATCTTCCTGTCATTTATCCTTAAATGGCAATATCCAGAGACACCTTAGCATAATTTCTTAGCTCACACTAAGCTCTATTTTCTGAGAGTAACATGTCATACATGCTCTATGGACAGCATCTGTCAAACATAACCCACTGATTATAGAATCAGAATCAACTAGATGGTTCAGGAAAGGTGATAATAAGCTATTGGGTATATCAAAAATAAAAGAATCTAAAAATTCTAATACTGCCCTAACCTTTGGCTCCTCTATAAATATTAGTTGAAGCCTCTGGTTCAGTCTGTTGAGCAGTTAGGAATGTGTCAATGATATGAATTCCATAGGAAGCCAAACCAGAAACTCCACTACAGGAACCCATCAGATGCACTCGAACTACTAACAACAACATAAAGATTCAAACCAGTTTCTTCAGCCTCAAATCTAGCCCAGAGCAGACCACACCAAATCCAGTCCAAAGTAAAACAGACCCTCCACTCTATTTGAGTGTAGGTGTACGGCCATACCCACCAACTGTTGCCATTTACTCACTCTTTTCTATTACACCAAACTATTTGCAAACCTATACACATGTTAGTTTTCTTCAGGTTTTTCAGTGACTGTGCTTACTTTGCAGAAAAGCAGAAGTAGTGGCATTTAGGTTGTTACTGAAGTCTTTTTCCTTCATCTACACATGCATTCAGTAGGATGAAGTGCAGGTTTACGCCTTTTTCCCCTCCTAGAAAGTTTCTCCACTCAAACCTGAAGTCTAGATGAAATTAGTCCAGATGCAAAGTAAAATTATCCACCCTCCTGTAGTTTACAGTCACACACTAATAGCTGGAAGAGCAGCACAACTGGGCAACCACTCTAAGAGAAGCAACATCTGAACATATATGGGACTCTGGCACCATGAAATAAAATACGAGTTTTCAGTTGCCATTCAGTTCTTTGTGATTAACCAAAATGGACATGAGGAGGCAAAAAAAAGGGGGGGGAGAAAGAACACTTCAGTGCAATATAAAATGTTCCTGAACAGCTGAAAGCAGACAAGCACCATGAGAAAGCCAGGCAGATGTAACAAAGATCACAGTCAATCTGTCACCAAGAGACCAGTGGCACCCAAGTGCTACATTTATGTCTGCAAATATCAAAAGAGCAAACATGCTAACTCTTCTACAGAAAAAGCACACTTTTTCCTCTCTACTGTAGGTGCTTGATGCTACAGTTTGACACTGATGGACAACTCCTTCACCTCCATAAAACCATATTAAATCCAGCACAGCTCAGCATATTTGAAAGGAGTTACTAAAGACAATTGATAACACACATGGCAAATGATGCCTGTTCTAATTAACATTTGTGTCATTATAAAGATCTGGAAATCACACTAAGTGGAAAGCTCGTGCTGCATAACAGTGTAGGAACAGATTATTTTCCAACAAATCACTCAATATGAAAGAAACATCATTAAGAAATCAACTGAAAAAAAAAAACCAAACCCAGGAGTAGGAAACAATCAAAAGGAGTTTCCATGGCAAACGCACACAAAAAGGAAAACTGTAAAACAAGAAAGTTTAGCTGGTTATGCATAAAAGGAAGCTTATTCACATATAGGAGTGACTTGCTTATGAAGTTTCAAACATTAGTACTCTAAATTGACAGATAACATGTCTCTAACTTAAACAGATCGTGTTTAGTTCCAGAGGCAATGTACTAAACTGCTTCTAGATAACTCTTTCCTGCTGTCTTATACAAACTCAGTTCCTAACAGACACGGTGGACCATTTTGCCTGGTCATGTTTGCTGTGGGGGAAAACAAACAAAACACACACCGTTCCCAAAAAATCCCAAACTTAATATTGCCTTGCAAACAGGATTTGCTCTTTCACAGAGATAGCAATAGTAACATACATTATATGCTCTCTAGTGACCCAGAATGCTTTACAAACTGCCTTTCAGAACCATTCATTGCTCATAAAACACAGAAAGCTAGCTAGGACAGAGCAAATAAACGACAGCTTTTCCACCTCTGGTGGAAAGTTTTATTTCAGAGGCAACACCCATTTAACTGTTACTGCTATGCATTCAGGGTGGAAACTAATGTAGACTTGGCCAGAAGAGAACATTCCCAGTAAGTGGAAACCCGAAAAGTGCCGCAGAGCACAGAGCTGGTGTAAGTCCAAAGCAGCAGCTAAGTAAAGCATCTCCATTAACTGGAGCCTTACTTGGCAACGCTCTTCTGTGGTCTTTGACAGCAGCAGCACCTTGGCTACCGCACCTGAGCTCCACAGCAAAGCGCACAAGGAGCCAGCAAACCGGGCATGGAGAGCACGCTGCACCATCAATAGCATTAGACTAAGACAGACACCCAAGAGTGTGTTGCAAACGTCAGAAAACCACACTTCAACACAGCTGACCCCAAGCATATAAACAACAGTAACTTTTAAAGACCGTTCTGATTTATGTTAAGAAGTTGCAAGGACTTTTACAAGTTACCCTCTTAACTACCACCACTAGTTTACCTAAGTAGATCAAGCCAAATCCTCCCTGGCCGATCTGGCTGCCCAGCCGCCACACTTTCCCTTCGGTGTCTTTCAGGATCATGTCTCTGGGGAGAGGAACCGGCAGCTTGCCTTTGCCGCGATCCTTTGGCGGCATCGCACCTTGAGAGAGGGAAAAACGAAATCAAAAGCTGACTTTGGTCACAAGAAACAACATCCCTCCAAGTCCTTTGCCCAACGGGCCCAGCTCGCTCCCCATCGGGGCCGCTTTTACCCGTCCCGGGCCTTTCAACGGAACGGAAGCCGGGGAGGCTCACCCACTGCGGCCTACCGTTCCAGTGAGCGCTAAGCCCGGCCGCCCGCTCCCCCCTACACGCACCTCCACAGGAGCCCCTCGGGCTCCCACCGCGGCCGGCCGCAAACTTCCCGGCCGGGAACTTCCCGCAGGGCGGGCCCAGGAGGCAGAGGAGGCGGGGAGCGGCCGTCTTCCCGCTGGAAGCCCCGGGGCGGAGCACGGAGCACGGGGCACGGAGCGGCCCTCCTTCGGCCGCCCGGCTCCCCTCAGCAGCGCGGAGCCCGCCCTGTGGGAGGCGCGCGCCGTTTCCCGCCTCCCGGTCGTGTGGCGCCGCTGGCTGAGGCGGCGGAGGGACATGGAGGAGGGCGATGGGACAAGGGACATTCCCCAGCCCTGCCGCTGGCCCGCTTGTAAAGGTGCGCGTCGAGAGTGAGGAACTTATTTATTTGGGCTTTGTTGGTGGTTTTGTTTTTTTTTTTTCCTCCCTTTTTTAAACTGTTTTGGTGCATATAGATGTGTGGGATTGGGGTGTTCCGTGACTGGGGTTAAAATAAAATATGAAAGTCATGTTGTAGCTCGGGAAAGGACATTAAAACCCATCCAGCTCCAACCCCTGCCACAGGCAGGGACCCCTTCCACTGGAGCAGCTTGCTCCAAGCCCCTGTGTCCANGTTGTAGCTCGGGAAAGGACATTAAAACCCATCCAGCTCCAACCCCTGCCACAGGCAGGGACCCCTTCCACTGGAGCAGCTTGCTCCAAGGCCCTGGGTCCAACCTGGCCTTGAGCACTGCCAGGGATGGGGCAGCCACAGCTTCTCTGGGCCATCACCCTGTGCCAGCGCCTCAGCACCCTCACAGGGAACAGCTTCTAAGGTCTAACCTAAATCTCCCATTTTAAGTTTGAACCCGGTGGTTTCAGGGTGCAGCAAGGACTTCAGGAGCTGTAGTGAAGTCATAAAGCTGTCATGGTGCCACCCCTCAGTCAGGCCACCTCACTTTGACCTCAAGTTCTTCCTGGCATAGGTCAAGGATCAATTCTACACATACAAATGCTTTCCCAGGGCAGGGCTGCAGCCACCGTCCCTGCAGGTGTTCACACACCATGGAGACAAGGCCTCAGTGCCATGGGCTAATGGGGGCCTTGGCAGGGCTGGGGCAAAGATTGGACGTTATAATTTTGAAGGTCTTTTCCAACCTTGTTGGTTCTTTGATTCCAGAACTTACCCCAAAGCCATCATGCAGCACCTCTCTCATTCACACTGGGTGACATGGAAGAGGCTGGCACTGCCTGGCGCCATCCGCAGCCCAAGAGTGCAGTGGGAAGAGCAATGGCCAAATCACAGGCTGGTCAGCCATTGCTGCACAGAAGTGGAGATGGAGCTGAACCAGGGGTGGTGGATCAGTCCTATCACTGCCATTAGCTTGGGAACTGATAATTAGAACAGACAACAAACCCCCAGTGCCCTCTAGCTCCCCAGGCTCATAGAGCATACCTCTGATCACAAACCACCATCTTGTGTGATCTTTGATATATTAACAGGGCCCACTCACCCAGCCAGCACACTACACCTAGAGCTTATTGGGGACCACCACATCTTCCCAGCGGTGACTACAAGTCCTTATACAATAAATAAATTTCAAACCCAATAGAAGTCCAGAACGTATTCAGCAACCACAATTTACAAGTGACCTTAAAATCGTAGAATCACAGAATGGTTTGCGTTGGAAAGGATCTTAAGATCTAGTTCCAGCCCCCTGCCATGGGCAGGGACACCTTCCTCTATAGCAGGTTACTCCAAGCCCCATCCAGCCTGGCCTTTGAACAGTGTCAGGGATGGGGCTGCAATAGCTTCTCTGGGCACCCTGTTTCAGTTCCTTATCCTCACAGTAAAGAACTTCTTCCTTATATCTAACCCAACCTTTCCTTGCTTAAGCTTAAAAGAATTACTCCTTGTCTTATCACTACAGTTAGTATTAACACAGATTGTGACTGAAAGTACATAATGCCATCAGTAGAGTAGGCCTTAACATAACAACCTTTTCTGCTTCATCAGTCTTGCAGGCTTTCTGGTTTTAGCATTACTGAAAGGACCAGCTAAAGAATTGCCAGTAGAAAACTCATCCATAAAAAAGTCAACATTCATTTGCTTTATGTCATAAAACTTTTTGTAGAGTTTCTTCCTCTTCTTTGGAGCAGCTGTCAAAACAGGCTATAGGAGGATAGTGTTGGGATAGTTTTGTTTGTGTGTCAGGGTTTTTTGTTGTGTTTTCCCTGCAAAAACCACCCAAACAACCCAAGATGCCTAGTGCTGCATCAAAGAAACCATTACCATTCTCTGAAGAGAGCTAGCACCTTTATTCACAGAAAGCATTTGGGCAGTGCTGTCAGGGTGTCTCACTTGGGATGAGAGCCACTGTTCTGCCACAGGCAGAGAATCCTCTCAAAGAAAATTGTCTTCAAATAGTTGCCTGGGAATCAGAGTTGTTCATGTTGAAGGAGAAACCTTTTTTGCCCAACTGTTGCAAAACCAAATTTATATAATTAAACTGAAAAGGATGCATTAGAGAGCTTACTGCTTCTGAGCCATCTTACCCTGCCCGTGGAAGTACATCAGGATGAGAAAATGAAATAAATCAGGTGAGGTTTGCATCTGTCTTCTAGACATTTAGCAGATTCCAGTGATAGCATTAAATTGCTAGCAGAGACCTACATTGTTAAATAGTTTAAGGCTTCTTTTTTGGGGAACCAGGGGAAAATTCCCACAAATTAAGAGACTCAAAATGTGTAGAAATTGTGGTGTTGTTTTGTTGGTTTTTTTTTTCCCCACACATTAAGTATGGATGAATAAAAAGGTACATGTTCCTAAAGAAACAAAATTTATTAGCTATTCCTATTTTTATTTCTAAGGGCACAAGGCCTCCAGTTCATTTACATTTTGTTCCCCGAAAACCATTGAGAATACTTTTGACATCAGGAAGTTAGTAGCATGCATTGATTTAATGAAAAGTTGGTGTTCAATATGAAACTTCTCAATTCAGAAATGTAAGTTGTTTTACACTTAGTGCTTTTTATTCCTGAGCAAGGATAAGATCACCAAAAGAAAACAAGTTCATGCAGTTCTGATGCATAATGAAGTCATCAGAAAAGGCTATTTCAAAAATACTCATTACAAGCTAATAGCAAAACTAAAAGTAGAAACCAATACACCAGGCTCTATTTAACTGTTAATGAATATAGTAGCATAATGCAATCTATTATTGTTTGAAGTCAGGCTACTTAACATCCTTTTTATTCATGCAACACTGATACTTCTATAGGTAACTGAGGTTTAAGGTCTTCAGTGTTCAACTAAAGCTTTCCTTTCCTAAAAGAAAAGAAACAATAACTCTACAGCTTGAACTCTACTCAAAAGCAAGTATCTGACCTCTTAGTCCTCTTTAATATCATACAGCTCTTTCACAGCTGTCCTGTAACATAAAAAGGTTTAAAATATATATTCGGCAAGTCACAGAAAACAGTTATCAGTTTATTGACATTTATTTGGGATTTGAGTTTATTTTTATTTGAAAGAGAATTTACATAAAATTAAAGGCTTAAAAACTTTTATTGTTTGTTGCAAGGGTTAAAAATCCCTCAGCCAAGTGTACAGGAATGTGATAAGGCCCAATAATACTACTCAGACTAATAAACAAAAACAATTTATTAAAAAGAGAAGCTTCCTGTATTTATCAGACTCCTTCAGAAGGATGAGTTCATCTGTCACTTAAAATCAGGTATTTATTAATAAGTATAAGGCTGACAGAAATATATACAAATGTCTAGAATGTATTTCATACAACTCTGTTTTAGACAACACTAAACAAGAAATCAATACACAGACCTACTTAAAAATCAATAAAGACCAAAAACTTTACCTAAGTAAAGCTCTAATCAGATTAGACCTTGGTTCTAGGTCCTTTGGCCTTATATACAACACATTCCTGTGCTTTGTGGGTGGGATTAAGGAAACCTTTTGTCCTGCTGGGCTGAAATGAAGATAGGGTTAGGTTTCTTTTTCTCCTGCTTACTGTCAGCCAGTTAACAATTCTCCCAACAAACTTGGGCTTCATTTAGTCAGGTTAAAGCCTCCATTGACTCTTCACAGTTGCTTCAAATTAGCAGTTAGCTGTTGTGATGTAAGGGGGGTGTGTGTGAGTGAGAGAATGGCCAAAATAATGACAGATGCAGGCGTGGACTTTTATTTGGGTTTGTTTAGTTTTGGTTTGCTTTCAGGAAAGCCTAATTATGGTGGAAGCAATTTCCCTTTGCAGTGGTATAGCCACCATTACTGCCATATTCAAGAATCCTCATAGGAGAGAGGTGTGTAAGTATTAAGAGTAAAAATACACAAATCCTGCCTGCATCCAACTGGAAATGCTACCAAATTACTGTTATTGCACTTCCTCAGAGCACATTGCTTCAAACAGCTGAGGGCAACAGGCTCTTCTCATGAAGTATCTACCTTTCATGCAGCTCAGGTGGGCATTTTCTTATTAGTCAGAGCTATATATTAGAAGTGGTGAAAAGACCTCTATCTGGATGTCTGGTTTAGTGCTCCAGGTATTTTCAGAAGTTTATTCATTTGCTTTGCTTTGCTTGGAATGCATTTACAATGATACTGATATTACATTGATGCATGATGCCTGAGGAAATCTGAGCTTCTCTGCAGAGTTGGTACACATATGTCTGCTGTTGCATTACTGAGAAAGATAATGGTGGTGCAATACTTTTTAGACTAATCTGAACTGTGTTTTCTGCAAGGTAAATACAGGGATCTAGTTTTGAAGTGCAGATCTGAGTGTAAATAGTTTTAGTTCATACAATGTTTCAAAGATATATACCTAAGTAGCATTTCAATACAAGTTTCTGCTATTTTGTTATGTGTTCAGGTGTCTGGTGCTTTTTAATATCTGGCTTTCTGGATTTGTAGGTGCTCCAAAGACACTCTGAAAGTTATAAATGAGCTTGTAAGGTTTAAACTTTGGAAGTTTTATCCACACCTGTGGTTCAGAAACAGCACCCTACTTCTAATTATCTTTCCAGAATAAGGTTTAGAGGGTGGCAAAAAACTATGCTGTACTACCATAGGTTGCATTTAAAAAGTGTGGTAGGATTCTTGTGGGGGGAGATGCTTTCTTTAAGTGTTTAAAAACATAGCAAACCATTTTTACTTCAGGTCTGAGGCTGTATTTGTTTCTGGTGTTGTTTTAAAACACTATACTTTAATTTCTTGGTCCATTTTCCATTTATTTCCATCCTTTTTTCTTCTTCTTTCTCAAACCTAAGCTTTAGAATACAAGGTTTTACTCAATTATATGAAATCTTGTAGTATCATGTAACAAAGATCCTTAAGCTGGCTGCAGTAGGTAAGTAACTCGTTGTTTTCCTCACTGCTGCATTGTGATGCTCTTGTGGTATTTAACATTGTCATCTTAGTGCTTCCACATTTAATTCTCTAGACCCCTCCAGAACTCCTTGTTGCTTAAAATATCATGGCTAAATTTACCCAACAAATGTCACCTCTCTGTATTAAGACCATTGACAGTAAGGCATCAAATTTCAGAGCTGCTTCCCAGCTTCTGCTGAGACATCCATTTGTGTTGGTGCATCTGTGTGGAGTCCCATGCTAGCTGTGCTAATTCACTGCGCTCCTTGTCACTTTCATAGAACTTTTGAAGTAATTATTTCTTGCAGTACCAAGGGATCTTCAACATCCAGAGGGCATGTTGCTCAACTCAGTCATTGTCTGGGTGCATTGACACCCATTTTGAAGACCCTTGATTCTATTTTGTGTGACTAGCCCCATGATTGAGATCACATAATTACAATAATTAGGAGGCTCACCTCAGGATATTATCAGAGCAACCCACCCAAACCTAAGTCCATATGGTTTGAAATAGCTAATGAGTCAGTTAATGTGCTATGTCCAGGAGTAATGGACATTCAATATGGATGGCATGAAGACATAATTTACCAACTTCCTGACTGATTAAGGTTCTCCATGTAGACAGTTCTCATATTTTGCATCTCACAGTAAGTTTGAAGTATTAAAGGCTTTTACGTGTTAAACAGAGCAGAAGAAAACAGCTGAGACTTTTAAAAGGCAGGCAAGAAATTTGTATTTTTATTGAAGAGATAACTATAAATTGGAGATCTTGGAGCTTTCATCTTAAATATAATACTGCAAACAAATTATTTGAAGAGCTCTATTAAAGTACAGGAAATGACAATGGCAATAGGTGATCTTTGCTTTAATGACAAGTAGCCTGAATCAATGAATGACTCCACACTTGGAGGGACTGTTTTACCGCTGTAACTTTTCCGTCCAGTCTCTTTAACACTCACCTTGCTACCAATACTGTGGAAATCTGTAATCAGTTCTCCTTACAGAACCATGAGGTTAAACCTTCCAGTGACCAAGGCACCAAAACTCCTGAGACAGGGATGAAATCATGTTTGGTTTTTGAATGAGGAGCAGAATCCATCTGTCCAGTTAGGATTCCTCTCTCCTAATGTGTTCCCGCTCTTGCATTGTTTTAATGGCCATTGGAATAAGATGTTATTCCCAGTTTCTTCCACTGTAGCTGGAGGGTGTCTTCCTTACCTCTGGTATGTCAGAGGTTTTATTGCTCATACCTTTAAGAAAGCACTTATTTATGAGCACTGAAGAGAAAGTGTTTTCTTACCCATGTTTATTTACTTTCAGAAAAGCACAAAGACATAATATAAGTTTATTGTTGCTCTGGGAATGGATTGAATTTACAGGGAGAGCAGAATGTCTAGTGGTTAGAACAGAGAAAGGGATCAGGAAGTATATTCTTTATGGGAGTAATTCCTGGAATCATAATCCTGGCTTTGCTACAGACGGACCATATACAAATCATTTCCTATTTGTTTCATTTAATCTATTTGAAGCAGTCTGGATGGCTTGTTTTAAGGTGCTGGTATTCTCAGGTGAGAGCTACTGTGTATGTGCAATTGCCATGGCTATTACCTGATGGTGAATATTAGCCCTACTTTCTTGTGGGACAGGTGATGCGTTAGAAATGGCTTCCCATATAATTGGCTCAAATGTATGTTTGTGTTTCTCATTGTTTCTGTTGTTGTTTCAAGCTTTCTTTTCTAATTTAGGCTTTCCCCCTCCAAAGCCAAATGCATATGGAACACAAGATTTGTATGAAGTTGGTTATTACAGTCTTGCAAAGAAAATAAGTAGTTAGACTCCACTGGCGATATTGTGTATTTTGTCCTAGGCATAAAAGCAGGAGGAAGGTTTCTAAGCTTCTATGGTTGTTAATGCTTAGACACCAGGCCTTTTTAAAGGATATCTAGAAATGGAAATGAAGAAATTACAGGAATGTTAGCAGGATCTCCCTAGTGTTCTTGATTTACAGGAAACAGTGACTCTTTTTTCCCCCTATACAGCAGTGTTGTGAAAAGGTTTAGAGAAACAGAGAGGAATGAATTTGGCAGAGCACTTGGGGAGAGAAGGTCTTTCCATTTCTGAGATTATCCACATAAAGTTGTTTGAGAAGGGAAACTCATCTGTTATAACATTAATTATTCACCTATCAATGCTACTTTTTATGTATAAAGTTAATTATTATGATAGGATATGTTAAATATGACACATTTCACTGCAAGATTGATTTCTTTTCCCCCTGACCTCAGAATAAATATTGATTTTCATGATCTTTAAATGTAGTGCAAAGGTCATTTTATTAACGGCATATTAATAGAAAGTAGCCCTGACCATGCAATATTAATATATTTGCATTGTTGTTTCTCAGATCCCATCCAGAACGAAAGAGGCAAGGTGCCAATGCCTTCTTTTCCAGGAGAAATCAGGAAGCTGTTGATTCTAATGACTGTTTAGACTTCTTTAAACATGATGTTTTGCTTTGGTTTAGGGTTTGATTTTATTTGTTTTTGAAATTAAAAACAGTAGTGAAGCGACAAATAGGTTGTGCAATGCATCTAATAAGATAGCTATGTATTGCTTTTCCAGCATGCCCAAGAAAGCAAGGTGCTGTCATTACCTGATAGTTATGTAGTCAATTCCATGAGCAGAATCACACTTGTGAAAGAAGACTGATGGGAAAATTTGATGGGTTTTTTTCCCCCTTCTTTTACATTTATGGTGACTCTTGAAAATCCAGGCTTAGAACTGCTGTTCTACTGGTGGCTGAACCAAGGCAGATCTGGTGGGTTTAAGTATTCCTCATAGAGTAATTGTGTATGAATTTTCTATCAAGTCTGCTGTGTAAAGCACAGGGAGAAGAGAGCTCACATTGAAATAGCCTTTAAATAATACTGTATAGTAGTTCTGAGAAAACTGTGCTCACTTAGAGGAGGAATATTTGTATACCTTTTATGAACAGTTTTATGAGTGGTCTTTCTTTTTAGTGCATGTTTTGAGTGCTTTGTGTCAGGTGATGTAAGTCAAGAGGGAAGACGACAACTTCATAGTTTACAGACAGCAAGGGAAACAAATGTGTCTAGTATGACATTGCCATGCAGAAAATAATTACAATTAAGTAAAGAAAGTGATTTGAGCAACTAAATATCTGGTCGTCTGACTTCAACAGTTTGCACCTTTAGAACTTTGATTTTGGAAAAAGAGTCCATGATGATAAATGGAAACAGATAAAATGCAGCATTGCTTTGTGTCATGCCAAACTAACTTGTATCTATGTTTAAGATAACTATTTACTGGACAAGAGAAGTATGATAGAACAAAATCTTTTGGGCTTCCAGGCACTTAATGCAGAATCATATAGGAAATGATTAATTAAGCTGGAGAATGTGTAAGTGTAGAAAGTGTGAAACTGGTGAAATGGGCAAGTAATAAACTGAATGGGGAAACAGTAAATGACAAAGAGGTTATTGGTTTCCTAAGGATTGACTTCAGCACCTATTTAATGGCTTAAACCACAGCATTACTGATTTCATGAACAACAAAACCGAAACAGAAGCGTCCTTGCACACTTTGCTGCTGAATATGAAGTTGTGAGGCATTGGAGTATTGGTGCAGGAGAAACAACAGTATTTCATAATGCAACATTTGAGGCTATGCTTTTCTTAGAGCACTGGTTTGAAAGAAAAAGAGAATCACAGAATGGCCATGAGCTTAAGGAGTCCGAAAGTCAGGCCTGATTCTAGGTTGTATTGGTACTTTTATTATGAGATTCAGAAGATTTAGTTGGTAGCATTTAGTTTAGAGTTCATCTCTACTGTCCTATATGTCACTTGAGTGTGAAATCATGAATGCTATCAAGTGCATGCAGAGAGCAATGATTATATTCAGTTCTGCAGTGGAAAGCAGAGTTAAATGATGACTGTGGATTGAATTGGAAGAGGACCTCTTCTGCTGGAAAGTGGCTCTTGTAAGAAATAGATTTGAAAAGAAGTTCTGAAGAAATTTCTTTCCAGGGATAGATTAAGCAAAGCGATATAGTTTTTTTGTATTATTTGTGTTGAGGTATTGGGAACAGACAGAAATCCCTTTACATAAACAGTAAGTGGTAGGAATTATTTAACTGGATAGATGAATTATCATAGTTGTCATAGAATAGTTATGGTTGGAAAGGACCTTAAGATCATCTAGTTCCAACGCCCCTGCCATGAACAGGGACACCTCACGCTAAACCGTGCCACCCAAGGCTTTGTCCAGCCTGGCCTTGAACACTGCCAGGGATAATTAGGAGCTGGGCAGAAGACAGCAAGGGGATATTAATTTTGTACCTTGAGAAATAGCATCAGAAATATCATGAAAGGTAATAGTGAGGCTGAGGATGGTATGAAGTGAATTGTTTTAGGATATGCAAGGCTATATTTTGGAATCAGCCCATCCCTCTCTTTCTCTGCTTCATGATATGAAGGCCTATTTGGTATATTTTCATCCCTGGTGCAGGAAAAAAGGCAAGAACTTTTGAGATTTGATATAATTTGGGGGCTTTTTCCCCATAGAATTTTTGAGAACAAGTACAGATTTTAGGTAGTTATAGCACCATTACTAGTTTGGTGCTTCTGAAGTACAGCAATACAATACTGATTTACTATTTGAGTAAATTAAGACAACAGCAGTTAAGTAACCTCCTGGGCTTGGTTTATCCCAGATGTTTTCAAGGGAAAATTAGACCTGTTTACTTGTTGACTTCGTATTTTGATGAAAAATGTAACTTTTTGCATTTTTCTACAATTTTAAAAATTAGTAACTGCATTTATATGAGATATCAACAGAAACAGTCCAGGTATGTTACTGCTGTGCAAAACTGCTGCATCCGGTACTGTTAATTTGCTTGCTTGTATGTTTGCTCTTTGCATATCTGCTTCTGTGTGTGATATTTTATTGGAGTACATATGATTTGAAGACCCTGATTGCCTGCTGTGGTATTTATTCTATATAAATTTAACATTAAATGACAGATTTTAGACCCATCAGAAACAGAAGACTAAGTCTATCCATTGAATTCCTATTTGTATTATTACTTTCTAATGAATTCTGTACTACAGCAGGTGTCAAATCATATCTGTTGTTTTGCAATGGAGTATGAATAGAAGATGTATTGCTATTGCAAATGAATCTAATATGAATCTAATGAGCAGTAATGAGCAACTGTTTTGTCATTATTGAGGCAACCACTGTGATGCTAATAAACTCTCATTTCTGCTCTTTAGAAAGAAAGCACTGACCAGGATTTATAACATGGCCTTAATGTCCCAAAAGCCTGAGGCAAGAGAAAAGTGGAACCCTTAAACTGAGCATAATCTAGTCATTTTCTGTGTGGCAGGCTCCTTATTTTCTCTTATTAAACTAAACCTGGTTTAAGTCTTTCAAGCTTTCTTACATTTGAAAGGAAAAAGATGAAGAATGAGTGTCTATTATAGGAACATAGAGTTAAGAAGATGGGCATTCTGCCTTAATTTTCTTTAATGTAAGTACACTAATTCTGTACTTCTACACTTGACAATGCTTTTGTAATAATAAAAGCAACTATGTGCAACTATCTGAAAAGCAGTCACTTTAAAAGTAACAGGCCATTACATCAACGTAGATCTCTAATATATCTGGGGGGAACCGTCACGACTGTTTCTGAATTGAAACTTCATTTTTGTGGGGTTTTTAATTTCTATTTTTTTTTTGTCTGTGGATTAGAAGACTAATAAACAAAAAACCTTTGACACAACCGCATCAATGGCTTGCTACATAACTGATACATAACCAAGTTCTGAGTCCTGTGAGGCTCTGTCTTTTCCAAGTATAAATAATACATAGGATTATACACAGAGCTGTGTAAAAGGGACAGCTGGGTACATGGTACTTACAAGTGGAGCACAGGAAAACCAGTCAGCGCTGCTTTTCTAAAACTGAAGTACTATACTTCCATCAAAAAATAATGCTTCTGTGTATATAGTCTTCATGGACTCATCTCTCTGTGCAATAAAGCTAGATGTACTGTAGAGATTCATTTCAGTATTTCATTTGGAGGTTTGAACTGTTCTGTGTAGGGTACAGCTGTTTGTTTTACTACAGCATACACCATACTTGCTTTAACTGCTGAATGGAGACCATATCACCAATATTTAAGGTATTATATAGACACAGCAGTGAAACCATGAATTCGTGAGCAAGCCAGAGGATGAACATTAGGACAAATTACAGCAGTCATCCCTCAAAGTTGCAAATAGGGTGTCAAAGGTTGTATGAAAGCCGTAAACTGTTCCTTCTGTCCTGGAGGGATGTCCAAGGACTTTTGGCCCACTGAGCAGTAGCTTGCAGTAGTTCTCATTTACTGACTTTCCAGTTTCATCTCAGTATCTAAGAATGGAGGAGGAATTCAGGGTGCTGCTGGCCTTCTAATAGTCAATCTGCCAATGCTGTGGTGTTAGCTGGGTAGGCAGTTACCATCACTGGTAATATATGAATCATATTTACTTACCTTTTAGGTGTATCCCTGGATTAGTTTTTAGTAATGCTTGATATGCACAGTGGAAAAAGGCAGTGCAGCTCTACAGAATTAGTATCCTAGAACTCATCAGGAAATACCTCTCCAGCTATAGTCTCATTCACTCCAAAATTTACACAGCTCCATTCACTCTAAAAGGGGTCAAGTCTCATTCTGCACAACTGTCCCGTAACACAAACATGACAAGGGGAGAAAACCAGGAGCCAAACTAAAACTTTATGTTTTAGTCATGGCAGTCCTGGGGTAATGGTTGGACTTGATGATCTTAAGTCTTTCCCAACCTAGTTGATTCTATTCTATGAAAACAGATGTAGGTGCATCCATAGTTTAGAAGAAAAGGTGAAGCAAGTACAGATCCAGGTCTCAAGCATTACTGTTAAACCACCACATTTAGACAGGAGAGTCTGCAAGTTAAACTTGATGGTAGGACTGTGGTAATAGCTTCTGCACAAAATGTCTGATTTCTCTTTGTGCATGATGGTGGTATGTGCCATATTAATTTCTTTATTGAGGATTTGATTCCTTGGATGATACATAACTTCTTGTGATGCATCACATCCAGTGAAGGCTTTTAGGTTGCTCGTGGAATTAACTGTACCATACAAACAAGTTACAATTTGAAGGTGTAAATTAATATTGTCTAAACGTTTGAGACTATATTTGACTTGGTAAATATAATTTCATGAAAATTTTAATTTAGACCAAAAAAGGACCTCTTGAGGTCACCTGGTCCCATGCCAATACACAAAGCAGGACCAACTCTGAAGTTGTATCAATCTTTGAAGTTAAATTGCTCAGGGCCAGAGCTTTCCAGTCATTTGAAAGCTGTAGTAGTTTGTTACTGCATGTCTGGCAGTTTTATTACAATTTGCATTTTTTTGTCTGATTGCTTTCATCTGCACTAATAACAGCTGTATATTACAGTGGCATCCACAGGCCCTTGTTAGGATCCTTCTCATAGCAAACATGGTAGAAACAAAGAGGTGGTGAAGCTGCAGGGGTCCAAGGGGATTTGAGCAATTGAGTACTTGGAGAGGATTTTGCTCTGTTAGAGTCCAAGTGGCAGGAACATTCCTAAAGATTAGATGAGAATGGAGAAAAAGCTGTCAGGAAGGGAGCCAAGGGGGGGTCATGGTAGTTTTCATGGCATTAGGCATAAATCAGAAGACACTCATCACTAGTATGCACATTACAAGACTCTCCCTTTAGCAGGAGCATGAGGAGTCAGCAGAGGGTCAAGGCTTTGTGCCATCCCCCCTTGCAGCCAGTGTTCTGGAGTGGCTTGGGTAGGAAGAAGACTGCTCCTGAAATCTGGGGCAGGCAGGTTTGGAAAGTAGTTGTTTAGACCATTATAGAATGCTTTAGTTACATAGGGAACTTTGTTTGCAAACTGTGTTAAGCCCCACTTGAAAAATTGCACCAAGAGGATGAAAGCAACTCTAAAATAAAGCACTGTAACTGAAATAACCAGAAATTCAGCTGAGATGACTACAATTTTTCTACTTCTATAAGATAAATCTGCCTTACTACCTTGCATAAGTGTCTGTCCCTGACATTGTCGTTACATCATTGCAGTGACCTACTGTAGTTGAGTGGTTCATCAGATTGAGGCTTTATGAAAAGTAAATTGCTATGGAAAGGCATTTGATGAAATTCCTTAAGGATATAAACATAACTTGCAGGAGTCCAGAGGCGTGTTTTTAGGGAAAGAAAAAACCCCACACTTTTCCTTCCAAGAATCCAAATCTTAATACGTTGCTACTTTTTACATAAATAATGGAAAAACTGTTTAGCATAACCATTGAAAGCATACACTAACTTTGCTTGCACACACACCAAACCCTAGACAATCCCTTTACTTTTGCTTATAGCTCCCTTCTCTGTTCTGCTTCCTCCTGTGCATAAATGTCAACAACAAATTAAGGGGACATAAAGATCTAATAATTTAACCCAGTCTGTCTCCTAGTCCATGTAGAATAGAATGATAGAATCATTTAGGTTGGAAAAGACACTTGACACGTAAGATCATCAAGTCCAACCATAAACCTAACACTGCTAAGTCCACCACTAACCCTTCTCTGTAAGTGCTGCATCTACATGTCTTTTAAATAACTCCAGGGCTGGTGATTCAACCACTTCCCTGGACAGCCTGTTCCAGTGCTTGACAAGCCTTTCAGTGAAGTCATTTTTCTTAATATCCCATCTAAGCCTCCCTAGCACATCTTGAGGCTATTTCCTCTTGTCCTATGTAAGAAAAGGCATACACA
This sequence comes from Agapornis roseicollis, assembly GCA_002631895.1. NCBI lineage: Eukaryota > Metazoa > Chordata > Aves > Psittaciformes > Psittacidae > Agapornis > Agapornis roseicollis. Next base: position 6,109 of record NDXB01012727.1, on the reverse strand, counting down.
TGGCTCTCTTCCTGTCTCTGGGGCTGGAGCTGGGGGAAAAAGTCAACACCTTCCATTCTCCTCTGCTACACCACTGCCTGTGTACACACACAGTAAGTCAGTAAATCTTATCTGTTGTATCTGTTCCATCAGTGTGACTCAGTAACCTAATGGAGTTAATGATTGCGGAAACAGTACTAGAAACTGATATCCCAGGAGTTTTGGTGAGACGTCTTGGTAGGATTGTGGCTAAATTTCTGGAAAAGGTTGGAATTGAACATTGTAAAAAGGAAGTATACTTTTAGCTATACAACAGTTATAAGCAACACAGCTTTCTAAAGTTATTTTGAATTGTATTTGCATTCTTATATAACCATTATAAACACTACAAGAACCACATGCAAACCAGCAGCAGTATCACCATATAGAATCATAGAATAGTTAGGGTTGGAAAGGACTTTTAAGATCATCCAGTTCCAACTCGCCTGCCATAAGCAGGGACACCCCACACTAAACCATGCCACCCAAGACTCTGTCCAACCTGGCCTTGAACACTGCCAGGGATGGAGCACTCACAACCTCCCTGGGCAACCCATTCCAGCATCCCACCACCCTAACAGGAAAGAATTTCTTCCTTATATCCAATCTAAACCTCTCCTGTTTAAGTTTGAACCCATTACCCCTTGTCTTGTCACTACAGTCCCTAATGAAGAGCCCCTCCCCAGCATCCCTATAGGCCTGTTTGGATTGAGAAAGTCTTGCACTTTCTCTGTTAAAAACCTGACCCTACTCTTAAGGAGTGAAGGGCACCTGAATCCTAATGACAGACAACACACATAAAGAAAAGGGAGTTTTATTCCTATTCTAATAGGTGGCAGAATATCTATAAAGAAGGTCTTCATCAATTTGTTTATAAGGCATGTAAAGAAAGCAATAATGCAGCCAAAGTAAATGTCACCCATACAGAAGGTGAGCCCACTGTGTACTAATATTATAGGGTGAGTATATGTGCTGCACAGTATGGTCAGAACACACATATAAGGAGCACCTCAACAAAAAGACCTTCATGAAATCCTTGCCATCAGCTTTAATCCAACACCAGTCCAGGCCTCAAAGCCTCTGCTTTGCTGCTGAGCCTTCTTTATCATTCCTGGAATCACAGATTTTAAAGCATACTGTATGGCTTCCCATTGCATCATCTGTATGATATGTATTTGGCTACAGGCCCACCTTCCTCTTCCAGGAGGGAAAGTTAGCCAGTTACAAAGTAGAGATGTTTTCAGATGTATGACTACGCACAATGCATATTGACAAACAGATTTCTTTTCTCCATGGAAAAGGGCCAGACTATTTTAAAAGAGACTTGATGGCATGAAGCCAAAAGCTCCCAGCCAGCTGCTAGAAGATTAAGTTAATGATCAAGTCACAGTGTTGGCAGAGGAAGTAAATCCATACCTTGGCTTCCCAAAACTGGATTTACTCTAAAATGTCTAGAAACCTTTTTGGTTTGCCTTGTGTACTGACTGCAAATTATAAAGTATGGAAGAGAGGAAGCATTGGAACTAGATGATCTCAAGGTCCCTTCCAACCCTAACTATTCTATGATTCTATGTCTTGTGAGATTTCTTGCTTACATGCTGCAACAGTAACCTTTCAGATTAAACCTTTATCAGCTCTTCTATCCTACCAACTTATGAGAGACCACAGGTTTAGCCCCATTACCTAGGTTGGGGGGAGAAATTATGAGGTGAAGATTTATAGCTTGTGATCATTTGAACAGATGGCCACAGTCTTCACATCTGAAATCTCTAGACCTTTGAGCTGCATGCACTGTCAGGCAAAGGTGTGCCCACTGCATAGTTGTAACCCTGGTTGCCACTCCTGTTATTAAAAGGAAGCTCTGTTCCTCACCTCTGTATAGTTGCTCCTGACTTGAAAATAGATGCCATCATCCAGTGATGCTTTAGCATATTGTTAATCAGATATAAGCATTGTTCCTGGTTTCATAGCAATTGTGTGCAGTAGTTCAACATAAGTTTGTAATCCCAATAGAAAACAGTTCAGACTGGCTTACTGCCCTACAGAAGGCACTTGTTCCGTACAATTAGAGGAATTGGAATTGCTTAATTTTCAGAATAGTTTGTTTCCAGGTTCTCAAAGTTTCCCTCAAGCTGTCGGAGATCTTGTAATTCTCTAGCTCTCAAGTGCTTTGTTCTTGACTCTATAGTGGAGTTTCACTGTGACCTTTAAAACTCCTTTCTAATAGCTAAATGCACAAGGGAGTGAGGTTCATTTCTAGTTCATGGAGGATATTTCTTGTCCCTAGTTCTGTTCTATTAGAAGCTCATTTTTTGGCAAAAGGAAGAGTAGATAATTCCAAGCAGTTTGGGCATTACTCTATTTCTTGACTCCTCAATACTGTGATGCTTTTTGCATTTGTCTAATAAGAGGCTTTAATCTCATCAGTGTTTTTCTGCAGGCTTCCTGATTAAATAAGTGTATGCCTGGTAACTGCCCAAATCACCTTTGATCTGCTTGGAGAATGGCCTCTCCAGAGGGTCTTCCTAAGACTTAGCAGAATCTCGGTGTCAGTCCATGGCAGAGAAGTTACCTTGCCCTGTGTAAACCTTCCTGCTCCCATGTTTTAGCTCATCTCCTTTAGTGAGCAGTTACTGTCATGAGCAACCTGCTGCTTAGTGCAGAGAGCTTAAATGCAGCTCTGCTTGTGATTCCTGATGAGCTTCATGAGGGACTCACTGCAGCCCTCAGAGGAATTTGCTTCTTCAGGTTTATCCTCCACAGCCCCACGCTGCCCTGGATGACACTGTGCTGCTGATGCTGAGCATTGCTCTAATGCAACGGTGTGAGGCAGGTTGATGAAAAAGCCTTTAGAATTTTCAGTTAGAAAAGGTAGAATTTAAGCAAGATTAAGTTTTAAAAGGTGTGTTCGTTTTATCAGATACTCTAGGATGTTTTGTATGAGGCCATTTGGAAAAGTTCAAGGGTAACATGAGTCTTAATTTTTTGTTGTTATAGAAGGGAAAGATTATTTGTTATGTTTTTTATTTTTTATGGCAAAATAAGAATTGCTGGTATAATATAGCTGGTTTAAAAACAGTATTTAAGGAAAGAAGGACATTTGTGGATTTGACAGAGGTGATTTCCAAACAGAGAAGGCATAAAACCCATCTCCCTGTTGAACTCTGTAGCTGGGGACAAAACCGTTTAATGAGGCTACTGCAGACAATAATCACTCTGATGCAAAGACTCAGGCTCAGCCTCTGCTGAAAGGTTCTGGTGGTACTCCTTCAGCATCTGATTCTATAGTGAAATTCAGAAAGCAGAAGGCAAAGGACATCCAAGTGTAGTAAGTGGAAAAGGGTAGTAGATGTTTTACATTCTGGGGCTAAGGAGGTTGTAAAAAGAGAAGTAAAAGAGAATAAGGAAAGAACTTAGATTTTCGTTCTATAGGGCAGGAACGTTGGGAACTTCTGTAACTTCAAGGAACTTTGTTCTCAGTGTCTGGAATGAGTTTTTTCATTGATTTTCCTGAAGGATCCCCAAAATGCATTTTTAAGGTGCAATGAATTAACATTATTTGCAGCTCCTCTTTCTAGCTTTACAGTGAAACCATTGTAATAACTGCAGCACATCTGCATGCAAAACATCTGTCAGAACTTGACATGATTTCCTCTTTATAACTCAGAGTGGTTTTTCATTAATTGCTTGTAAAATGAATATCAGAAAGGTTGTTTGAAATGCACAGTAAATGCTTAGAGGGCTGTGTTCATAAGTGGGATTTTCATGCTGACATTTGAATGAGTCAAGGAGCACAAGCAGAAGAAACAGAAACGTACACAAGCGTGGAGAAGTATTAAAGTTCAGTGCATTATTCTTCTGTTTCTGTAGTTACTGTTAAGGCATGCAACATGCTTTCAAGTTTGGTTTTGTTTTTCAATCCTATGATATGCTGTGAGCTTGTACATGATGGACTGTCCCAAGTGATTTATGATGCTTACATACGAGGTCATTTGAGGATTTTGCAGTTTTGCAAAGAAAGCACAAGCTTTGTAGTTTATGCATCAAACTACCAGCGTACAAGTGTGAGTCTCTTGTCTGCACCAAGCTCCAGACTATGGACTATCATAAAAGAGAGGGGGAAAAAAGCCTCTTAAAGAACTTGTGCCGCTTTGAAAAGCAAAGCCGTTGAAAACAGAGTCAAAGCAGGTGCTTTTACTGGGGTGATCACAGCACTGAAGTTGCTCTGAAGTAGTTTAAATGGAATCCAAACAAATCTCAGGTCTCTGCTTTGGTGAGGTGCAATGGGCAATTAGTCTAATGATGTAATTAATGGCTATTTGGCAGAAGCCTGAGGCACCTGAGGGAACCAAACTCACCTCTGTCAGTATTAAGGTTTCTGTGGAACTCGCATCTCTTTGGCAGGTGCCAGTGCAAGGTGCATAACACACATTCAGAAGAACTTGGAAGGTTTTATTTCACAAAACATCTGTATCTGTGTGTGGGTTTTGTTAATTTGTTTGTGATTGTTGTTGTGTAATTAAACCACTGACTTCCAAGGAAAGCATCACGTTAGCAAGCCTGTATGAAAGTGCATTTGTGTAGTGTTAGTGAACTGAACCACAGTGCTGTTGGTAGCCCATGAAAGCAGTGACATCATAGTAGATTTCCAGAATACAAAGAATGTATCTAAACCATATTTGAATACTTTGTTTTTATGTTTTAATTCATAGAATTAAAATGTATCTTGTGTTACAGGTATAGAATCATGGAACAGTTCGGGTTGANCAGAATACAAAGAATGTATCTAAACCATATTTGAATACTTTGTTTTTATGTTTTAATTCATAGAATTAAAATGTATCTTGTGTTACAGGTATAGAATCATGGAACAGTTTGGGTTGAAAAGGACCTTAAGGTCATCCAGTTCCAACCCTCCTGCCATAGGCAGGGACACCTCACACTAAACCATGGCACCCAAGGCTCTGTCCAACTTGGCCTTGAACACTGGATGGAGCA
>NDXB01012719.1:48276-81020 GCA_002631895.1 Agapornis roseicollis | reverse complement strand
GGGGGGGGGGGGGGGGGGGGGGGAAGGAAAAAGGGCAGGCTGAAAAAGACACTGCCAAACTCTGTGGGAAGAAAATGTGTTAAATCCAGTGATTATGTAACAGCAACGACTTCACTAAATGGCGATATAGGACAAGATGAAAAGCATCTGGCAATACATGCGACTTTTTAAAATGAAAACCAATGCAAGCAAACAGCTGCCATTTCCCTAAAAGTACAGCTTTTCAGAGCTTCTGCCTTACTGAGTATGGCGATAGATGTATGCTCATCAATTCATGCTGCATTTTTAAGATCATGCATCACAATCACAGAGGGGTTCTGGTTTGGAAGCTAGAAACCAGACGTTTCTGTGTGAATATATATAACCCGTTTTCTTTACACTGTCACTCGTCTTAGAAACACATGGATAATTATAATTGTAAATAAGCATTATGTAATTAAAATATAAATCAGCATTTAAAATGTTAAAATTAGTTTTCTTTTGAATGCTTTTATTTCTGCTGTATTACAAATGATGGTTTAATTTCCATTCATTTCTTTTAAATACCTTTGAGCAAAAGCAATGATTGCACTGCTTAAAAACCCAACTTCCTGCAGCAATTTATTTCTTATTATTATTTAATTACTTGTACAGTGAGAATTATCGTATCTTATCCTTAACTTTTTGCAGAGGAAAATAATTATAAAACCTTTCTAAATGCTTTAGTTTATGCATATTTTTTTTTGCTTGATGCATTAGAAAAGATCAATAGCAAATAGAGATTGAAGCATGCTATTAGATTCTGAAGGCCTCACCTCTTGCTAAAGAAAGATTTCATTTCAAGTAATGCTGTAAAAACTCAGTTAGGCTAACTATAATATAGAAAAATCTGGTTTTAATCTTGAAAGACTCCATGCTCACAGGATATTTTGTGTTCAGTTTTGCTTTTCACAAAAACTGTTGCATCACAAACTGGCCTTGCAGAGTGCCACAGGTGACCATATTTGGCTTGGAAATAACAGTTTTGGGATGATGCATCCAGAAGAGCAAAGGAAAAACTGGGAAGGTTTTGGGGTGACTGAATAATCTTCTTTGAGCTGTAGTCAGGCAAAAGAGCTGGAGGAAGCTGAACAGTGGATTTCTACAGTGTACATGCATGTTCTTCTAGGCCTTTTGCTTAGGGCGCAAGGACTTGGGGGTACTGGTGGATGAAAAGCTGGACATGAGCCAGCAGTGTGCCCTCACAGTCCAGAAAGCAGACCATATCTTGGGCTGCATCAAAAGGGATGTGACCAGCAAGTTGAGGGAGGCAATGCTGCCCCTTTACTCTGCTCTTGTGAGACTCTATCCAGAGTACTCTGCGCAGTTCTGAAGCCCTAAGTACAAGACAGACGTGGACCTGTTCTCAGTCTCTGAAAGTCCAGAGGAAGCCACAGAAATGATCAGAGTGATGGAACATCTCTGCTATGAGAAAAGGCTCAGCCTGGAGAAGAGAAGGCTCTAGAACGTACTGTGGCCTTTCAACACTTATGGACGCTTATAAGAAAGATGACAGATATTTTAGTAGAGTGATAGGACAAGGGGTAATGGTTTTAAACTAAAGGAGGGTAGATTTAGATTGGATATAAGGAAGAAACCCATTTACAATGAGAGTTGTGAAACCTGGAACAGTTTGCTTAAAGAGGTGGTAGGTGCCCTGTCCCTAGAAACATTCAAGGTCAGGTTGGGAGGGGCTTTGAGCATCCCGTTCTAGTTGAAAATGTCCTGCTCATTGCCAGGAGAGTTGAACTAGATGTCCTTTAAAGTTCCCTTTCAACCCAAACTATTCTATGATCTTTGTTAATAAATTTGGGCAATATTCAGCAAGTTGATACAGGCAGAAGTACAAGGGAAAATGGGCATAATTAGAAATGAGTATAAAATAGAATGAGTATAAAATAGAGTATAGAATGAGTATAAAATAGAAATGAGTATAAAATAGTGGCAGCTCTGCTTTGTAGTGGGGGTTCAAACCATGTAAAAGAAACATTTTCCCCATGTGGACAGCCAACACTGCAGCAGGCTGCCAAAGCAGGTGTGCAGTTTCCATCCTTCAGGCTTTTTCAAGACTGATCAGGTAAAGCCCTGAGCACCATGGACTGGCCTCCAAGCTGATCCTGCTGTGAGCAGCCAGGAGACCTCCTGGAGTCCCTTTCCACTCGAATGATATAATGATCCTTTGAAGAGTCCGTTCAGCTCTGTCATGAACAGGTTTTGAGGTTTCTTAGTAAAATGGGAATACATGAATGAAAAATTACAAAACCTAGTTAAAGGACTGGAGCACTTTTTTATATATTATGTTATTGGGTTTATTTATAAATAGGAAACTTAAATGGTAATTTGTTCAGAGTATGTCTATACTTAATACACAGGAGGGGAACCTTTGATAATGTGTTCTTCAATCCAGAAGTACTTTACAGAAGTAAAGATTGGAGGCTGGAAGCAGATGATAGGTGTATTGAAATCAGGCATTAGATTTTCCTAAAAGAAAAAAAAAGAAGAGAAACCATTTAACTGGAAAGCAAGCTACGCGTCTCGGTTGATTGTCCAACACTGATAATAATCTTGAAATCAGGCTTAGATGTTACTTCAAAATGAGGTAGACTGATTCAAATGGAACCAAATCAAAAAAGTCATATGACCTTCTGTTATGCAAGATGATGAATTAGATGAGTACACTGAGTACCTCCAGTCCTCTAATTTATGGAAATCAAAACCAATTCAGGCCAATCCAACAGTGGTGCCAACCAACACAGAAAAATCAGATCACTTAATTCCTCTCAGAAACAAGGTTTAAGCAAGTGGGGTGTCTGGCTATACTGAGTTTTAATGCTAAAATGCAGAGCGTTGCATTACATCCATGACAGTGATACCAACACACACAGACCAACAATCTGCCTATGAATATGTATAAAAATGGAAGGAAATAGATTTCTCTAGTTCAAGAGAGAGTGGAGGCTAAGCAAAATCAAGTACCTGTGAAGGTATTTTTTTTCCCTTTCCTTCCTCAATGTAGGCAACATTTTTTTTCTATCCTTGGAGCCATTAGTGGTCACAATCAATAGTAAGCTGATGGTTTCAGAACTTTAACGTGTTCTCGAGGAAAAAATATTTACTACTTAATTTATTTGGAAATACCAGAGCATATTGAATTTTTCAGGAAGTTGTAGACATTGTTTTGTCAGAGCATTTTGCTTGGAAACGCTGTAGTGCAGTTTATGTCAGCTCCAAGAAGTAGGCTGGCTGGTAATCTGAACCATTGAAATTAAACTTCACTATAAATCCTAAAGGATTCAGTTTACCAATGCAGAAGCACTACAACAGGCTGGCTGGTAATCTGAACCATTGAAATTAAACTTCACTATAAATCCTAAAGGATTCAGTTTACCATTGCAGAAGCTTCAACATTTCTGTAATAGGTTTATGAATGTGTAACTTCATCATCAGACAGTCTCAGGTTATGCCTAAATTGTGCAAGATGTGATGGATAGACCTACATTCAGGTCCTGGGCTGTGGGTCAATATTAAGTATTAAGCTGGAAATAGGATACGTATGTCAGTACCAAGATTGATCTGATAAGGATAACTGAAACCTTTAATTGGTCAGGCATAGGTCTGTGGTAAAATGGCTGTACTGCTTCTGGATTAGCCAGCCAGGTAGTGCTGTGAGGATAACTAGTGCCAGCTTGGTTTCATGCAACCACGCATTCATGTGGACATATTTGCATGACCTCAGTGGAAATAAAAAAAAGAAAACAGATTTGTTTTCATGAAGCATAATATTTTGAGTTTTTTACAACCTGCAGGAAAAAAAAAAAAAAAATAACAGGTTCCAAGAATCTAAAGGAAATTGAGCTGTTTTCTTCAAAATACAAAAGAATTAAAAGGGCTGAACTAACAGATAAGACACATGGGTTTCAGTGGCTGCTTTCTTTTGTATATTTGGGGGGTTTCATCAGTTTTACAGATACCACATTTATATGTTAAACTATCACCTACAGCTCATAAAAAGAATTAGTCTCACAAACTGGAAAGAATCAAAGAAGAAGGTGTGGAGGAGGATAACAAGCAGAGAGTGCTGCCTGTGTTGCCTTGCTGCGTTAAAACCCATGTCATAGAGCTTTCACTCTGTCTGTTCAGTGTAACTCTTGCTGTTGCTTGCATGGCTGTGAAACCATTGGCAGTTGCATAAATGTTAAACAAGCAGGTAGGGGCTCCTGGGTTAATTATTTATCCAATATTCTTCCAGAGAAAGAAAACAACATGAACAAATTTTATTCCTCTAAATGAGGCTGCTACTTGTACATAAACTGATACAGTCTCTGCCATTGATAGGGCTGAGTGGGGTATAGTATCACCTGAAAATGAAAAGCTGTAACAGCGAAAAGAAATTGCATGAATCTCATTATCATGAATATAGCACTACAGCAGCACTTAACAACTTACCAATCATATTTTCTGACAGGAAGATGAGTGCTTTTCTCTCATCTGTTTTTAAGTCAGCCTTTTTATGTTTTTTTCCCAAGTGAGTTAGAAAAGTGAGTTTACACCCCCCGCCTCCCAAAGGTAAAAAGTTAGAGGATGTTCTGTTCAAACCAGACGTACTTCTAAGGCTGCCTTTCAGCCCTTGTACTATGGTTTTCCCTCTTCCCATGAAATCAGCATAAAACTCTAGTCTGTTGTAACGCAGGTTATAATATGTATAAGAGAAATTAAAGAGTTCAGATGTTTTTATTTCAGTATTTTAGAAAGTTATCATCTACTTCAATTGCACTGAAATTTGGAGCTCCCATGGGAGAGCTGGGTAGGTTTTTGTTCCAGTGTTTTGATTAAACGAGCAGAAACTTCCTGATAAACAAAGTGCAAAATGTCTTCCCCCACATTTATTTATTTGCTTATTTATTTTTCCATGGATAACAGAAAGTATGCCTGTATGGCCACACCTTGAGAGCAAGGCAGAACTTGCTCTGAGGCCTGCATGGCTGGGAACCAGCAGCAGACTGGAAGCAGCAGACTGGAAGCTGCAGCTGATTTATCATGGCCAAAAACCTGAACCTACTGCAGATGGTCTCATGTATGGAGGCTTACCCAATTCCCACCTGATACCTACTACCTTCAGGGGGAATTAACACTGGAAACAGCTTTCTAAAAAAGGATAAGTAGTCTCAGTAGGTGTAAGCCTAGCCTAAAAACATATGGACAGACAGGGTAGCCAAGGAGCTTTGTAGCCTGATGGTTTTCACGTGGTGCTGGTGACTCAAAGGGATGTGCAACAGCTGTTGAGCCTCATCCTTCTGTGTCTGCCCACCAGCCAGCATCAAATTGCATCCAAATACTGACAGGAATCCTGAAAGGGAAAAGGGATAACAAGCATCTGCCCAAGGCCCAGATTTTCAGTATGGGAAAACAATCTAAGCATACAGTAAAACTCAGAAGGCACTCTGTTTTAACAGGAAAAGCAGGTGCTGTTTACCTGTGGCGACATTTGGAAGGATTGAAGGAGGAAATGAGCAGGGAAAAAATAGTTTGAATTATGAGAAAGAAAGAAGAATGGGGGGTGCTGAGTAGTAAGGGAGAGAGGAGGGGGAAGCTGCTGAGCAGTACAAGTAGCAGAAGTTACAAGCATGTCTCATCTATATGAGTTCCATCTTTCCCCAGTTTTGCTATGTGTTTTCTGCTCATCTGGTGTCTTTATGCCTCCCTTAGGAGGAGAATATCCTTTCCCAGGCCCCCAGTGTGGAGTTACTGGTGAAGCTCTTCAGGGGACAAGGGTTGCAAGGGAAGGAGGAAAGCAGAGCACTTTGCTTTGAGTTCTGTAGGAGAATATAAACTGGACATTTTAGCCTTGTAGTTTTTTTGATCCTAATCATTACCTTGCTTGGTTGTATCTTTCAAGAAATCTTCCTACAACTTGTATTCAACCCCAGTGTGTTAATTCTATTTTACAACATCTGGATTTCATCTATCAAAACTAGTACCAACAGAAAATATAGCACATCTCTGTGTTAACTGGCTTTGTTCTATCAATCAGAGCAGAATTCATTCTTCAAAGATGGATGTCTCAGGTCCTTTAAAAATAAACTCTAGTGTTAGCTTTAAATGTAGCAGAAGGTTTATTCAGAGTTTCTGTGTGTGTAATGCAGTGCTAGGGAAATAAAGGCTTAAAACCACCCTCTGTATGATGGTTTGTTAATGACCATGGCTGAAATAAAATATACATACTAATTTTGAAGTTTAATATACTTTTGTGTTCACACTCAATTTTCAACATGCAGAGCATTAAAGGAGGAAAGTCTAAAGCTGTACTTAGCATGACCTATTGTTGGTGACAACAATGAAATGGAAATCTTCAGTAGGTGTATTATATACTTTGGAGGTTAATAATTACTCAGTACTCATTCTGTAAAGCACTTCATAAAGATTTTTCTCCATGGTTTTTTTTTTTGGCAGGGGGGATACTGCTAGGTTATAGGGTCCTTTCTCTAAAACCACTTTGAATACATGTAGGTGCATAATACCTGGTATTTTCAGTACTGTCAGGCACACAGGCATATAAAATGGAGTACCATAGCATGAGTAATTTCTACCCACAAGTAAATTTAGGTCCCAAAATCACATTTGCAAGTTTATAAACTGTTTTCCTTTGAAAATACAATTGGCTTTCATGAAATACACTTGTAATTGTGTCCCTTAGCATGCTTAACTTGTTGTTCTCTTCCGGAAACTCCAAGAAAAAAAAAACAAATCCTTTCTATAGACAAAGCATGTGAAGTTATGTTCATATGAAGCCCTACTGAGACCTAATCTATCCAGGCACCTTTTGGTGTAGTGCAAAGAACCACAGCATAGGCTCAGATAAGTAGATCCCACTGTGATTTTCTAGGACTCTGAAAATAAACGAGTCCTTACCTTTGAAATTTATATTAGTGAAATGCACAGAAGCAGGGGTTGACTCTAGCTGAGAACATGGCAGATGCTATTCATAATCACAGTCTGTCCCTTTTATCAATGCAGCAGAGCTTAAGTAATGCTCTTAATTTCTTTAAGATCTTATCCTTTAATGAAATGCACTTATCCACAAACATTTTCTAATTACTCATATTTTTTCTTATCTAATTCTTTTGTAACTGCTGCAATCATTAGTTGTTAATACTATGTCAGCACCGAGAAAATTAGTTTTCTGGAATTCTGTATTTGATAAATCCACAACTTGATATCCCCAAGGGAAGTAGAAGACAAAAGTGACTAAACCCTTGACAAGTTAAGGGTCGCATTTGTATTAGATAGGAAAAAAGAAATAAAATCGCTGGTCTAAGGGTCGCATTTGTATTAGGTAGGAAAAAAGAAATAAAATCGCTGGTCTAAGGGTCGCATTTGTATTAGGTAGGAAAAAAGAAATAAAATCGCTGGTCTAATCTTTTCTTTTCCCAGTCCTATTGATCAATAGTAGGAAAAATTTGTCTTCAGAAAAAGAAAAATAGAGGCATAGAAATGTAAGGGAAATAGTAGGAAACTGACCTTTTCAGAGTTCTTGTCATATTGTGAAGATATTTTATACACACAAATATTTTTGCTAATTTTCTTATAAGACTTACCTAATTTTCTCAAAGTAATTTTTGCATGTGAGGAAAGATGGGGAAAGGTCTTTGCCTTTGCAATGCATAACACTCCTTTCATCATCTGTAACCCAGATTTCTCATCTGACACCTTTTTGGCATGCTTGCTAGCAGTTACCATGTATATGGATAAGAAATCTTTGTACCACCTATTAACGAATTTTGTACTTATTTGTCTTATATTTTTCCTGGGTTTAGGTTTGTTCTCTGGCCTGCAGTGTTCATGTTGGAAGTAATCCAAATATGCTATGGTATTTCAGAAAAGAAGTCCAGCAGAAATGCAAATTCAACAGTAATGATATAAACCCCATTGAGTATCTTTTAGTAAAACATATTTCTGGTCCTTGACGTTATCCATCCTCTACACTGAAACAGGATTTAAAATAAAATTGCAACTGTACATAGGTGACTGATGCAAACCTGATTTGTAAAAGAAAAAAAGCTTACACTGAGACAAGAAAATCAACCTTGAATTAGCATTTTCTGTATTTCAAGTGCTTGAAACCTTAATGTACTCTAGTATTGATTATATATTTCTCTTACATGTAAAAAGCCTAGAATTTTGCCTCCTTTTTGCATTTGCAGTTCCCAGGGTTTATGTAATTCATTTAGCTGCATTTCTGTGATCCAGTTTGACTTAATCTCGTACAACCCCATTAAAGTTGCACAGGTTTAGTTAAGGCAGATCTAACCTGCTGTCCTATAATATTTTCTGAGCTGGTTCTTGGTGGAATAGAGCTCCAGTCACTGCATTCCCTTGCACTAGGTAACCAGGAGCAACCTTCTAAGTTTTCTTTCAATAATGATGTGTTTATCCTGGGGTAGCTATCTGACCCTCTCTGTTTACCCACTTCTAAAATGGTGATGAGTCTTCACTGACTTCTCTCATGGAGGCTTAAATAATTACAGTTTATATGGTTCAAACTCTGGTTCAGTGCTTTAAAAATTGAAGACAGTTTATAAGCATTAGTGGAGGGCCTTTTCTTCCTTCTTCTTAAAAGGCTGTTTCTTCTTTTTACCATCAAACTCATTTTTTTTTATCTCCTGATAAACACTTCTTCCCTACTTCTCTGTCAAGCCTGTGTAACCCAGCATAACTAGTTCTTCCTTTCTATTTCATATGTCATGTTCTAGCTGTTTCCTATGCACCAGCAGCTCTATATGTCTGTCATCTTTTCATAAAAGTCCTATTCATCCTCTCCTAAGGATCTACGTTTAAGCTTCGCTCACTTTTCCAGTTTTATCTCAGTTATTACTTCAGTCATATGTGGGGATGGGGAAGAGGGAGGAATAGAATCATAGGATGGTTTGGGTTAGAAGGGACCTTAGAGGTCATCTAGTTTCAATGCGCTGCCATGGGCAGGGACAACTTCCACTACACCAGATTGCTCAAGGCCTCATCCAGATCTCCTATACTTGCCAAAAGCTCAAAGTCTGTAGCTCTCACAACAAAGTAGAGGTTTAGTCCCTTCTAAATACTACCCCATCGATTCCTTCTCCTTTTGAATACACTTTCCCCATTTTCCTTTACTCCAATATGTTGCTTAATGATTTATTTAAAGACCCAATTTCCACTGGGATGTTAATCTGTAATGTAGAAATTTAATTGTTAAAAAGGCAACTTTTCTCAGAATATGTATAATCTTAACATTTAATTCTCTAGTTGTGTTTATGTAAGCATTACACGGAGCTTAAGATGAATCAGGATTCTGCTCTGAAAGAATCTCCAGTACTTCAAGGTCTTTAATTGAAACACAAAGGATTTATATAGAATGTCAACTCTGAAGAAACAGTCAGAAAAAAATATATAGTTATTGAAAATCACCCTGGAAAGATGCAGCTTCTTGAACATGATGAACCCATGGCTGTGAGAATCCAGCAGGCCTTTGAGAATGAAGTTTTATGATACACAATTTTGATGTCAAAAAGACAAGGAATAATGAAAGAAACAAAATCAATGAAGTAACAAAACTACTCATCATTGCAGGAGGGAAATATTAGGCCAGTCCAAGTCAAATAATACAGATGTCTACAAAATAGGTTTGCCTAGAACAATCCATGCAATACTATTCATTGTTTTCATGCTAGATAAACATTAACAGCTGCATTATACTTATGAGAAGACAGTAATAAAGAAAATGCTTTACCAATTTCAAACCAGTGTTTTCTTAAACAAGTTTATTTATATGTTATTGCACGTAATACCTTGAAACACCCAGGGATACTGCAAAGCTCCAGAATATCAGCAATTTCGAAACAATTGGTTTGCATATTTAAGCAGACTTGATTAGGGACTGAACCCCAGTTTCTCAAAGGTGACTAAGTACATAACTCCCACCAAAATCAATTTACCCATGAAGGAATTTAAAATGGCTACAGAGATGTTTTTTGGTATGAAATTCATTTTATATGTTTGCTCCCCCCTGTGGGAAGTACAGCAAGGTTAAATTCTGTTACCATAAACTGTTTAAAATCTTCTAAAATATGTGATGTCAGCATAAGAAAGACCTGGCTTTCCAAAATTTGTCATCATTTTCTCCAACAGCAGTCCTAGTCAGAACTAGGTAATTCAGTCAGAATTCCTAGTCAGAACTAGGTAGTCTGAGGGTAACTTAGGTTGGAAATAATGAATTCAGTAACAAAACTTGAAAACATAATTGTTTGTACAATTTTTCCTGACTTCTGAAATAATTCTGTTAGTTTGTACTTTTCTAAGTAGACTTGTTGAAAAGGACTTTTAAATTTTAGTAGAGAATTTAAACAGAAACAGCCTATCCTGTATTCCTGTGCTACCAGTTTCCATTGCTCTCTGTTATGGCAATAAATATCTTGTAGATTGAACAGATCATATGAAAAAAACCCAACAAACCAAATAAAAGTGCATAGACCGTATGTGAGCTGCAGCACACAGATGTAATGCAGTTTTCTCTCTTTGTACTTCAACCATAGAAGCAGGGATTCCCTTTACAAAAAACACCATGTTGACTCTTTCCATGTGTACTGTATATGCAAGTAAAGTTCCCACAGGAATCCATACTGGGATGTGTGCTTTTCAGGATATATATAGACAACACAGAAATTGATGAAGGAATAGGATGACCATGTTGCAGATGATAGTGCTCTTTGAGGCAGTAAATGCAGATACTAGCTACAAAAAGTTGTAGGAATTTGTGAAAGAATCTGACCTGGGAAGAAAAGGTGTATGAAAGGAATGTCTCTATATACATGTGGCATCTTACCTTTACCTGTTTACATCCGTGAGCCTCCAAAGTGTAGTCTTTATCAGGTGACTGATTTTAACTTGCTCTTTTTTTCAGTGGAACAACTAAAACAAACATATATTGTGCACGTAGAAACAGTCTCATAATTTTTGTACTGTCTGTATAGCCTGAAAAGTGTTAGCTTTTCAGTCTGCCATGTTTCTGCTACAGGTACTTGAGGCTGGTGATTTCTCTATAGAAAGCATAAGTGTTCATTCAAAAAGGTAGAAGAACCTAAATCAGACTAATAAGTAAAGTCTGACAAGATTCCTGAAAGCAAACCCGTAATTCTTCTTTTATAATAGTTGCTGTGTTTAATAAACTGAAACAAAAAGGAAAACCAAACCAAAATAAAAGAAGATTACAGGAAAAAGATACTCAAATCATGACCACAAACTTCATGTTCTGGATGATTACTCTCTTGTAACTTCTTGATAGATGTTATAAAATATTTAAAAACATTGGCTACTTATAAAAGATCTGAAAGGCTGCATAGCGTTTTTTGAAGTTTAATAGTCTTCCATTTGCTGGTTGCTTGGGAACTGACAGCAATACAGAAACTTTGCACAAGAGCAAAGTAGGATTTAGGAAGATTCTGGATTCATACGTACTGTTATTCTTAACAGCAAAGAATCCATAAGGAAAATAAACTTCAGGCCATCCATTTCACCGTGACTTTAAATATATTAGGAGATTTTACTGAGAAGCTTAATAGCAGAAAATATATTAAATGCTTTATGATCTAGTCTCTTAATCTGTTTTTATCTTTATTTCTATGAATACTGTGTGGATCACAAAGATAAGACATTTGGCTACTGTCACTGTTCAACCCCACCAGGCAACTATGTGCCATACAGCTGCTCACTCACTTCTCCCCTGCCACAGTAGGATGGGGAGGACTATTAGAAAATGGTAAAACCTGTGGGTTGAGATAAGAACAGTTCAGTAATCAAAATAGAGTACAGTACAATACTAATCATAGAATCACAGAATAGTTAGGGTTGGAAAGGACCTTAAGATCATCTAGTTCCAACCCCCGTGCCATAAGCAGGGACATGTCACACTAAACCATGCCACCCAAGGACTCGTCCAACCTGGCTTTGAACACCAACAGGGATGGAGCACTCACAACCTCCCTGGGCAACCCATTCCAGTGCCTCACCACCCTAACAGGAAAGAATTTCTTCCTATATCCAATCTAAACCTCTCCTGTTTAAGTTCGAACCCATTACCCCTTGTCTTGTCACTACAGTCCCTAATGAAGAGCCTCTCCCCAGCAGCCCTGTAGGCCCCCTTCAGATACTGGAAGGCTGCTAATGCTTCTAATAGTAATGATAAGGGAAAAAATGAAAAGAGAGTGAGAGTTAAAACAAATAAACCAAAACAAACAGCAGTGATTTCTCCCTTCCCCCAGTTCCTATACTGATCACAATGTGCTGTGGTATGAAATACCCCTTTGGCTAGTTTGGGTCAGATGTCCTGTTGCTGCTTCTTTTGCCCCTCCTCACTGGTAGAGCATGATACTGAAAAGTCCTTGATCAGGATGAGTGCAACTGAGCAACAACTGAAACATCAGTGTGTTATCAGGATTGTTCCCACACTAAAGTTAAAACCAGCACTACATCAGCAACTAGAAGAAAAAGAACTCTATTCCAGCCAAAACCAGGGCAGCTACTAATTTTCAACTCTCTCTTCTTCTTCAGCACAAAAGTTAGCACAGTGGATATTACACTCTCAAAAATAGGTTTTTGGGTTGTGCTAATGGTATTACGATGCTTTGTGGATTACCTCTCATTGCTGACTTGTCCCTGCTGGCTTGCAGAGGACCTGCTCCTTGTGAGAACTTTCCCTCTAAAGCATAGCAGTGGGCACTGTGCATGCTTTTAGCAGCCAGGAGACTTAACATGTGTGCAGGTCCCACATGTTATCTAGAGCATAAACTCCCTTTCTTATTTTTGACCCTATCAACTATGTTCCTAAACATTGGACAGGGAGGCAGGGGGAATGAAGGTGAGAAATAAATACTAAAATCATGGAGCTTAGTATTAAGCAAGGCTTAATGAGGGCTTGGAGTTGCACTACTGGAAACAATTTCAAAGAGAGTGATTCAGCTCTACAAATACAGCTATTGAAAAGCTTAATCGTCCAGCTTAAGCTAATCACCTTATGTTTTCAGTAACCTGTCTCATTGAATAATTTGGGTGAATATCCCTTGGCTTTCATAATGAATTCAAGAGCTAACAAACTAGGTAGGAAGAGAGCTGTTGATGTGTGATAGATAATCCTGTGTTTTAAGCTTTATTTCTCTTTGAAGCTTTTTTCCAGTAGTCCATACGGTGAAGTCCTCCACTTTGCTATTATCCTGGAGATCTTTGTATTTGGTACCATACACAAAAACTGGTGTGTATGTTGTCTCCATAGTTGTGCTAATCTGTATCCAGCCTCTCATATTTGTTCCTTTCCACTTTTTGGTGATGGAGGGGGAGAGGCTGAATTAATACAGAGGAAAATTTAAACTAAATTAACCTAAAAATATATGCTACTCCTCTCCTCAAGTACAATACAGAGATAAAACATGTAAAATGTGTTGCTATCCATTCCTAAACTCTATCCTACCTTGTCAAGCAAAGGTATAAAGCTTTGCATTTATACCAGTCAAAACTGTCTTTCTCCACCCCTTTTTCAGTAATATCTGTCAGTGTTCATTATGACCTCCAAGACATAAGCATAGACATTTGCTCATAGTATTCATAATTTCAGATGAAGAATACTAAGGAAAAAAAACTACTTATGAGAGTTAGAATTCATTCAACAGAAGGATGACTGTTAATAGTAGAATAACCTGATTACTTTAATAGTAAGTAGTGGCTGAAATGTCTACATTACTGGTTAAAAGTGCTATTTTGTTTTCAGGCAGAATTGGGCATTGCAGTCAATTGAAAAGAATATGTTTCAAGAAGGAAAGCAAAAAGTGAATACAACTTGTTTCCTAGTCTAGCAAGCTGTATAGTGTGAAGAATGTAGAAAAAAAGTGGAGATGAATATTGAAAAACCCCAAACTATAAACAAGACTTTCCCCATTATTTTATTTTGTGATGTCTTCTAGATAACTGTTTATCACAAATTCAAATCACAATGCATTTCAAGTACATTCTTATGAATATCTCAGAATAGGTGAGCTTAAACTAGCAAAAGTTTATGTCATTATGGTTACTCTGAAATTGCTGAGATTTTTTTGGTGAACCAAGTACCCTTAGATACTCGCCTGAGAAGCACATGTCAAATTCTAGCATAATCCTGATTCTTGTAAATAAAGTTATCCTTGAATGAAACATCTCCAGAGAAATCTTTGCATCCTTTAGGTATGCATTAGAAGTGAAAGGATTAGGATGCTTACTTGCTGTTTTTACTGAAATCTAGATTGCTAATTAAAACATGACATAGAATAATTGTCTTTCACACTCTTAAATCTTGTGTCTTTGGCTGCTTGAATTTCAAAGAGTACAACACAGATAAGTAGTTAATTCAGTTTTTCCACCTGATTGCTATGCTTCTTACTGAATAAGCTGCAAAATAACATCAGTTTGGGTTTGCGGGCAAATGTGCGCAAAGGTTATGAAATACAGCATAGTTATACAAATTTATGCAGATGGATTTCCTTCACACATACTTTTAAATCAGTTTTGAAACAAGGTTTATGAATATAATACATGGTGAAATCCCCTATGTAAATTTCAAAAGGCAATTCTACAGTCTTGCCATTTTCTGGGGTTTTTTTTAATTAATACCCTAATTTTCTCACTACCTTTGCTATTCCTTAGACATCGTTACTGTTACATCTGAATCTAAGAGGATTATAAAGGCATCTTAAATTTAGGGTAAAAGGTGATGGAAAGGGAGGACATTTTAAAGTTCTATTTATTAATGAAATGTCATGTATCTTGATCATTCACAGAAGTTTAGGTAGTACTATTAACTATCAGGATGTTTAGTTCCATTCCATGTAGGAAAACCAGATATACAAGACAGTAATAAAAACCCCTGAATTACAGAGGACATAATATGTTGTGAAAAATCTTTCCTGTAAGTCTTCATTCTGCCAGTTTCACCTTACACCTTCATTCCTATTCTCAGTCAAGAAGCATGAAAGTGAATGCTTAATTCTGCCTGGCTTATGAAACCTAAGTATGCTTCTAAATGAGCATAACTAGCTAAATACAACTGATTTCCATGACACTTCAGATTTCTGGTTTTTTTTTACTTAAAGCACATATATATGAGCTTCGGTAAATATAGCTGTTCCTTTCTGGTAAGATTATGCTCCTTATATTTGATAGGGAAGATAAAGAGACTAGATCATATTGCTGACATGTAATTACAGAAATACCATAATATAGGCAAATTCTTTGATCAACAAGACTCCTTATCATTATACAGCCTCTTATAGCCACATGCTCATTAGGAAAGTCATGAATTCAAGTCTTTTATGAGAGCTTCATTGGTACAAAGTATTTATTTCAAGGACTAGTATCTCCAATTATCATTCTGATGCAGTTCAGCAGTGTTGAAAATTAATGCCAATCACAAGATTTCCTTTGAACTTTCAGAAAAGCAGAGCTGGAGCAGAGTATACTACTGCCTTCTGAACTTCAGAACAGTTTAGGCACCCTCTTTGCACACTATACAGCTCAAGTCTTTTGACTCTAGCATGAATAATGGCAGGAAGCTTGAAAATCAATTACCTTTAAATATTGCACAAGGATATCCTTTTGATTCTTCATCAAAAGCACCTGGGATATTGTGTGTTTAATTTTAATTTAAATGATATGCAAATCTTGTTAAAAGTACCAAAACGAAAATATATTACCTGATTTTGTAGAGCCGCTATTAGCTACCTGGCTTGTTGAGCTTGTTGTCTATAGCCAGTCCACTCCAAGTTTCATATTTCACATTGGGATTGGCTCATGGTCTGTATAGGTCAAGTTGGCCTTAACCTGTGCTTACTCATGGTGCTCGATGGTCTTAAAAGTTGAAAAATTCCTTTTAAGCATGTCTGGACTTCAAAGACCAGCAGAAACTCATCAAAAACAAGGGCAAAATGCCAACCATGGATGCAGCAGTTCCTTCACCTGCAGTGCACTGAAGGGACATTGCTTGAGAGCCACTTCCCCCCAGATAAGGAATGCACTTACAGCACTGCATCTATAGTACTGGGTTTGAGGCTATATCCTTTTTTTAGCCTGTTCCTAGGCAGGTTTGAGGTTAGTTTTTTTGGTTTGTTTGGGTTTTGTTTTTTTCTGTGGGGAGGTGGAGCAGAGCATAACGTGAGCACCAAGTTTTTCTGCTTGTACATCTAGGCTGTGTAAGACTGTGCCACAGGCAAAAATACAGTAAGCGGCAGCTCAGTAATTTGTGCAGAAATAAGTGTGTTGGTGACACACTGTAGTCATGTTCTCCCAAATGAAGGGACGGCACCTTGTGTCCATATCTGATCTCTGTGTTCCTCCAAAGCTTGTTCAGCAGCTCAGACAAGGCTAGGGGCCTTTGCTTTTTTATATGTCTCTTGAGCAATGCACATCTATAAGATGAGTTCTTGGGACTAAAGGCACTACGCAAAGCACCAAGGGAAACCAGCGACACTGGAGCCGGAAGTTCAACTGGAGATTTTCACTGCCCAGCTACCAATGCTGTTTTCTAGCTGGGACAAGCATATGCCTGGCTCTCATCTTCAAAGTGAAAACCATGTATGTGTACTATCAGGTCAGAAAAATGTGGCTGTCTGTCTTGAAAAGGTACTTCAAGAAGAATCATGTAAAATTACGGATTAATTTATAGTATAAATTTCCATTACTATGGTATAACTTTAGGGAAATTCATCTTACCTTTATCAAAATTATCCTGACTCTTGCTCTGGAAAGGGCAGTAGGATTTCTTTAAAAAGTCTTGATTTGTGCTTTGTTGTCAATTATGTAAAGAGATTTCAAATTGGTTTTCTAGTTGAACAATCTAAGCTCCATTTCTTTGGAAATCAAGGTTTAACCTCTTTTATATTCTACAAATATTCACATCCTATTGCTTAGAATATGTCTAGGCTGCTAGAGAAGATTTTAGTGCTGATAGTAAAGACTGAACAGAAAGATGAATATTTTTATGTGCTGAATTCAAACAAAGGGTTTATGTAGGGAAAAAAATAAATCTTATTTATCCTTCTGTTGGAATTTTTTACAGCTATCAGCCTTATAGAAAATGGCTGAGCTCCAGAAATCAATATTTATTTCCAGCATATTTAAGCTTCTTATATAACTAGAACATTAAGTTTATACAGCTATGTAAAATATCTGATTTTAAGGCTGTGACAAGTGTTTAGTGTGGTATAAATATATATGCGGTGCTGATGTTACCACCTGAGGAATGTGTTGCATAAGAACATTTGTGAGGGGTGAATCTAACACTTTCTAGAAAAAGACACCCTCTTTTCTAGTTCTGTAGTAGCCTGCTATAGGAAGAAGCAGAGAATTTAGTCCATCATCAAGATTTCATGAACTTCTGCCGAGTTTCGTTGGACTGGAGAGGTGCTTCTGCAGAGGTCCACTGAAATCTCAGATTTATTATCTAACTTTTGAACTCNGTTTTTCCTACATGCCCTTTTCCTCCTACACAAGTTTTGAAGCACAGAGTATTTGCTAGTTTTCCAGCTGTATTAGAAGCACAGAGCTCAGCTTTGGAAGGCAGATTAAAGCAAGAACATACAGCAGGTCTCCAAGCAACAAAACAATGGGGTCCGCTGAAATCTCAGATTTATTATCTAACTTTTGAACTCCATATTAATACTGGCTGAAGTTACAGAACTAGAAGAGGGCAGAAATAACGGAGGACAATCTGGATGATTATGGGCTTGATTAGTTGGAAAAGCCATTTTTAAACCATACTTGGTCTTGTTAAAATACACTTATCCTTAAAGGACAAGTAAGTTTGCTGGAATTAGTTTCTTTAAAGTTGGCTGAAAACTGAAACCCAAAATCAACAGTTTTTACAGCTCTGGGGTACAACATTCTGTAAGAGCTGAAGTTAGTTATATAGTTTTATGTGTTGAAGTTGTATTTTCTGAGTAATGCCTAGTGTAATTCTACTAAACTAGTACCTGATAGTCAAACTCTCATTATAAGTTTTCCCCCATTATTGACATTCTTTAATGGAGTTTTATTCAGAATTGACCTTTCTTTTTTAGTTGTCAGTAGGTTAGCATGAAATGCCTATTTTACAGCTATGATTTGGACATATAAGACAAGCATGTCATTAGAACTTGACTTTATCTTGTTCCATACAGTCCTTTTGTTCTTAGGTTTCCTGACTATATCAAAGCTACATCACATTTCTTAAATGTGCTGAAGTGTTGTTGTGGTTCTTGATCTTCATTTCTTTTTCCCTTAGGCTCACAATTTCTTCAGTCATCCCTGCTTAACCTCTGTCTTTTATCTTTCTTTTCCCTCTATTAAAAAAGAATCAAGAAAAGCAGAACTAAGAAAAAATAGAATATATAGTAAATATTATAGAATATACGGTAAATATTTTTTATAAAGAATAATTATATATTTATTGATGCAACTAACCCCAATTCAGTCTAAATTCTAATCAAGTAAGTTCCTTGGATAAATTTTTTTCCTTACTCTTGCAACAATTTCAGATGTCTCCTGTTGCTGGCACTCTTCTACATTGTTCTGATTTTATACTCTTTACATACAGCTCTCATAGAGACTGATTTTCAAAAGTTATTTTGTAATTAAATATTTTTGTGAATACCCTTTCTCACTCTCAAAGTTCTTTGTCCTGTGTGTCTGATGAGCTGTAAAATTAGTTTTAATTTGAATAATTTTGAAATTTGAAGGTCCTCTATTCATAGTATAAGTTGATATATATTATTAAATGTATACATTTCTATGCAATTTACAGTCTATAAATGACAGTAAAGAAGGGTCATCCAAAAGACAGAGTTATTCAAGTGTGGTTGACATGCTGGTGATTTTACATCTATTTACTTTCCTCCCAAATTTTAGATTAAATGACTAAGGTTCCTCCACTTAAAAATGTAACTACTCACTTGTTCTTATAAGCTATTTCCTAAGAGATTTAATGGAAAAAAGGGGGAGAAATTAAAGAGGAGAGGAAAAAAAAAATGCTTTGTACGCAAGAGGACTGATGGATTCTTTTGTTGGTTTTCCCTTATAATCTGAAAAATTCAGTTGCCATATTAATAACATACTGGGATATATTATTTCTAAATGTAGACTTCTTTAATTTAAGAGAGTTTTGTAAAAAGACAATTTTTAGTTTACTTAATTTAGACCCTATTTCAGCTTAAAGCTGAGGCCCTTCTAATATCAGTTAAAGGAAAAAAAAAGGAAATGTAATAAAAGACAGGACACTCTTTTAGTAAAGCTGTATTTTAGATGTGCATAAATGTCTAAATAAATGAAGTAGCAGGCCAGATCTCTCACAAGAAAACATTATTGCATTGAGTTTTGGGATAGGGAAGTCTGGTTAAAAATTAAAAGACCCTCTTGCTCTTCATAAATCTGATTTTTATAGGATGCTTCTGTTAGTCTGAAGCATACTGTAAAAGATGTTCTCTTCTTATTTCTTAATCTCTCCAAAAGACAGCATTTTAATAGATGCTGTCCCAATTTGAAATGAAATTCTATTTAATGAGAGTCAGCTCTAAGCTGCATCTGACATTGATGTGGAAGTGACTTTTTGAATTACAAAGTGGGAGCATAGATATTTCATCTTTGAAATTAAGTACTCAGTTTTTCTTGAGCCATCATGAGATTTCTCTGTCCCTCTAAAATCTCTAGGTTTTGTAAGAGATCTTCCCAGTGGGCTAACAATTTATGTTTGGATTTTCTGCCAATCCCTATGAAATTGTTAGGTTTATAGTGATTCTTCCCAATATCTTCCTCCAGTGGCAATCTTCCAGTTTCTCTTTCAAGAAATAGTACAAAATCAGGGAAGCAATGGTCTTTACAGTGAGAAATGCTGTAATATTATAATCATTATCACCATAATAATAAAAACAATAATACTCACTTTCATTGAGTACAAGAGATACATCAAGAGTATATAATCAAGAGCTATCTTTCAGGTTTTATATTCTCCTTAACATTGACATTAACATCACAATTGAGGATAATATTACTATGATGGGAGTAAAAGATGTTATGGTACAAGGATAACTAGAAATTTAAGGAAAAAGGCAGGACAAAACTAAGGCAATTGACAATAGAACTAAACATGCTATTAGAAACTGACAAAATTATTTTGATCATTCTTTACCATCAGTAACCATATGGAATTCTAGGCAGTTTAAATACCTAGAAATAATTATTTCATAATTATAAGGGGGCCTATAAGGATGCTGGGGAGGGACTCTTCTTTAGGGACCGTAGTGATAGGACAAGGGATAACAGGTTAAAAGTTAAACAGGGGAGGTTTAGATTGGATATAAGGAGGAAGTTCTTTAAGGGTGGTGAGGCACTGGAATGGGTTGCCCAGGGGAGTTGTGAGTGCTCCATCCCTGGAGGTGTTCAAGGCTGGATTGGACAAAGCCTTAGGTGACATGGTTTAATGTGAGATGTCCCTGCCTATGGCAGGGGGGTTAGAACCTGATGATCTTAAGGTCCTTTCCAACCCTAACTATTCTATGATTCTATAATTCCATGGGACACAACAGGACTGTGTGGGACTTACGCAAACATATATAATGAAGGAGATGCCTGCTACTTTTAAAAGTACTTTTAGCTTGATGCAAGTTCTCAAAAATTAGTTTTCATATCAGCTGCTAGGTGTGGAGAAGAGGCCTTTATAGCAGAAACAGGAGTAATTCAGCTATTGGTCAATGACTTTGAGGGCCTTTAAAAAGGGACATGATATTTTCATTAGTACTCTAGCCTGAGGTTGTACTCAGCATAAATTTATTCAAGTACTTGTGTATATCTTTTTGCAAATGTGCTTTGATATTGTTGAAGCATTTTAGCTTGCCTTTTCCATTCTTCTGTGAAGAAAAATGGACAGACAAGCTGAAGAGCCAGCCACCTTGCCCAACTCAATCTCTTGCTAGCTTTTCTATCAATAAAAAAACTGTGCCTAAGAGTAGCTTTTTTGTTTGACTATATATTTGAAGAACTGTGTTGGAGGAATATTGAAAAGAGGAACTAATTAAATTTGCTGCTTCTAACAACACACAATGAAAATAATGGTCATTTACTTTTTGCAGTCAGATTTTGCTTTTTAAAACTCACACTACAGATATACAGTATGAGTGGGAATTTTTTTCAGAAACCTAGTTGGAATAATTCTGCTTCCCTTAAATTAATGGTATTTCAGTGGTGTCGTGGTTTGAGCTCAGTTTTAAATCACGCAGTCACTCTCTCACTCCCCCCCGGCCTTTCCTTCCCCTGCTCCCTGGGGATGAGGAGGAGAATCAAAAGAATGTAACTCCCTCCTCTGGTTGAGATAAGAGCAGTCCAGTGACTAAGGTATAACACAAACCACTGCTGCTGCCACCAATAATAATAATGATAAGGGAAATAACAAGGGAAGAGAACACAAACTCTCACCACCTGCTGATCAATAATACCAGCCCAACCCCGGAAGTAAACTACCCCTTCTGGGTAACTCTTAATTTACATCCTGGGCATGATGTCCTGTGGTATGGAATACCTCTCTGGCTAGTTTGGGTCAGGTGTCCTGTCTCTGCTTCTTCCCGGCTTCCTCCCCTCCCTGGCAGAGCATGAGACTCAGAAAGTCCTTGGTCAGAGTAAACATTACTGAGCAGCAACTAAAAACATCGGTGTTATCAGTGCTGTTCCCAGGCTGAAAGTCAAAACCACAGCACTGCACCAGATACTAAGAAGGAGAAAAAATGACTGCTACTGCTGAACCCAGGACAAGTGGGAACGGATACAGGCTCCGGTTTTGTATTTGTAAATTAAGCACTTCATAGCAGTGAAGGGCAGGCTGCATAAAAATTATTTCTTCTATTTTTATAGTCATCTTCTAAGCAGAACAGCATTTTGAGCTTTTATTATCATAGTGTTATTGTATAAAATGATGTTGTCTCCTGGTTATAATGACAGCATGCTTACACTTCTATGTATCATATTGTACTGTACTAGCTTAAGCTTTTAAAATGTAAGTATTTCAAAGAAATGGCTGGTTTTGACAATATCAGTCTTCTAGATCATTACATAAGTTTGCATTACTTTGGAAGATTAATTGTGTGTATGTTTACTTGTTATTGCAAGCAAGTTTCTGAAGTCAATATTACTACTTTATTCATACGCTTAATTCTCTTACTTATTATCTTTGATTTCAAAGACAGGTATGTCAGTTCATCAGAGCCAGAAATAACTTGCTAAACAAAAAAGGTCAGTCCCTTTCTAACACATTTGCATAATGAACAGGAAGGACAGCAAAGCAAACTGTGACATCTTTGAAGACAGCAAATTTCAGGTTTAGATAGATAAAAAAAAAATAACAATTACTAGAACTAAGTGAAATATACCTTTCTGACTCAGATATGTGGTGTAACGACACAGAAAGAATATAGAGTGACTGTATCGAAAGAAGAGTTGATCTGTATCAGCCAATTACCTATTTTATATATTTAATCCCAATTTATCACTTACAATTAAGAATAGCTGGTCTTCTAAAACAGGATATATTCTTCATTGCTTGTATTTCTTACAAACAGATCTTCAGTAGTATCTAAATATTACATCACATTGAGTTTACTTTTTTATTAGTGATTATTTTATTTGTCCAAGAACAAAAATTCAGTCAGCCAGTGTCTTTATTTGAGGGTGAAAATAAAAATGACAACGAAAGAAACTTCAGTGCAAGCAGTAATTGTGATAGAAAGACTGAATTATAATTAACTGATAATTACTATTTAAAATTCTGGATAATGTCACTCAGACTCAGAATGCACTCCTTTGTGTAAAACATTTATGCAGTCTTTCCATTTTTTATACAAATTTCAAATTTCCTTTCATGTTACTGTTAATTCCACATGAAAAATAATTTAGAAATTCTCTTCCCTCCTTTCTTTCTCATAGGCACAGTATGGTTTAACATAACCATTGAATTCATTTCTTCCAGTTTAGGTTTGTAACTGCTTTGCATTTTAACTTCCTCCTTTAATTCATACGCTTCAACTTGAATAAATTTTTAGATTTATTTTTTAGATTTCAAGATGTTTGTTTTCAAATATGCTTATATACCTGATTAAATAAAAGTCAGGGTATTCAATAGACTGTTCAGGGTCACATAGCTGAGTAACTGGAAACATGAGATTTGTACTACACTGGAAATGACTGGAAAATCTTATGAAATTCGGACATGTCCTATCATTATTTATTTAATTGATACAGAGCTTACTCTTTTTTTTTTTCCTCAGTGTTTCCTGTAGCTTTCTCCCTGTCCCCAAGCACCTATTATTTGATAACTTCTCATTTTATTTAGCTTCTTTTTTGTTTATTAATTTGGGGAAAAAAGTCTTTGCAATTAGTAAGGATCTCTTAGGACAAAAGGCAAAGCCCTGCCAATACAGAACTGTATCCTCCCTTGTGTTTTACCCATTTCATTTTAATTGTTTTAAGGAAGATCTAGCACATTGTGGGATAATCTCTAGAGAAAAAAGTGGAAATAGCCTTTCTCATCTACAATAAGTCATTCTTAACATTCAGACTACATTATCCTTTTCTCAATTTGATCTCATCATTTCTAGGTATATCCCATTTGTATTCTTAAATAATTACTCTTGCCCCTTGGTGTTTACCTTCTCATTGCTTTTGACAGATGTATCTCCTCCCTCTCCCCCCACTTAATTGTTAGTTAGTCAAGCTGTACATATTTAATCTTTTTAAGCTTTTCTTATGTGTAATCCCTTCCAAACCATTAAGCCATTTTCCCCTGCTTTGCTCTGAGTTCCTTTCAGTACATTGAAGCACAAAAGGTGGAGCTGATAGTACTTGTCAAGTGTTTTGCAGTTCAGAATTGAACTGACAGTCTGATATTTGTTGACTTGCAAAGAAATGACAGCCCCATCCCTTGTTTCTGCTAAGGTCCAGTTTCTACACTCTGACAATGCTAAAATGTCTTCATAAGGATACTGATTTCATTTCTGCTACTGTAAAATAATCTAACACCATGGATCTGGTTGCTGCTTTATCAACTTAAATTTAGACTTTAAAATGCACATTTTTGTGTGTCTTTTTTGTGTTGTATAGATATCTGTTCATATGGAGGGGTTATCATCATGAGAGGACTAACAGGAATAAACATATTTTCATGTTGTAACTTGAGAACTTGCTATATGTGAAAGAACACTGTGAGACTGAATACATGGAAGGTTAGGAGGATAAAGTGTCCCAGAAGGCACTGTTAATCTCTGATCATGAACTGCAAGAGGGATTCTGCCACACAGATTACAACCCAAAATGTGCAGCTTCTGACATGAAAGTTTTCTGAAACCATCACAACTATCAGACTGGCTGCATTTGCCAACACCACAACCCTTGAGGGTTTTGTCTGATTCTTTTTTACAATTAAATGGTCTTCAATTATGAAGTCCAAATTCAATTGGGAGGGTTTATCTGAAACCCAATCAACCTTATCTGAAACCTGATCTGCAGGTGATATTTCATCTGAGAAACAGAGAGCAGCTCTTGCTGTTTCTCTTACACCACTGGCTTCTTTCGCAGTCTAAATAAATTGCTGAGAACGGTGCTCTAAATCAGGGGTTTTTGTTGACCAGCTTTGAAGAAGTAACATGAAAAAGACCCAACCTGGGAAGAAGATGTGAGATGAATTTTCTCACTAAATCAAGAAAAAGGAAAAAAAGGAAATGTATTTGGAATTCATATTATACACACAAACTATGGAGAGTGTGTATTATATCTGTTTCCACATGCTTATTGGCAAGTTTCAATTTCTAACAAGATCTTCCATTTTTATTGGAGTGCTTTGATGTCTGAGAGCTAAAAAATAAACCTATAACTGTACTGATCACTAGAAATTCAACACTCTGATATCTGTAGATTATCAATATTGGTTTAAATTAATATAAACGAACGTATTTAAAAAATATTTATATCAGCATCTTTTAATCTGTTTCTACACAAGCATCTTGGCAAAAGCTTTAGCCAAATGTCTGTTTGTAGACACGGATACCCTACCATCATTACTGTTTAATGTTCAAAAACATCATTAAAACTATGGTATTCACATTTAGGTCAAGTCTAAACATAAATATTTAGGTAGACTGTAAATACATAAGTAAAAACAGGAACCAAAAAAATAGGAATACTCTATTTAAGAGATTAATGAAATCTTTATTAAAATAAGGTGCTCCTTTGAAAAAAAAAGAACATGAATGATATGTCCTGGATGTACCTTCTCAAATATACTTGCTTGCCTGTGGATTTTAGTTTCTGAGATGATTTATTTTTGAATCTTTTCTTTATTTCTGTTTAAAATATTGCTAGAACTCCAGTTACATTTCCATTTGATTCTCTTTGCTCACTAACTCCTTAAGCTTTCTACTTGTGACAGACTACAAGGGTATCATTAAGTAATGCAAGTTCATGTCTTATTAGTAGACAATCCTGTTGACCTTCATTTCCCTGTGTCTCATCTTGCATCACATTTTAATGCCGGCAGGCTCATTTTTACTTTATCTAGGCTTTTAGCTCTTCACTTATAAAACAAGCACAGAAAACTATGAGAGCCTTGGTGCTCTGAGCTCACCTTGGAACTGTGGCTTTCCAAGTCAGGCTAAAGGGTAATGATCATGATTGGTTTTATTCTTCTTTTATTTATATTTGCATGCTATTGTGTGGAAATGCACCTTTTGTTGCTGAAAAGACTGTAAAGTGTGAAGACATTGGTAGTTCATGCTGTCATTCTCATTAACTCTGGTGAGTCAAGATGTGAGAATTATTTTTAAGTCTCACCATTCTTCAG
Organism: Agapornis roseicollis; assembly: GCA_002631895.1. Lineage (NCBI taxonomy): Eukaryota > Metazoa > Chordata > Aves > Psittaciformes > Psittacidae > Agapornis > Agapornis roseicollis. The sequence goes on along the minus strand of NDXB01012719.1, from coordinate 55,105 downwards.
AATTATAGCCTGGTCCATTCTGTGACTTTGATATTAAAGTCCCTCTATGGAACTAATACTGTCATACATATATTAACCTGCAATATTAATACTTGATGATAGTGGTTAGCTTGAATTTCTCATGTGTTTTTTCTCTTTCTCTGCACAGGTCACTTTGACCTGGATTTAATATGCATGATTTGACTGACCCCTGACCAGTAATATGTATAAGCCCTGAAACAAATAAGGTCTGATAGCAATACTAATCACCCTCTAAATCTCTGTAAAACAAGCTGGTATGAAGAGGACATAGCCAATTTAATGCCAATAACTTTGTTTTCTAAGCAGAAGGGTATCAAGCAAGCTTTTGCAAAGTACATGTTGTACTGCCCTTTCATTTCAATCCAGTGAAGGAAGCAAAGGCATCATCCATCATGAGGCTGAAAAGCTGCCAGGTATCTCAAAACCTCATCTTTCATCTTCTGTGTGGAAAACTGAAATTAACACTGCTGATATGAAGGTACAAAATCATAGGAGTTCCAAATGTGGATCTTGATATAGACATTCACCTAAAAATATGAAAGAAGAGAAAAGTGGAACTTTCAGCTGGCAAATCTTAGTAGTTCTGTATATATGGGAAGCTGCATCATAATTGTAAAGCATGAGGAAAAAGCAATTTCAGATACTATACTGAAATCTCCCTTTTCAATACAGGAATGAGTTGCGTTACAATAGCTTTAATGGAGATACCTATTTTACTTGTTTTGGAACCTTCTTTCAGCCAGACAGTATAAACTAGATGAAGCATTTGCATTTCTGGATTAAAAAAAATAATTGCCTGTTGTATTTCTTAAAAGCAGTAAATAGCCATGATCCATTACCAATTGTTTAGTCAATATCCACAAACAGATTTTCCCCTTTTATTATATATGGCATCTCTATTCAAAGATACTTATACATGAACCTTATTTTTGTAAATATGTTTTAACACCTCGTAGGAAAGCACAGTATTTCACAATAATCCTGTATTGTTTTTTAAATACTATCTATAAAATAACTTTGATTAAAAGCAAGCTTTACAAACCAGAACAAATGTAAAAATTAGTTTTCTATCTAACCTGATTTTGTTCCTCCAAAGAAAAGTTTCCCATCAAGTATTCCCCTTTCAGTCTAGTTATCTGGCAGCAGACATTCTGAAACACAGAGCTGCTGGCTGGGTGCAGGCTCTTACATGCTGTACGTATCATCCCAGGGGATGCTGACAACCACTTGAGGATTGAGGCCCAGAAAACAGCAAAAACTTGCTCCTAACCAAGTGCACATTGTTTTCTATGCACAGAAAAGAGACAGTAACTTGCTTTCCTGTGATATGCATTTGAATAGTCACATCTGTATGACATGGAATTAGATTTTTCTCATAATATTGGAACTGATCAACTGTGCAACAATAATTTCTTGTTAAACATTGTGTTGTAAGCTTGGACAGGCTTTACAAGAAGTGAAGAAAGAGTGTTACAGTGAGGAATGATTCGAGGTGGCTATAATATATCCAGCCGCTCCTTCAGACAGGAACTTTTTATATGTTATACCAAGTAATTACTGAATTAATGAATTCTATTATATGGCAGACAAATTCATCATAAGTAAATTTCTCTGAGGTCTGACCTTTTTGTAAAAGCTGGCTACTGATAGCATTGGGACACCTGATGTAAGAACAGGATTAGAACTATGTGACATACGCTTTCATTTCCTTGTTTACTGGAGATAGCAATGAATAAATAGATATATCTTATTGAATTTCTAAATATATCTTCCTTTTTAAACAAAAAATGAAATATACCAGGGAATATATACGGTTAAGTAATACAAATACTGACCTCTTGGCTCTTTTACTCTAGAGAAATCTGTAGCTTTAAAGAGTTCAAATGTCTCTCACAAGCCTGAAATCATCTGAACAATTTACCCTTATTACGCTTTTTATTGAATATCAACTACATTAAGTGAACTTTTGATTTTTTTTTCCCCCAGAATTGCAGACTACAGTGTTGAGTTTAACTCATAATTAGTAAACAAGAAATAGCTTCTCTCCTTCAGGAAGGTGTTTTATTTTTACCAGTGTAAAATGGTAAAATGGAAGGTGAAATTATTTTCTCCACTCCAGAAATTCTGTTTTGATTTTGTCTACAGAACAGCAGCTTGATGTCACGTGTAATGATTTAATACGTGCTGTGCCAATGGATATCTGCAGGTTTAGGTATTGAGGGTGTGGCTACAGCCTCTCTAGGTCAGAGAATTTGCAGATGGAGGCCCTGAAATGAAGACTGCAGAAAGGCAAGTAGGATCTTTCAGTGTTTTCAGATTATGTGCATCTGGAGCAGGCAGGCTCTAAAAATATGTCTCTGGACATACAGGAAGAAAGCAATGACGTGTGTTTTAATGAGCAACAGAAATGATCAAGCCCTCTGAAAACCTTTGGTGATTAGCTTTTATGGATAAAGTTATAATACCTCCCTTGCCTGTGGAACACTCTGGTCTACAGCCGGGTCTCCAAGCAGCTTTGCAGAAAGTATAAAAGCCACAAAAAAGAGCACTTCTCTTAGCCAACCCATCATTAACAGAAATAGAAATCCCAGTCCCTTGAAGGCAAGAAAGAGTATGCAGAAAGTTATTAAAAAGAAGATATATTCAAGGAATATGGGATTGTTATTCCTAGAGATGACAACATGGTAACTTATGTCCTAAGCTTGACAGAAGGATCAGAGAAGTAAGATTAGTTTATAACATGTGACCAAAGAGGAGAAATGGAGTAAGCAGTATCATTGGGAGATCTTTTCAAACTCCAATCACACAGCACTCCCTTGCATCGTACCTTGCAATGGGAAGAGAAACCCTGAAATGAGAGGTTATCCCAGACTCCTGTGCATTATGCCTTTGTGCACAGTGCCTGCTGAACAGGGGATAATTCTGACAGTGGTTGTGGCTTCTGCAATAGGTCTTTGTCTCTTGGGAGTTGATAAGAATAGTTATGTTCATGTAGCTCTTTGAACATTATTTGGCACATGCAACCAGGTGTTTTTAGCATGGGGTGACAGAAAGATGGCCCTGGGGTAACATGAGTTTTAACGGCAGACCTTATCTATACAGAAGGCTTATCTGCAAGGAGAAGTGGGATGCTGACTGCAGGATGTACTTTAATTCATTATGATAGCAGGGATATTAAAAGAGGGGATACCAGGAACCCAGGAAAGCAGGAGTGGGTAGGTTAATGTTACTATATTGTCTTCAGTATGTCTCATAGGTTAGAATTCAGACCAGTTATTGAGATGGTAATTGGTCCAGTATTGTACTATAGAGCCCAGCAGTTATTCAGAAGGATCACGGTCAACCTAGAAATCACCTTAGGGGCTACAAATGTAATCCTGAACCACAGGATAAAATGAAGTCAAAATCAACACCTTGTGAATCCAACACTTCTATAGCTGGATTGTTGAATGTTGTTCTTTGAATGATTTTTTCTTCTCTTTCTCATTGTGACAAGGAAAAAATCAAACAAAATAATTAATGTTTTATCTAGCCCTTATCTATTTTTCCCTAACTGAGTGTAGCTTCCTTTAACAAGTAAATAATCCTTCCTGCCTTGTAGCTGTTGTGAGTTGGTTTAGATTAATCGTTTTAGGCAAAATTACTACTTGATTGACAAACTAACGGGCTTACATTTTTTTTAGGACATAAGTGTGTCCTTCACATATGAAACATAATTACATGATAATGTAAGAAGCTCCAGCAAAAATGTCAGCCCTAGAGTTAAGATTGACTGTTAAACAAAAACCAGACTTCCAGTATTATAACCTCTGAGCAAAAATTAGCATGCCGGTTCCCTAGGCAATGAGAGCACACAGAAAGCACAGAGGATCAGATGTATTATTGAGAAAATGGCCACTTTTGGCTTTGTGATTATCTGCTCAGATGTTTAATCTTCACATGATAGCGGAGCTTGCAGAAACCGGTTGCAAGACTGTTCATATGTGCCTGAAGCTGAGAGCACACATAAGGCTTGCGCTTACTGAGCTAAGAAGTGGCCAGGTGAATCTATTGCCTTGAAAATGAGGCAGCACTCAGAGGCAGAAAGGAGTCAGGTTAAACACACTGAATTCCTCGTGCCAATGGGCCAGACCTTATGACAGAGACTGAGGGCATGTTTACACTACCCAGTGCAACATGACACAGAAGCTTTGCAGTAACTAGCTCCAAACCCAGAGCCACGCTTGTCCAGCTGTATTGCTTCTGGTTCGGGCACTAGATGAAGCACAGCTAGATCAATGAGGTGCTGCAGAACAGAAGAGCTTCCTGGCGAACCTGGGCTTGGAGTAAACAGCAGCCTGCTAAGCAGAGCCTCTTCTCTTGAGGCATGGCCCTTCTGAAGCCAGATCTGCCCCCTGCCCACTTTGCAAACCAGGTGTTGGAAGGAATGTTTAAAAATGCTTATCACATTCCCAGGACAGCTGCCCAGGCTGTTCATGCTGTGATAGCATTTATCACGTGCCCCATTCTAAGAATCTGAAAATGATGTCAGGTTTTGGTACTGGTTTGCAATCTGCGGGGTTGGTCAGCTCAAGCCAATGCAAGTACATGGAGCAGGACTTGTACCAAATGCGCCTCAGTACTCCAATTGGTTGTGCCTCTATTTTCCAAATAGCCTGAAACTTTGGGGTTTTGATAAGCCACTTAGACTCAGAAGTTCAAATCATTTCAAGGATAGGAATTAATTTTCATCTTTCCCTGATATAGCCATGTCCTCAGAGATAAGTCCTCCCTTCTCAGCTGCTTACCATTCTGATACAATCAATGGTTAGGATGGTTGGAATATTTCCTTTATTTAACATTTCTTCTGTTTATTCACCTATTATGACACTTGTGACATAAACACCAGGATGGACTTGGCAGCTGAATTATATTGCTGTAGCCCCAGCCCTCAATACAGCCACAATGTGTGCTGTGTTGCTACTGTGCTGCACAGCCCCAGCACACATAAAGGCAGCCTTGAATGCTGTGCAGTACTTTGAGCAAAGAAGCTGGAAAAAATGCTAACATCCAAATGAAATCCTACCATTTGCACAAAAAGTAATTTTGTCTTAACTCTTAAATGTCTAAAATGAATTTACCAAGTGAATGTGTAAGGATGGAAAGATAAAGTCTGCTTGGTCTTACATATCAAAGTAAAATACCATTTACAAAAATATGAGATGAAATAGGTCATTCACATGAATAATAACCTCTAGTATAGAATGGTATCTATACATGTGTGTTGTACAGTATGTTAATTATTTGCTGTTACCATAGTTCATATTTAATTCAAGTCATGTTATCTCTGGTCATTAAAGAATTATATTCATAAGCATCAATTAAATGGAAGGGAGTGTGTGGTTAATATTCAGCTTTTTAATTATGTATTTTGAGTTGGCCTCTAGTAACTGCATACTTAGAAAATACTATGGAATAAAACATGCATCTCAGAGAGATATGCAATGCTTCCACAAATTCTAACAGAATGCTTTCAGATTAGGAGACAAGCAGCACAAATCACAGCAATGAGATATGTTTGTAAACATGTAAAGCAATGCACACAATAAATACATAGACCATTTATATATATATAATTTATTGTCAGGTGATTAAATGTCAGTGCAAATATTTCTCAAGGTAACTCCTAAATATTTTAGCCCTTTTTTATGTTTTGGTATATGTCCAAGTAGATGTCTCGTGTAAAATGTTGGGCTTGATTCCTTATCACACATTGGCCTACTCACATTAATATTGATGCTGTTGTTTCCGATTTCCTTTCCAACCCTAGCTATTCTATGATTCTATGATTCACTTCAAAATTACTGGGAGGGGATGATTCAGGTCTTTCATATCTTGGAATAGTAGTACATCTCAAAGACATTTCAAGTTCCAGAAATACCAGGATGAATAGCTTTGAGAAACAGATGATGTGATAACGTGAATAGTGACTGTATGTACTACCATTGTTCTGTACATTTTGAGCTGATTCATAAAATTCCTAGGAAATTTCTCAGTAAAATATTTTTACTTGTAGCCTGCATATGAAATTTGGACTCAGACAGAAGTGCTGCAATCAAATAGCTTGGGTTTCAATTCATTCACATTTCCAAATTCCAGAAAAATCTGTTCCTGCAAATTGTCCAGATGCCTCAGACACACAGGATACCTTTCCTAGTGATTATGGTGCATTAATGCAAAGGATAGAAGGGAAAGAAATTCTGGACAGAAAAGATTAACACATAACTACAACAAGGGCGCACACAATGAATTTTAAGAAAGATTACTTTCAGGAGAAATGTATGTGAAAAATAATCAAATTTATACAGGAAATTATGTTTGGATCTTAGTATATCACAAATCCAACTGCTGATTGCAGGAAATTACATAATGGCAACTCACCTGCTTGATGGAGAATAGCTGTCCTTGTGCATAAGGGCATATGCCAACAATCTGGGAGTCCAGCCAACATAACAGATCAGAAAAATGAGGTACGAGATTTGCAGCACACATAAGATATCATGGCAGAGTACCAGAGTGGCAAAAAATTCCACGTTTGGTCTGCATAATTGATTTCATGGGCTGTCATTCCCCTCCTCCTCCCAGTTAGTGGAAATCACATACTTAAATGAGCAACCTATCCACATTTTTTATGACAATGGAAGCAGGAATACTCTGAGCAAGTCCAGTGTCTATGTTTTATCCAATTATGGTCCTAGAAATATGTAATTCTTTTTAATCCAGATATCTGATAGTTGTATTCCAAAATCTTAAAAAAAAAAAAAAAAAA
>NDXB01012719.1:0-40706 GCA_002631895.1 Agapornis roseicollis | reverse complement strand
TTTTTTTTTTTTTTTTTTTTTAATATCCCCTAACACCCGAAATAGGGCCAAGGTTTCTTGTTCTCTTGGTTGCAGAGTGCCATGCTTAATCAGGAAAACACAGTTGCAGTGTTTTGGCATTGGGCATGGCATGGAACAAGGCTTGGGTAGGAGCCGAGCCTAAATTTAGTATCCTCAGAGAACGCCTCAAGGGCATTTTAGGTGCACTTAAGCTATGGAGCTCAGCTGCTGAATGATGCGAAGACTTCTGCTCATCAGATAAAAATGACATCGATTTAGAAAAAATAGTTTTCTACTGGGAAGCAAAGGAAAAGTTTCACTTGCATAAAAGACTAACAGGGATATTTGATGGACTTTCCAGAAGATTTAAAGAACATTCATGCTATTAAGCTTTATAATTAAGGAAGCAAATTATGTGCATTTCAACTATAATTTTGCCACATAATATTGTTAATTTTGCACAGTTATGAATATCTAGGGTGCTAAGATCAAAGATAGATATGCTAAAATTAATGTAAAACTCCCAACCCTATTGCTATCCATAGATTACAAAGTAGTCGAAGAAAAGGCACATGAATTTGAATGGTTTTCTAACAGATCCTTGCATTGTGTCAAGAACATCCTAAATGAATCCTTACTATATATAAGAGGTTTCTGTGTCATCCAGTGAGTGATGAAATTACCTTCAATGGTATTTTTTTTACAGGCAGCTGTTTTGCATGCATTTCCATTAGAAAGAACAAAGTGTTCAGGATTAAGATGAGAGCGCTCTTTAGTGGCCTCAATAGCTGGCTCATTCAACTCTTAAAACTGTCAATATGCCAGATAGTGCTATGTAGTGTTCCCATTAAACATTTTAATCAAGAAAAACTACTGTAATAGCACCAAATTGGGCATATAATTAAAACAGCAAAAATTCATATTTTCTCTTTCATGTAACTGAACTAGTTCTCTAATAAATTTCATAAAGTTGACTCATAATTCTACTTTGGCATTCTGACAAAAGAACAGAATTCTTTGCAAGTGTTTGCTTAATTTCCATTTTTCAAACCTAATTTCAATTTTTATTGCTTCATTTTGAATATACTGATTAAAGTAATATTAAGTCTTGCGAAGCTTTGCCAAAGAAAATGAAAGAATTAAATTATGTATATTTAATTAGCTACAGTTCTTATTTAGGCACAACTTAGTCTTTCTCTTTTAAGGTTGATTTTTTTATCAAGTAAACTCATAACTCATTACTCAACCCTGTGAGGAATATGAAGGGTGAGACAGATGAAGAACCACTTTCATATTTAAAACCTGTTCGTTTAAGCAAGTTGATATTTAAATAAAATTCAGAAAGCTATTTTATATTTAATATTTATTTTATATTTGTGGGGGTTTTTTGTTTGCTTTTTTGTTTTTTGTTTTTTGTTTTTTGTTTTGGTTTTGGTTTGTTTTTTTTTCGTCCTTCTCGGATCTCCTTAAGATCTATATTTCNAAAATTCAGAAAGCTATTTTATATTTAATATTTATTTTATATTTGTGGGGGTTTTTTGTTTGCTTTTTTGTTTTTTGTTTTTTGTTTTGGTTTTGGTTTGTTTTTTTTTCGTCCTTCTCGGATCTCCTTAAGATCTATATTTCAAATTGTACCACTCCAGTGCTGGCTTCAACATTGCTACTTCCAAATAACAGCTTTCTGAAGAAACAAAAAATAAAATGTGGCAACATATGAAAAAAAGTTTATATAAAAAAAATAGTAGAGTTTAACTCCTGAAATTCCTAATCATTCATTTCAGTTTAAAATAGATTTTTAGATATGGCTGCTATTAAAACAAGCAGGTATTAATGTTGTTTGGTGGGGAAAGGGGTGTGCTTCTGTGTTTTCTGGCTCTATGTAGCCTTCAGAATGCTTAATTACTTAAGTATTTTCTTCCTTATTTAAAAGTGGTTTTGATTTTATGGTCAAATGGTTTTGGGGAATTGGGATTATGTTCAGTGCCTTTATAAAGTAGTCTGAAATGATCAAGCCACATTAAACTATTTCATGTGTCACATTACAGCATTCGCAGTGAATGATAAGTCAATCAAATATGTGTGACAATACTAGTTTTCAGTTTAAAAGTAAAATTAATTTCTGTCAGAAAGAAAAATATTTAGAATTTACAATTCAGCATTACACTTATTCAGGACTAAGGGGATGAATTTAATAAACCTTCATTCATAGGAGCAATTAGAATTGAAGATGATGATCTCCAAAAGTTTAAATTGCATTGTCTCTCCTACAGTAGCTTTCCCTTTACTCTGAAGGGAAGACTACAGGATATAAACTGCCCTCTTTTCCCCAGATCTAGGAAGCTTAACTTACTCCAGTTGAGCACTCAAGAAAAACCAATATTTTGGTACTCACAAGCAACATTTATAAAAGAAAAAATGAGGTAAAGCAAAGCATGATTATAAATCCACTCACTTGGCAAAAAAGAATAACCTATCAAAACGGAGAATGAGAATACTTCGAAACTATGACTTCTGTTACTTGGAATTGTAGAATAGCTGATGAAGTAGTTAGGTAGTCCCTTCTCCTGGATAAGTTCCAACAACTTTCTAAGTCCTAAAAAAGCCCCAGCTGTCAGTCATTTAAACCCCAGCCGCATAACCACTAAAGAATGTTTTTTCTATCATATAGATAAATTCCCCAAATCATGAGTGATATTTAAAGGGAGCTCAGAAGAATCCAACCACTAGAAAGACTAACCTGTTAGCCTTGAAGTTATCTGTGATTTCCTCTTGCCACATGCAAGCATTTTAACTAAAAAACTAATCTCTAAGTAAAAGCTTCTCTTTTTTCCCCCTTTCTTTCCTTTTTTCTCTCCCTTCTTTCTTTGTGGCTCCTTCATTTCACTGTGGAAGGCTGCAGTCAAGAGAACACACACATTAATCAACTTGGACATGACATTTAGCTATTCTAATATGAAGATTAGTGTCATATTCATGCTCATACCAGACTCTTGACAACTCAACTTATCCACAGAACTGCTCTGTAATACACAAGCAGGTTAGGCATGGCCCAGGCTGGCAGTTCCTTGGTGCCAAAACATATCAGTAAAAAGGTGTTTCTTTAGTAGGACACATAAACCCTGGGAACTCTGGGCTGTTCTTATGACTTCTGTTAAAAAACAGTAAGCACAGGAGCAAGGAAAAAGAGCTTCTGGGTACAAATGGCTGCAATGCCATACAATTCTGTGGTTTTCCCAGTCAATTCTATTTTGAAGTACTACTGAGAGACTAGCCTGCTTTCTGTATTCTACTGCTGGAAATGTCTCTCATTATATATGCCAGATAAAGTGCATACTGCCTTATAATACAATTTAGTTTTACTTAGTACATGTTTAATAAGAGTGTCTCAACCCACTAATTAGAACAAGTAACCCAGAGGTCCATTATGAATTGCTAAAAGGACAGATATGATATCCCTAGGAAAGAAATATGACTGCCTTTATTTATTATTAATCATTACTATAGTTAACCAATTAACAAAGCATTTTATCCTTTCAGGATTATAAGGATAGACCATATTTCTATGTTAATTATTATCACTGAGTTATTAATGCTACATAATAAAAGAATTAAACATTTTGTCTTACTTTGCTCCAAGCAAACAATAGCCCTTAAGGTTTGGAACTGTCAACCCCCTCAATAATTTATTTAAATAGCAAAATAATTCATTTTCTAAACAACGTAACCATCTTTACACTGCAAATAATGGGTAAACATTCTGCATTTAGGCAGAAGCACTTCAGTCTTCACAGCAAGGACTTTCACTTTGCCTGCTTCTATGACTCAGTATGTTACTCAAGCTCAGAATGCATGGAATGAACTTCATGTCTACTTGCTGGAGCCCTACTGTCAAGTCTTAGTTTTTCATAAAGAGATTAATCAAAACATTTCATGCATATCTCTAAAAGAACTGCTATCCTGGTTAGGGAAGTAGGATGTGTCCTATTTTGATGTCTGTGTAGAGTAGTTCACTCTCTTGAGAACAAATACTTTAGTTCTTGTTTCCCTGATTGCCATGTCAAGGTTTTCAGCGGAGCGAGAACAGGGTTTGTGGCTCTCCATCTTCAAGGGGGGTACCCATAGCCCTTGGCTAAGGAATTGCTCTCAAGTTTAGTCTTCTTTTGGTGCGCTGAATATTTAATTAGTTATTGTAAAGTGGAGCAGCTTTCAGGCTGAAATGTGAGGAGGAAAACATTTTCCTCCCTCATGAATATCTTATGGGATATTCTCCTGGAAGGTAAGAAGAATTCAGATCTTCTCAAGCAGCAAACAGAGCAAACCTAGGTCTCTTACAGTCAAGCTCAGGGCATAGGCTTGGAATTAAATTAACTAGAAAGCTGCCTAGTTCTAAATGGGTCAGACTATGTGTGAGTAAAAATAGCCCAGGTAAGTTAAGTCACCTTGCTTTTGCTGCAGTAGGCAGTTGCCCAATGAATCCTAACTAATTCCCATCTGCCTCTGACAGAATTCATATTTGAGGTACAGTTTTCCACTATACGATTTCTAATGGTTTCCTTAACCATGTGCTGAATTTTCCTGAGTCCTACTGTAATTTTACTATTAGAGATTTAATTGTCCTCCTGCAATGTGTAAGAAACACCCAAACCAAAGCAAGGATGCAGACTTGACTAGGTAGCTACATAACAGAAAGAAGTTGTTTTCTATTAAACATGTTTGAACCTTTACTGGAGCAAGTGCCAACAGGTATCATGGCCCCCAGGAAAACCAAAGGGAGTACCCTAGATGCCTGGCTTTTTTCAGTAGTATCCTAACCTGACAGATATTGTTGAAAGGGAAATTTAGGGAGTGAATGAATTCTCTTAAAAAGTATGTTTGACTGGACATAAGCACTGTGAGAACCCTAAGTTTATACATAGTATCAGGTTTAGTTTCAATATTAGTTTCTTATTTCTCTCTGTGTGTGAATTGTCTGTATTTTTAATCAAAATAGCATAGCATTTAGCCAAAATATTGTAATGGATCTTTGTCTAAAATGCATACCCATCCAAGATTTGTCGAAAATAGAAAGCACAAAGTGTTTCTCCATAACTTTCCACTTTCTTCTAACCTAGATATTACCTTTTACTTCTGAAAATCATCAGACCTTGCTAGATAGCTTGGTGTTCCATCACTTTTCTTTGTTAAATATTTAAACACTCAGCAGGTTTCCTCTTTTCATGCTCAGGTACCAAGTGAAAGATACAACAGAAATAATGACAAACTTTTGTTAAATGAGAATTATGTCAGTTTGAAGCTTATTTTCCCATTGTGACTATGTTTGTCATTCAGTTAGCAAATACATTTTGGGAATCCATTTACAGTAAGATCTCCAAATAGAAGATTTATCTGAGAAAACATTCTAGCAGCTTAAAATTATGGTAGTTGTTAATGATGTAAATAAACAAATATTTTGTAAATCAATAATGAATGCTTACTTTATGATAACTGAGAATTCACCAGGTTTCATTAAAACCACTTTTCCTTGTGAATACCCTGTACAATTTGCAGCTGTTGCTTTTGAACCTAAACTTTTTTGTTAACATATTTGCATTTTAAAGAGCATCTATATTACATTTTTACTACAAAGACATAGTAGAAATTATGTAGGTGAGAAAGAAAAATGGAGGCAATGAGGTTGATTTCACTTTGGCACTTCATTCCTTCTATCTTCTTGATAAGACCTGCCAAGTTTGATTCTGAAGTGTGCATGTACAGCATATATTAAAAAGTGCTAGTAAATTTACAGAAAGGAAAATCAAGGCAATAATTCAATGCAAAAAGCTCATTCTTAACTGATAGATTAGTTGAGATTTCACAGGTCACTGTACATTATAAGAGCAACACAGAAGATGCTGTTACTAATAACAGGAAAATGTTAATCTTAAAAGAGGAATATTGACTTCATAATGTATTTTCTTCCCCAAAGGTCAGAAATACATGAAGCATGGATTCTTGCTACACTCCCAGGACAAAAGCCACAAAAGCAACACAACATTTGGAATAGATCTTAGGAAGTCTACTCTCTGGCCAAAAAGTAGGATCAGCCATACCTGCCTCTGTGTGGACAGATGTTTACTAATATATGTTCTTTAAAACCAGTCATGACTGATGGAAATTCCACAGCCTCCTTGAGTAATTCACTTCAGACCATAGCTATCTGAACTGTAAAAAAGGTTTGTTTATCTTAATATCTAATACAGGGTAGGTAGCTATTAACACTAGTTTTATACATGAAAAAAATAAATCTTTAAAAAGTCCTTAAAATTTAACATTAAATGTATCTTATTTTTCTCTTCCTTTTGCTAGAAGAAGAAAGGTTTGAAGAGATTAACTGATAAAACTGAGGTCAACAGTGCAAGTCCACAAAGGAAAATCTGGGTGGAGTGATCCATTTCAAGCTTGTTTCAAGGTAGTTTAACGCAAAAGTCTTTTCCAAACTCCTCTCACTTTTCCAGTCATATAAAATTCTACAGCACAAAGATAAGCTATCTTTGTACACTCTTCGTGTAATCAATCTGTGTTGTTAATAGCTCAGCAGTGAGTTATGTCTGCATCACCAACCCTTTTGATGGACAGCTTTTTATCAGTAAGTTGCAGAAGCTATATAATAACAAATTCCAAACTTTCTCTTTTATAGAACAAAAATGATTTTACACAGCCACAGCTAGAACTGTGTTTAAAATTTACAAGTACATGCATTTCCTTTGAACAAACCGCACTTAAACTGATACATTTGCTAAAAATCTGGTATTTTAATTCCTATTGATGAAAGTGAGTAATTTTTTTTATCTCCTAGTGAATCCTCCCTGTCTCCGTCTCTTGCCCTCTCCATCAGTATCTATCTCCTCAGTATCCCCAGGAATCTGGATCAAAACTTTAAGGGTTGTTGAATGCAGCAGAACGTGTCTTCTCAGCAGTGTAATGAATCAATAGATTTACTAAATGTCACACCAGGCTCATACCTGAAAAACAGAAAAGACTCTGAACATAACGAGAAATAAAATAAATCCTTATTTTCTGTCTCATTCATTCTAACAAAAAACAGTTCTGAAGAGCCCAACAGCTAATGGCATTACCTGTAGGTGTGAGTAGTGCTACTTTTTAAAGATTTTATTTTTTTCATGTATGAAACTGGTGCTAATAGCTACCTACCCTCTATTACATGCTAAGATAGACGAATCTTTCCTACAGTTCAGCTTTGGCATTGAACTTTATTCTTCACCTGCATACAAACCCACTGCTTAACCAAGCCAATCTCCCAATTATGGCAAAATTCTCCATTATGAGCACTGATCAGAGTTCTTATCCAGGGGAGATTAACGAAGATCCTACTTCCGTTAGCTGTCCATTGCTACCCTCATCCATAGCAGTTTCTGTCCGCCTTCAATTAAAGCATGGTTTTGAAAAATTTACAAGTTTTGTGTGAGGTGTCCCTGCTTATGGCAGGTGGGTTGGAATTAGATGATCTTAAGGTCCTTTCCAACCCTGACTATTCTATGATTCTAGGATAAGTGAGAAAGAATGGGGGGAATAAAGCCATGGTCTTGTTACTGCTTGGGTATCTTTTTATCCAAAAGACATCTGAGAGAAGTAAAGCTAGGCAAAGCCTGATCCTCGCTGTGAGACTACAGAGGAAGATCAGACTTCTGGCATGTAAGGAATCTGTTCAGATCTGTGAAGTTCATAAACAGAGGACAGCTGTAGGGACTAACAGCTCTTTTTTGAACTAACTGTAACCCGTAAAAATAGTCCTGTTTGAGTTTGTATGAATCAGAGTTCTGGTTTATCCATGATGTTTATTTTTAGCGTGGTGCCTCATGCTTTTGCTGATTTTCATCAGGTAGCTTGCAGGCTATTATCACCCTCCCACCTGTTGTGTCTATGCCTGAGGCTTTTTCCACCTCTTACCTACCTCCAGATGCTTCAAATGGTGCATCAAAGTGTGATGGTAATGACGTCTCTGAAAGAGCCATGGGGATAGCACCTCAGAGGTCTTGTTGCTTCTATGGTTGTGGCGGCTGGCTGGGAGCAGAGTAGCTAGGTGTGTGGAGGAAGGAAATGGAGCAGCAAAGTGGAATTACCTAAGGCTAGAGCACTGGAGCCTGCATTAGTGTCACTCTGCTACTCCTAGCAGCAAAGGTCAGAGGGGGATCTGGTGAGTCTCAGTGCAGGCTCAGCATACTGGCCAGCACCGACCTGCACTGCACACCTCCACCTCCAAATGGGAGCAATCTCACATGCTGCTCTTTCTCCACTTTTCATATCCTAGTATCACCCCCTAGCCAAGATATCTGAAGAAAGTGTTAATAAGAGATGGACAACACACTGGTTTATATCTTCTTCTATATTTTTTTTCCCTTAGCTAAGGAAAATATGAACAATGATATTTTTTGTACAATTACCCCAGGAATTCTAAAAACCTTTTTGGCATACAAACTACCTTTCGCTGTAGGTATTACATAATAATTAGTTATTTGCTCATACTTCAAAGATGTTGCAGTTAAAATAATGTCATTTACTAGATGTGCAATAAATGATAGAGATATAAGTAATTTAGTGAACAGTTTGGTAGAACCTTTGTTTCACTGCGGACTTAATTATTTTATCATCTGAAAGCTTAAATAAACACTTGATCATACCCACTTAAACACTGCTCATCTTGAAGGTGTTAAATGCAATATTAACATCAGATAAGCTGTATCTGAAATTTCAATTTCACAGAATGTACATGACTTACATGACCTCCAAGTGGACTGTCATGGTAAAAATGCTTTAAAATTCCTAGCATAGATGGTGTTTTCATAACGAAGATTAAAATCTACTTACAAGCAGTAAATCTGCAATGCAAGTATATGAGTTCCCTGCAAGACTGATATTTAAGGACTAAGTGCTGATTTGCTTAATTTTTGTCTTTCACTGAAGTTTGAAGGGGTGAGGATGTTTCCTCATTGCTGATTATCAGACGTGTGTTGAAAGAGATCCCTTCATGTGCTATAATCTCTTCTGTAGCTTATTTTTGGTACTTCAGGTAGTTCAACTAAACTAAGAACTGTGATGCAAATGCAAGATGAACTTTGCAATATCACTTAAGAAGGTTCTTTGGTCACAGTAGGGTTGTGGAAGTTTCAGAGGAGATCATAAAGAGCTGGAAAAGCAGTAATTCTTTACTGATCATTATTTAATTGATTGAGTTATAAAAAGGGCAGAATTAATAAACTGCAAGAAAGGCATTGAAATTAAGTTGTGCTGTAAGATGAAAAGCAGTAGTAATTATTACTAAATTATTTCCTCTAGTCAGAAAACAGCTGACATTTAACGAATGGCAGCAGCTCAGCTCCTTCAAGGCAGAAAAAGGAATATGGAAATACTTCTGTTTTTGCCAATAGTAGATTATAAATGCTTAAGGAGTAGAGAAAGTACATTAAGCACTGACTGAATACTGAAACTTACAGTGCCTTTATTTGCTCTGATTTGCTTTCTCCTTAATACAAAATAAGAAAATCAGTTTTACCTTTAGTATTGAGAAATACACAACCAAAAGTTTCCAGCTTTTTGTAGAATTCATCCTTTTGTGGCAATATCATGATGAAAAAATCTGTGGGTTTTACTGAAATTATGTTATTGTTTTTTTATGTACTCTGTTGTATGCTGTATCAGAAACATCTCATTCTGAATGTTACTCTTAATAACAGTTTCCAAAAGGTTTTTCTTGGTATGTCATGTTTAATAATGAAGGTTTTGATTGATTTTGCTGCAGTTTATTTTCAGAATGACTTTCAAATGCACTGCTTGTCTGCATGCTGAAGTGAAAATGTAAGCAATACCACTGACAAGCATATTCTGCTTTTTTGCAGATTTCAAACACTTTCTAAGGTCATGTGGGTATTGCTGGCCAAGCATCAGTAGTTTATTCGTTGCTTGATTACAAGTGGAATTGTAAATGGAATGAAATAAGATGGATATGGAGGATTACCAACTGTTGTTGGCATACTACTGCATGCTTAAAGATGTCTTCATTCATTAGCAGACTGTTTTAGCCTGCCAAGGTTGGAAATGAAATGCAAGTCACAGCTTGTACACTTATCACTGTAAGGAAAGCATCCTGCCAGTACCAGTTAGGCAAAGTGTACTTGTAGCCATTAGTAGTCCAGTCTGATTATTGGGCTCAATCTGTTTCTAATGGCAACCTTTGCAGTGACAGCATTGTTTCCATCTGTGCTCACATGAGAGATTTTAAATCTTAGTGTTTAAAGTAAGTTCTTAAGTAACCTTACAGACACAATTCTTTACTTTCATACCAATTGTTCCAGCTGGTGTGAAGCAAAATGTTGTACCTGCAATAAGCAAACTGGCCCCCATCTTCTGCTTAGCAAGCCAGATACTACTGTTAGCCTGTACTGCTGCCAGTTACAACAGGTACTGTGACTTGGAAACTTTGGTTTGTTCTCTTAAACTACCTGCAATTCTCCTAACCAAGCACTACAGTGAATGACTGTGTCCCTTATCCTTCTGAGAGAAAGCTGGTAAGTGCTTTAAGTGCTTCTTAACAAATCTAAAGTGAAACTGGGGGAGTGAATACACATGGCAGGAGAAAACTGAGATAGGGTAGGTGGAGGGAGGGAAAGAAGGAGGAAGGGAAGAAAGAAGGGCATGAGAGAAAATAAGGAAGATAGGAAGATGCAGGGGACAGTGGTGAGAGTGTGCTGGTTGATCATGGAAAAATTATGGGACAATATAAAAAAACCAGTTGTCTATAGCAAGTTTTTACTGAGCTTTGCTGCTATGATATGTCTTGTATAACAAATTTTGATCACATACATGTCATGTTATACATTATTTCAGCTTTGCTAAATCTCTTTATAAACTTTCTTTTTGTAGTGCGTATAAATATTTTTCCTTTAGTAATTGTTTTAAATTCAAAAGCTGCATTACCCAGTGGGTGTATCTATCTGTCTGTTTTCCTGTATTTTAAATGTGTCTGATGAAGTAGAAATTTTTTCTTCTGAGAGGCCTATTTGTAGTTACCTTGGAGGCCAGGAATAGTAGGTAAGCAATCAATTAAATTATTATTTAAAGTATGGGCATAATAATGCAAAAGAGAAGAGGAAGGTGCCAGCTCTTTTTTAATTCATATCAAAATGAAATATGCTTACCTTTGGAACTGATGTGTTTTTAAAAAGCTCTGTTTTTCTCCTTTATCTTGAATAGGCCATGGTAAATTTACAATTGGAATACATCCTCATCAACATTTTATTACCCTGTAGAAGAAGCAGCCAGTTTAACATGTTACTGACTCCTGGCTGCCAGTAACTCTATAGTAATTTATTGCTCTTCCAACACAACTGGAAAACCAAATTTATATCTCATATGTGGCCAGCTTCTTAAAAGAAGGGCTGGCACTAACAAGATGTGTCACACTAAAATGGCCTGGCTGACTTGGCAATGAAACAGGCAAGCTGGGACGGATGGGCTTTTTGGTTAAGCTCCAGGAGAAGTGAGATGTCAGGCTCCCCTGAGCATCTGACAGCAACTCAGGCAAAGGGAGCCATAGTTGGTACCTCTGTCCCAGGAGGAAGGCCAATTTGTGCACTCTTTTCTGTTCTTGAGTAGGATAATAGGAAATATTTTACTCTCCTTGTCGATATGTGAGGATGGTAGCAAGCATCCAAGTGTCTCCACAACTGGAGACCATTTCTGGAGACCATTTCAATGTTGGTTAGTACAAAAAAAAAAAAAAAAAAAAAAAAACAAAAAAAAAAAAAAAAAAAAACAAAAAAAAAAAAAAAAAAAAACAAAAAAAAAAAAAAAAAAAAACAAAAAAAAAAAAAAAAAAAAACAAAAAAAAAAAAAAAAAAAAACAAAAAAAAAAAAAAAAAAAAAAAGAAGAAGAGCAAGTGACAGCATCTATATGCAAGTTAAAATGAATGCTTATTTTGAAAGGCTAAAAAGCAAATCCTAGTACAGGACAAAGAGTGGTTTCCACAAGGCCAGAGGAAAAATGTAGCTGACTTATTGAAAGTCAAAGCCAACAAGGAGACAGAGGGGAAGGCAAGGCACCTAGGGCACAAAGTCAAAAGAATAAAAATGGAACAAAAGAAAGGAAAATCAAGAGAACTAAAACTAAAGTAATGCCATCCAGAGGGACCTTGACATGCCTGTGAGGTAAGCTGATGCCATACTCATGAAGTTTAACCATGACAAGTCAAGGTCCTACACCGGGGTCAGAGCAATCCCAGGCACAGCTACAGGTTGGGCAGAGAAGAGATTCAGAGCAGCCCTGCGGAGAAGGACTTGGGGGGGGGTGGTCGAGGAGAAACTTAACCTGATCCAGCAGTGTGTGCTTGCAACCCAACCATATCCTGGACTGTATCAAAAGGAACGTGACCAGCAAGTCGAAGGAGGTGATTCTGCCCCTCTACTCTGCTCTCGTGAGACCTCACCTGGAGCATTGTGTGCAGTTTTGGTGTCCTCCACATAAAAAGGACATGGAGCTGTTGGAACAAGTCCAGAGGAGGGACATGAAGATGATCGGGGGACTGGAGTATCTCCCATACAAAGACAGGCTGAGAGAGCTGGGGCTGTTCAGCCTGGGGAAGAGAAGACTGTGTGGAGACCTCATAGCAGCCTTCCTGCTGGGGGGCCTATAGGGCTGCTGGGAAGAAGAGGCTCTTCATTAGGGACTGTAGTGACAGGACAAGGGGTAACAGGTTCAAACTTAAACAGGAGAGGTTTAGGTTGGATCTAAGGAAGAAATTCTTTCCTGTTAGGGTGGTGAGGCACTGGAATGGGTTGGCCAGGGAGTTGTGAGTGCTCCATCCCTGGCAGTGTTCAAGGCCAGGTTGGATGAAGCCTTGGGTGGCACGGTTTAGTGTGAGGTGTCCCTGCTTATGGCAGGGGGGTTGGAACTAGATGATCTTAAGGTCCTTTCCAACCCTAACTATTCTATGATTCTATGATTCTATGAATGTGATTTCCAGGGTTTAAAAAATAGTAGAAGAAATTCACCTGAAACAAGGACTCATTCTCTGGAGCTGAGGGCAGGATATTAAGAGTATTATTATCTTTCAAGATACTAGAGAGCAGTTGGATGTTTTGAGCAAATAAACATAATTTAATTCTTAATGAATTATAAAAGAGAAACCCCTAAAACACTAAAACCCCAACACACAGACACACACACACAAACACACACAAACCCCTCCTAAATTACAAGTAGCAAAAGTTGAGTTACTACTTTTTAATTTTAGCACAATTCTATTGCAAGGAATCTTAATACTGAAAAAATACTGCTGTCTGGTTAGTGAGAAGTGTAATAATTAAGCTGTAATAAACAGGAAACTGGGTCAAGGAGCTGAGATGTATTAAAACCAACGTTTAGAATATCTGAAATTAATGTTATATGGAAAATAACTAGGCAGTCACTATTTTATTTCTACGGAGATCTAATTGAGACAGCAGCAATGTCTGGAGAAGTTACAAGAGGAAAATTTTGAGTGCTGAGGTATGTGTAGAGAAATTGATTAGACAAAACGTATTTCTCAAGAGAAAATAAATGCTGAAGTAAGGACACATCACAGATTCTTCCTTATTCTGTCCCAAAGTCACATCCCTGTGCTGCAGTTTCAATGAAAGTACAATGGGGAGAGAGAGCATGGAAGCAAGTTTCTGATTTGATTACAGTTAGCCACAGTCTAAAACAAAGAGACGGGATCAGCAACAGTTGAGAGAAAAAAGGCACAGACATGCCAAAAATAATAAAATGTTCTGGTTTGGAAGAGACTTTAAAGATCATCCATTTCCAGCCCCCCTGCAAAGACACCTTCCACTAGACTAGACAATGCTAAGGAAAACAGTTGAGGGAAGGGAGGTGGCTATTCGCCGAGGGTAATCGTGTTCAGAATGTTCCTGGGAAGGTGGCTGCTGGCCTGGAGGGACCGTGTTAAAACATCCTGGTATCACACTCACCCCCAAACCATTTTGGTGTGTTTTAGCAACACAAAACTCTGTGTGCACTCATTTTAAGGGCAATCCCGCTGCCAGGTCTCTTCATTCAGTAAAAGCTATCATCCAAAGCAAAGCTATCCAAAGACTTAGGGGCAAGATTTGTGCTATGAGGATTAATTAATCTCACCTAAGCTTAGCTGCCTATGGTGCAGACATTGCAGCAGTTCTTGTCATCTTCAAATTAATTTAGAGTCAATGAAGACATTCTTTAGGGTGCAGATCATAGAATCATAGAATAGTTAGGGTTGAAAAGGACCTTAAGATCATCTAGTTCCAACCCCCCTGCCATAGGCAGAGACACCTCACACTAAACCATGCCACCCAAGGCTTCATCCAACCTGGCCTTGAACACTGCCAGGGATGGAGCATTCACAACTTCCCTGGGCAACCCATTCCAGTGCCTCACCACCCTAACAGGAAAGAATTTCTTCCTTCTGACTGATTTTAGGTGTCTATTTTAAGATGTGATGAATCTTACCTTAAACATCCCTAAGCACCTGTGGCAATTCTCTCTGGTCAAATGAACATTGTTCTCTGTGCCTATATTATGTGCTCAGATGAAAATTTTTAAAGATTC
Organism: Agapornis roseicollis; assembly: GCA_002631895.1. Classification (NCBI taxonomy): domain Eukaryota; kingdom Metazoa; phylum Chordata; class Aves; order Psittaciformes; family Psittacidae; genus Agapornis; species Agapornis roseicollis. The sequence goes on along the minus strand of NDXB01012719.1, from coordinate 26,086 downwards.
TTTGAATATTCATCAGAAACATTTTTTTTTTTTGGAGTGGGGGCTATATAAAACTGCTACTAAAGATGCTGTTATAAAGATTGTCAACTAGACAGTTGACCCAAGCCACTTGTTCTAGGGGTTCATACTCTCGGAAGTACTCTGCTTCGTTCTCACATCTCAAAGCAGATACAAAATATCTGTGATTTATTTAAACAGTAGTTGGATTTCAGTCAGTATAAAAACTATTTCATACTGTTAAAAGGCATTTTTGTTCTATTTTCCTTCCTCCTACAACAACACTTGGTTAACATTTTCTTCCTTATCAAACCCAGATTAAAAACTCAGTGTTCTGAATTAGCATAACGGCAGCCTTGACATTTATTGATAAACGTAGAAATCAAACAAACAAAACAGCTAAATAAGGAAAAAAAGATCCCAAACCCATCCTCACATCTCTCTTGTACTTACACCCACATCACAAAAATGCTCAAAAATAAATGTAGAGAGGGTTAAAGTTGGAGCATAAACTTAGCTATATTCAAACTAATTTGAAGGCATGAAATAATCATTGTTTAAAATTATGCTATTAAAAACATTAAATTAAGATTTGTGAGTCACTTCAGTTTTAATTTTATCCCTTCTGCTCTAGAAAATTACAAACTGCATATCGAGTGTCCAGTGAGGTTTGGGAGGCAATGACGAACATCCATTCCAACATAAATCTTTTGGATTGAGAAAGTACAGACTCTATGAAAAAGGGGATTAAGACACCTCACTGAATTTCTTACATATAGCAACCCTGTTGCAATTGACCTGTTTTTCTTCAGTGTTCATTGTCTTGAGGTTCATGAGTCCTTTTACAGTGTTTTGAGAAGGAAATATTTTTCAGGAGCTTGATGTTGTAGAATTTAACATGTATGATACATTTTGAGTAAGATATTTATTTTGAAAAACAAACAGCAGCATGTTTCCAGCTTCATCATTTAATGTGTTTTCTACTGTTAGCTATAGTAGAAAATCTAGAACTGTTAAGCCTCTCTGACATCTACACAAACTGTTCAGCTGTGAGAGACATATATGCAGCTATAGCTATTCCTGTCATCTTAGCAGTTACAGTATTTCTGTTGCTTTATGGCACCTTCTCCCACGATCAGCTGAGCTCATGAAACTAAGGAAGAAACATAAAAATGTTGGTTGGAAGGAGCCCCAGTCTGATCCTTGGATCAGGACTTATACCAGCAGTAGTTCTTTGAACATGTAGTAGATTATTTTTACCCCACAAATATGAATTTCAGATTATACAGTATGTTCTGTGTATATACATGAATTTATAGTTACATTAGAATATAATGGATCTTAGTTAAGCAATTTTTTTGCAGGAATGTGAAAATAATACTGTGGAAACACCAACAGCCATTTAAAACCAAGTTGTATAGTGTATATACTCTGGAAAACTAGAAGACTAGAAACAAGCAAGCATGCATTTATATATTTATACGTATTTCAATAAAATTTTAAATGAATTTTCTTAAGGTAGATTATTATGGATCATAGAAACAAATCCAAATTAACCAATATTTGATCTTAAATATTAGTTTATAGCTTCATGTTCAGAAAATTACACCTATGATTTCAATTTTCTGATTAACTATTAAGACTCCATTCTAAACAGGCCCTTGTCTTTCAAGAACCTATATGAGCTCAAATATAAACTGTTACCCAGAGATACTGCATTTACAATTAATTTGTAACATATGGAAATAATCTTTAGACAAGAAGAAGGAATTATAGATTCTGAATCATGGCATTTTTTTCCCCTCTAAAAATCAAGTACAAATGGGATCTGGGTTTCTTCACACTGCAGAAGAGGCAGTTGGCCTAGTACTGATCTTATTTATGTTATTTGTATTATGCCAGCATCAAGGAAAATACTATTCTGTTACTGTGGAACCACTGAGAAGAAAATTAGGCCAGTTTATGCATACAGACAGCAATGAAGAAACCATTTGGGAATACCACATCTGAATTTAATAAAACTATGCCACACATGGCTCTGCAATTTAGACTATTCTCACAGAAGTTTCACATCTAAATGACATCAGAATCTGACCTACTAATTCTAGCTTGGGGGGGATGGGAAGGGAGAAAGGTAATTTCAGGCTTGTGATGGCAAACTCTGAAACAACAAGAATACGAGAATTTGGACTGGGTTGGTGATTGTAGGAACATAGTTTTTGTGTATGGGGCTTGTATATTTATAGATAATGATTGATAGCTGCATGTAGAAAGGGAGCAAAACCAAGAATAGTATAAATGAAACTATAATAATTTTACTGCCTTAGGATCTTGAAGTGACAGTTGTGAGAAACTGAAACAAAATACTAGTCCAATGCTAGGTGACCTTTTTTTATATAATGATTTCTAAGGCTCATGGCACCTTGGAGTTAACCTCTGCATTAGAAGTCTGCATTAGAATTTCTAACCCAGACAATTTATTTAGCTTCTACTGCAGTCAACAGAGGAAAATGGCACTTGAAGAAAGCAGTTTCATCTCACCCACATTACAGCACAGAAAAATGTGGTCACAGCAGGAGTGAAGCAGAAGAGGAGTATACAATCCTAACAGGAAAGTGAGATGACCACCCAGAGGAAGAATGCACAGAAAATGGCTGCATTATGATAATGATGGTGTATTGATTTTATAGCATCCTGCAAAAGAGTCTTAGCAAGACTGTGAGAAGGTTGTCATATGTGTTGCCCCTTCAACATCAACTTTATCATTAGGTTTGAAAGGTAACTTCACATGAAGTAATAAACATCATCTTTGTATAATTGTAAGCATAATGGAAATACAAAATGCTCTGCAAAATTAATGATGTAATGAAATCACTGAAGAAACTCTCTTTTGTGGTGTATTAGGACAACATAAGAGGTGCCAGTTGGCTTATATAGGCAAGGCGAAGCATAATATAGCACGACTACTTTAGTTTATCAGTATTAATGTATGAAGAGTACTGTTTGCTGTGGGCATTAGTTGTTGTCTCATTTCACCTAGTGTTCTGAATAATAAATGGTTATGCATGTTGCCTTCAATATAATTTGCCATATAAATTTTACATAATTTAGTTATTAAGATGCTATGTGACAATATTTTGTAACAGTATCCTCCCCATCACTCAACCTGAGTTATAGCTGAATGCTAAGGGCCAATTTGATGATTTTTGCCTTTGAGATCTGGTAATCATTTGTTGACAGATATTAAATGATTCATCTAAACACATTCAACTGTTTTCTCTCATGACAGAAATATTAGTTTCCTTTTCTGTTTTTTTCTTTTGGGTTGGTTTTTTTTCTTTGAATGAATGTAGTGGTTAATTAAAGCTCAAGAAGTTTCGAGAACCCAACATCTGAATTGCAGTACACTTCAAAACTATGAGCACTTAATTTATAGTGCACTTTTAAAATTAATTGCAAGCCCTACCATTAAAGTAGCATTATTCTCCATTATGAGAACATTTTGCTCTCCAGCTGCTTTGTGCTGCAGCCACCTCTGCACAAAGGTCTACCAAGCAAGCACATTCATCAAAAGAAAGATGTTGCAAGACACTTACTATGGCAAAGGTATTTTATTGACAACATCCAGAGCTGCACATTCCTAAAATGAGGGTAGGGGTTGTAGCTGAAGAAAAAGAGTGGTGGTCTATGTCACCCCTTCCAGTTTCAGTACCACTAGTAGCTGGTGTGACTACTAGAACCTCCTGGGCTCCTCTGACAAAATGTGAACAAGAAACAGAAGGGATGTGGGAGAAAGAAGTTCTCTGCAGTGCCTGGTCTATGGTCCATCATCCTCTGAATACCACTCTGTTCCTCAGCACCACTGACACATTTAATGGTCTTTTACAAAGGAAAGCCTAGTAATTGGCTTGCTAGTCAGCAAAATCTGCTAGTCTGCTAGTGAGTTCTTACGTCATTTACATAAAGGATAAAAAGAGTCATCTTAACAAAACCTCAACTGATTGCAGGTTTATGAACTGCATCCATCGTAATCCAAGGCAGTGGTTTTACCTTGAAGTATTATACCCGGTTAGGTTTGGAAATAAACCGTCAAGAAACATGCATAAATCTGCTACAGTAGTTGCTTTGAAGCCTGTATTTCCTACAAACTCACAGGCTAATTAAGTTATTACCAAAGCATTACAGCAGCATAAGTGAAAATTATGTAGTGTTTGTAAACAATGCTGTTCCGATTACTTTGAGTTTAGGTGGGTTTTTTTCAAACTATACCACTTCAAGAATCAAGAAACAATACAGCCCAAGTTAAAGGATCCAAAAGATTGCATCTTTTAGCTATAACTTTTTGTATTGTTGATAATAATTTTTATCAGCTATTTTCCAATTAAGATTAATATACATACCTTTATGAATGAAATACTTATGTATACATGTACGACTTTCCTCATTTAAATCTAGTTTTGTATTTGCTATATGCTGTTTTTGTTTTCCTCCTAGAAGAGACTAAGTAATACTTATGTATTATATTTATAATTATCTATACAAGATATATAAGTATATATATACACTATATATTATGTATACTTCTGCATTATAATCACTTATGTTTAGTTTTAATATGACATATTCACTTTTCAAACTTAGGTATGTGTATTACAGCGGTTTTAAAACAGTACTTTTCACTTGTTATACATATGGGAATCTGTCCTTCGCTGTCAGCACCTGGCTTACTGCTTTTTCCTGATGTCACTGTAACTGCAGGGAAACTTTTCCTAGTGTTAAAAAACAAAGGAAAGAAAAAGAGCCAGCCCTTTCCTGCAAATATAAACACATCATATTTTGTTTGCAATTTGCATTGCCACCCACAGAGGAACAGGAGGTGAATTTAAACCATCACCAGCTTTTTGCACATGTTTTTACTAGCGCATTTAACTTTCTCTGTTTAGCAACAGCTATTTGAGATGCCTCCCACATTCACCATAGAAGGCACACTGTTAACTAACTTCTTGTTTAAATAAAGGGCTATACTGGCAATTAAATGTAGGATCATGCATGCTTCAGTGCTGTACCTTATTATAATCAACGTGAGTAGAAGCACAGTGCTGAAATTATGGGTTTTAGTCTGCATCTGCATGGCATTATTATGCTTATCAAGGTGAAAATGTCAACGCTGAAGAATGTAATTGTGTACCTTAAGCTGTAGCGATAGTTAAACTGAGCTCCTGCCTCCACTATTAATGCATCAGAGTGCTACTCATAAGAGGCACTATAGCTCTTTATGTACGCAAAGCTTTCAATTCATGATTTTATTTCCTTCCTTTCTTTTTTTTCTTCCAGTCTTTCAGAGATAAGGATTTTCTGTTCAGGTATTAATTCAGTATAGATTTTCTGATGCTTTTTTTCCTTTTTAACAAAGTCAGGGACCAGAAAAGCTCATGTACATTTGTATACAGCTCCACTGCCCTCCAGGAGGTCAAGTGTGAAATGAGTTGAGAGACACATTGACAGTCCATGCGTGAGCTGAAACGACTCAAGCTAGTTATCAGTAATTTGGATCTGTAGCTCTAGTCTGGGTTCTTATTGTATAAAATCAAATCAAATAATAAAAGAGTTCAGTGAATTATCTGGATTTAGTATGTTACCATTTTCTTCTTTACATTGTCTCATGCAAATTCTAAATATTTTATTTCTTGATTTTAATGTTTAGTAATCTTAAACATTTTGATTTGCTATTAATTTACATTGCAAAACAAATGTAATTTTCTTACTGCAATATATTTTTTGTTAGGTTTCATATACATGCAGTACTTCTAAGTCACTCGCCTGTAACTTATCTGTATGGATGGGGATACTATTTCTCTTTACACACAGAGGGAGGGAATGCTTCCCTCTCCAGAGTCACAGTGACTCTCCTGAGCTACTTACACCATGCTGAATCCACAGCATTGCATCAACACATACACCAAAAATCAATCCCCATGACTGAGCACTACTCTTTCTGAAATGATAATATTGCAAATTCTGTAGGTCCTCCTTTTTTTCCCTCCCTCCCCTTCACTATTTCCCTATACGATAGACACTAAGTCAATATAATATGAACAATCTCTTTTGAAATGGTTTCAATCTGTTTCAATTACTTGGGAAAAAAGAAAAAAATAAATTGCACAGGCTTCCATATTATGTGAATCATGATTTTAAACCGATTTACTGAGTTCTAAAATAGTACGTTGCTGCTCTCAATCTGACTTTTGCCATGAAGAGCGATACAAAGGCCAGTCAGGTTGTCTAAGGATTACATACATGATTGAAGTTTGCTTTTCTACACCATTGTGTAAAAGGAAGAAATTAGAGACTATTTGCCTTGAAGCAGTTTTAATATTTATGAATTATTTGGTTATATACTTACAGATAAAATTAATCTCAGCTATAAAGAGAGAATGTGTCAGTTGTTTCTGTTTAAATATTTGGTAACTTAACTGAAAGACCTGACCATTTGTACTTTTGAGAAACTTCAATGAACTACCTGTGCCAGCTAAGGAGGACCACAGCTATGCATTAAGCACAGGCAAAGCTCAGAAAAATGAGCTCTTCTAGACTAACTCCTAGATAATTTATTGAAGAAGTTACTTATACCACTCAAAATATTTAAGAAAAATAGTTTTGCCTTTGAAGCAGTGAACCTTGACATACTTTTGAGTCACCAAGAATGAAATTCCTGCTCACCCATATATGAATAGAGCATGCTGAAAGAACTAATGCACTGTCTGGGTCTGTTTCATGGCTATCTCTGACTGTAGTTTTAGGTCAGTGATTAGTGACGGACTCCTTGCCTCTATGTAAGCAAGCAGACAAAGTCCATTGATGGTTAAAGGGCAACTCACAGAGTCTTTCAATTGACTACTGGGATCTAGACTAACACAAATTACAGGTGGTGGCATGTTCCTTCCGCAGTGCTGCAAGGTGAAGACCACTTATCAAGCTAAGCAAGAGGGTTAGATTTCTATTAAATGCTATAGCATCAAAAAATCTATTCACTGCTTCTTAGCAGGAAAGGCATATTATGGGGCTGGGAGGCTTGGAACAGTAATGGATCAATCTGAGAATCACAGTTCTCTTAATAATAAATATAAAAGTTAATATGAAATATAAAAGTTGCAGATGTCAAGGTTTTTTTTTCTAATCTTGCTTGTACTGATATAAATCTCGAATAGCTCCATCAAACTGATAAAGTAAAACTAATATGAATCAGTATTTTAAAATGAGAGTCAGCCACTTTTTACATATTACTGTTAGAGCTCCATATCTCCACTGATTTTATTGGATTTATTATCAAGATCAGACTTTTAAATCATTCTAAAGGCAAACCTCCTGTGTTGCAATGACAGCTAAGTCCTTTCTATTACATACATTGAAATATATGTGAGAGGCCATTATCAATTCTGCAGCTGTAAGATGGAGTCTGATTTTCTTTCTGCCTTATTCCCCATAATAACATGAATAATAACAATAATATTGGTAATATTTACAGGTTTTTCTTAATTATTTTCAGTTGCATAAGTATCTCATCTCTTTCACTTCCACAACTGATACAGGAGTAAATATAGAAGCACTCATTTTCCTGAGCTCTGCCTGTGCTTAATATGTAGCTTTGATCCTCCTTTGCTGATGCAGTTAGTTCACTGATGCTTCTCTATGCAGGTCAATATCCCCGTACCAGCAAATGTTTTAACTGATTTCCAGGAGCAACAAGGCCTTTGAGAAACAGAATCACAGTCTGGCTCAGCCTGGAAGGAACCTCCGCAGGCAAACCTAGTCCATCGCTTTCCTGCTGAAGCATGCTGGCCAAGTCCAGGTGGCTTTTAAACATCTCCAAGGACAGAGACACTGCCACCACTCCACACAACCTCTCCCTGCTCCTGTAGCACAGAGGGAAGAAGCTCCATGTCATACAGCTGGAGTATTTGTGCTCTACATGCCTATGAATCAGGTGGGAAGGAGGAGAGAGAGAGGGATAGGCTGTGACATGACATTCCTTGAAGCACCTATCAAGTGCAATAAGGCTTGTACTAAATAAGTCCCTGCTAGAGAGCTGTCTATTTTTATTTGTAATGCTTAGCTTGCAACCAAAAAATCTGGTTTGGTTCAATTCTTGAAACATTTACAAAAGGATCAAAGTGACACTTTTGGTTCAATAAAAACAATGGTTTGCATGATTACTAATTCAGTTTCATGTTTGGTTTAATTACAGAAGGCCACGATTTTAAAATATTGAGCTTAACTCTACCAAAGGACCAGGCCTCATATTTCTTTATCTAAACCCAACACCTTCCTAGCACACATAACCCATCTCTGCCCTTTCTGTTTCTCTTTCGATAACAAACTGCTGACAAGCCATATTTGATTGTCTTGTGAAGGTGGAAAGATCAAACACGTACAGAGTATTAACAAAAAGGAAAGAATGTCCTTAGGGAAAAAAAAACATTGCAGAACATACATTCACTTGTACTGCTAGAAAGAGTTGTCAGTCACTGCAGAACACCAGTTCAAAGGCCTCCTGCCATGGGGAGGGAGCAGGACCCTGCACCCAGAGAGGGGTTCTTTGAGGAGGCTTGCTCACCCGCTGCTCCCACCACTGACATTATAGCTACTCCGCAAGTCTTTATCACAAGCAGATGGTGAAAAATCCTTCTCCGGCATGTTACATTACCAAGAATCAAAGATCATTTTCTTCCCCAACAGCACTGTCTATCTGCTTCTTAATTGTTTTTTCTTTTTCCCATGTTTTTTGATTGTAACCTCTCTTTTTCTCCAATTAGCACTACTCTATGAATGAAGCTAACCAAGAAGAATTGCAGCTCTCTGGATTTAGGGACACCTGAGTGACAGTTGGGAAAGCAGGCAGGGTACTTTACTTGTAAGTTCGGCATCAGCAATGATTCCCACCAGCTCTTTTCATACCTGTGTGATGACAGCATACACAGGACCCACATCATGGCCACTTGACATTGCCAGTACTGTACTGGGCACGCTGATAGCACTGCTTAGTATGTTTAAAGAGCCAGGGAACAAAAGCTTACTCCAAAGGCTGACTTTCACCTTAACAGCCTCTGGCATGCTGAAACATGTTCTATGCAAGCCCACACTGAAGTTTAAGTAGCAATAATTTTGGCTTGGAATTTTGTTTAAAAATTACTTTGTACAGATTTTCTGCAAACATGTTTGCATTTACTGTTCTACACAACTACATATAGAAAAATATTTCAAACCGTTTTCTATAGCTGATTCTTGACTGGCATTTGTGATTTCGGTACCTCTCTTCAGTCTTGTCCATGCCAGGTTATGTTACAAAAACATAAGTTGCTACTAACCTCAGAGCAGGTCCCCTCCTATCCTCATATCCCAGCCAGAACTCAGAACACTGGACAGAAAAAACAAAGGAAACATTGAATTAATACAATAGATAGAATGAAATGACAGAATGAAAGTGAAAGTTTTCTTGAAAGAACAAGAAAATTAGGTCAGTGGTCTTGAATTATTCACAAAGGGTCAGGAAAACTCAGGTTCATTTAGCACAGTATATAAATGGCCCGTTGATTGTAATAAATCGATTGCTTTATATGTATATCAGATGATATACAGCAATGGACAGAACGAGAGGACACAGCCTCAAACTGCGCCAAGGAAGGCACAGGTTGGATGTTAGGAAGAAGTTTTACACAGAAAGAATAATAAAATATTGGAACAGTCTGCCCAGAGAGGTGGTGGAGTCACCATCCCTGGATGGGTTTAAAAAGAGACTGGATATGGCACTTGATGACATGGTTTAGTGGAGGTGTAGGGCATGGGATGAACTTGATGATCTTAGAGGTCCCTTCTAACCTGGTGATTCTGTGATTCTGTGTGTGTGATATATTTGGAAAGCTTACGAAGAAAATTCTATAGCCTCAGAGNCCGATCTTGGAACAGTCTGCCCAGAGAGGTGGTGGAGTCACCATCCCTGGATGGGTTTAAAAAGAGACTGGATATGGCACTTGATGACATGGTTTAGTGGAGGTGTAGGGCATGGGATGAACTTGATGATCTTAGAGGTCCCTTCTAACCTGGTGATTCTGTGATTCTGTGTGTGTGATATATTTGGAAAGCTTACGAAGAAAATTCTATAGCCTCAGAGACAAATGTTTACCTTAAACATGGAGAAAAACACCTTTAGAAGTTAATATTTGTGTCTCTATGCCTAAGAACTTTCTCATTTTCATAGTGAGTTAATATACATACATATTAAAAGCACACACACACATATTGAACATGTTCAAGCTGAATAATGCAGCAATTTATTTTAATATGAATGAAAGTGCGACTCATGCTTGTCTTGAGCTTAATTTGAAACCAAAATTCTCTGGTACAGTGAGAGGACTGTAACTTCCCAGCTGCTGCCTTGACCCAGTTGAGAGGTGAATCAGGGACAGCTTTGTTTCTCCAAGATTACCCAGTCCAGGCTAAGTTTTCTTTTGCTATGCAGGCTTGCAAAACCACCCTTTGAAGATGTAGAGTTGTCTTGCTCTCACTAGATCTTAAGCTTCCTTTCAACTGTGATGAAGTTTAGGTAAAAGGGTTCTAATCACCAAAGAAATCCTTTAAAGCATTGATGTTCTCAGCTGTTAGATCACCTTGTAAAAGCAGCAATAAAGAATTAAAACTCTTGTCCAGTTGTGTATAAAACTTTGGCTATGCACACAGGCCTCACATGTGACAATAAAAGGAATCAAATATTGGACTTGCATCTGTTCTTGCATCAGTCACTGTAAAAAAATTCCAGTACTAATATACTTCAGTTTACAACCTAATCCATTACTGATAAAGCAAAGCAAAGCTAGAAAACAAAACCTTTTACTATGTATAAGCTTCTCATTAGAATAGAATACTCCAGTCAGAAATACTCAGAAATAGTAAGTATTTGCCAGTTCGGATAATATGCTTGCCACTATAATTGGCAGAATTGATCTTGCTGAGTATTCATTTCACAGTTCAAAATTGGCCCTTCTCACCAGCAAGTGTCACACAGACAGACCCACTTCCTTTTCAGAGTAGTACTGAGGAGCAGCTGATATAAAATACAATTTCACTCCAGGTTAAGTTAAAATTTATTAGAAAAGAAGGTGAAGTTTTAGCTGGAAAAAAAACCAAACCAAAATACATTACTTTTCAATCCTCTTTTCTGGAAGGATGCTTGTTTGTCAGATAGTTTCAATGAACATGATAATAGCATTTTATTGTCAACTTCTTAAGAGACGTTTTATTTTTTACAGCTCTCTAATATAGAAATCCCCAAGTTTGTTTCACATACTTGGTAGCTGATCCAAGAGGAATTTTAAACTCATTTCACAAGACATGAATCTAACAGGTTCTGTAATTTCACAGCTCATTCAAGTTTGCTTTATCTTACACTTCCATTTGCACCCCTGTAAAGTAACACATTAAAACCTGAAGTGAATGCCAGCACTTTAGTTTTCATATGGACACCGCAATTTGCACAGACACAAAAGATAGATGCTTTAGTCTGGTCAGATGTCTTATGAACTATCCTGCTTTTTCATTAAAACACCTGTCAAGTAATGACAGGGAAGCATGAGTGATGCTAAAACAGAATGCAGGTTTGTTGCATTTACCAAGGGTTGTACCAGACGTGTTCCAGCTACACAGGTTTTTTGTTTATGAGAGATCATTTGAACAAACCATAATTATGCTTTATGTAACTGTAAAGTAAAAACTTAGGAATTAACAATGACTTCAATTTAAACTACGGCACTGCTGACAGTTCAGCTTTTTGAAACTATTAATTTGGGAAATCACTTCAATTTGGCCAACCTCCCCAGAGACTTGGTATTACACCAGGAGGACCTATATGCGTAGAGCTGACAGAAGCACTTTAATAAGCTTCCTTCAGATATGATAGTCTAAAGCAAGTCATAGTTCTAGTAAAAAGACAATTATTCCACTTCCAAAGCCAAGAAACTGTGGAGTATGGAATCTATTTTACTGACGGAGTGCAAAGTTGCTCTGTAACCACAAAAGTCAAATATGGCCATCTATACCAGATGATTTAAAAGGAAGAACGTACATATCCGAAAGCTATTTAAGACAAGCCCTTATTCAATTTAAGTGAAAGCTATACACATATTTTTAAAATACTAGTATGGCAAAATAATACTTTTTAATTTTTGAGGGACTTCTAAACAATCTAGTGACTTAGCTTCACATTAAAAACGCTTTATATTCCACACCAAACTTCAAGAAGCATGGTGCAAGGAGCAGCTTGCTCACCCTTCAGTTCTAGCTTTAACTAATCCATCCAACCACACAGTGAAATAAAGCAAGAACACTTCCTAAGTCTATTACAACAGATGACAGATGTTTTACAAGTACTGGCTCTCAGCTGAGGTGCTGTGACTGATGGTGTGAGGGTGGTTTCATAGCCATGCGCAAGAGGATGCATACGTCATTGCACAAGAATCCTGCGCCAGTTGCTCAGTTTTGTCACCTTCTGAGTGCTGCTGGCTATATTAAGACTGTGTTTTGGTATTTCATATGTGAGTACAAACTTACCACTTCCTAACATGTCACTGTTTCTAATGCTGAGGTTTTATCATCACCCTAAACTGACATAATAGTAGGTGCCTGTTTAAGAGTCCTGCCTTCTCCTCTCCCCTGTCCTCAGGTACACATGGCCATCCCTATGTTTTGTGAGTACCAGAAGCCATGTTTCCTTATCTTAAGCTTGATCAGGAGCATCAGGAAAGGTGAAAAGCTTTCCTCTCTCCCATGTCTATAGACCCATGGTCTATCTCCCCATGTAATTCCACCAGTGTACTCTGCAGGTACAGAGAAGGATGAAAGCAGCAAGTGCTGGGAGTAGAAGCAGTGGTTGGGAATGTCCTACTGCACACTGGCCTGCATTTCCATGATCATCATCACACTGCAGTCCAGAAGGTAAAGCTACTAGCTGTACTATCTCTGAAATTATCTGCTTTTCACTGGCAAAGAAATAAAATGGTTTTAATGCAAACAGCTTAGAATTTTACTTCAAAGTATAATTAGCTAAGTAATTCACAACTGTTTTGTTTTTCTGCACTCACCACTCAGTAATTACCACTTTTAAAAGATTAATGGTTCCTTAATGCGAGCTCCTGAGAGTAAAAGTAAAGGAGAACTAACATACGGAGCTGTCATCAGGCTCACTGATTTCCAGAGCATAACATAATAGTGTGGACTTAGATGACCACGAAGGTGAGTTGCAAAGAAACCTACACATAAATGAGAACAAACATAACATGGAGAACTACTGAAAAGACCTTGTAACACTGTACCATGAGTGAGAATTAATGGAGAAGAACTATTTTGCAGGTGTAAATGATTTATGTGCTAAACAGAAAATAACACCAAGGTAACAAAGAAAAAGAAAAGAAGAAGGAATGTGTGATAGTATGAAAGAAAGGAAAGGATGTGAAATAGCAAAGTGAGAAACAGGAAAAACAAAGTGATGGGTTGTAACTCTGTGGCATCATGTAAAGGAGTAAATATGGAAAGAAAAAGGAATTTAAAAGCCTGAAATTCAAGCCAATCCATAAATATACTTTTTATTTGTGAAGCTGTTTCAGCTTTAGTCTGAGAAAAATGCTGATAACACACTGATGTTTTAGCTGTGGCTGAGTAGTGCTTACCCTGATCAAGGACTTTTTCAGTCTCATGGTCTGCCAGTGAGGAAGAACATGGGATGCCATGACGAAGCAAAGACATAACAGACCTGAACTAGCCAAAGGGGTATTCCATATCACAGTACATCATGCCCAGTGTATAAACTGGGGACAGTCACCGAAAGGTACCAGTTGCTGCTCAGATTGGTCTGGGTATTGGTCAGTGGATGGTGACCAATTGTATTGTACATCACTTACCTGTCTTGAGTTTTATTCCTCTCTCTTTCCCGTTTTCCTCTTACTATTATCAGCATTATTATCATTCTATTTTACTTTATTTCAGTTATTAAATTGTTCTTATCTCAGCTCCCTATCCCACTGGGGTGGTGGGAGTGAACGAGTGGCTGTGGTGTCCTTGGTTCTTGGCTGAGTAAACCACAACAGCCTAGGCAGAAACCAGGAGAGATGTAGATGATTGCTTAAGCCTAGTAGACATTGCTATGCTAAATCCAAGTTCTGTTATAATTTTGTTGATTTTTTTAAAAAAAAATTATTTTGGATTTTTATAATAGTATTTAAATATTTAAATATTTATGTGTATCTAAAAGCAGTTAAAAGAGATAATAACTAAGAACTTAAATTTTCTGACATTTTACAGTGCATGTAATGCAGAAGCTTCCTAGAATGCAGATAAATTTCCTTGGCTTATTGCTGAAATTTGAATAAACATATAATTATGGGCTTTAAAATTTATTTATAGTGGAACATTAGGACCTGATGTTGCAGGCTTAAAGTAGCATATTAGAAACTCTTTCAGCTTGCAGACAATTAGACCTATTGTGGGTCACTGTGGGTTAACAATTTATTTCAGAACTGAATGTGAGTTTTGTCATTGATTTAACGGGATCAGTAGAGTACATTTTGCTGTTTCATTTTCTTCTGAGCAGCAGGTCTCAATCATGTTGCAAAACTAGCTCTGGAACAGTAAAGCTAAGAATCAAGTACACTTACACTGTGAGCCGGTGCTTCTGCACCCAGAAGTACTTGATGACAACAATCTGGTTGGTGACTGAGGTTTCTCCACATCTTTTGCCTAATAAAAACACATGGGTGAATTCAGCGAAATAAAGTAAACCAGAAAACATCAAATTCCTTCAGGCACAGGTACTAGGAGAAAGCCCATTCTGCACTTCTGCTTCCAACCAAGGAAGCAAACGCATCTGAGTCACTTCAAAACCTGATGTACAATAGCATCGATTTCCAAGTTACTCATGACGGTAAGCATATGCACACAATGTTCATTAAATAAATTTGAGCTTCCTATTAATTGGTAGAGATCTGCTATTTTATGAATCATTAAAAAAGATTGGTTAGTTTAGGAAAACTAACCTGGCATGGGGTTTGGAACTAGATGATCTCCAAGGTTCCTTCCAACCCAAACCATTTTATGATTCTCTAATTTATAACTATACAGTGGGCAAAGCTATTATAATTTTGTTAGATCATGCTTTTCTAACATCTTACAACCCCTTGAAATTGCAAAGAAAATAATAGGTAAGAACATATTCACACTGAAACTGCGAAATTATAATCCAATTTGAATTTTAAAAGCTATCTTGTTGCCTAATTTTAAATTTTCATGTTTCTGATGCTTAAATATATAATGGCGTAACATAATAAATATACAATAAAATACATAATTGTTGTATGCCATGATTTAAAATGCTCTATTTATAGAATTGACTCAAAATCTTGGGTCAGGATGAGAAGTATTGTGCCCACACAAGGTAAAGGGTATTTCTTTAGTACAAAACATGAGAGGTGATCTGCAGGGTTAGCTGACAGCATGGTAGAACAGCACTAACACTCAGCAAGAGTAAACGCACACTTAAAAGTTCACATAGGGAATTGATATGGACTCACCAACATGCTGCACTTCCTTGCTAACTTCATTGTCACTTCAGAGATAAACCCTAAGGCTAAGCAGATGAATGCATCTTCACTATAGCCAAATTTCCTACTGAAGGTTAAGTGTCACAAAAGTATATGTTATACATGGAGAAATAATTCGCTGAACAGGAATGTGCTAGTAGGAGACTTCAGTGTGGTTGTGTATTTTGCTGAAACAGGAGCTTTAATAGAAAAGACAGATAAAAATTTGGTTGATTCAGGAATCTAAGTGCACTGACAGCCCCAGGGGGTGTTCTACCTGACTCATGTAGAAGATAGATGTACCTGAAGCCTCTTCTTCCAAAGAAAAGTGCTTTCCTGTGTGGACTCATTGGCAGCCAGAATTTTTATACCTAGAGTTGAAGGATGTTGGTTTCTGGCATATATTTAGGGACTGTAGTGACAGGACAAGGGGTAACGGGTTCAAACTTAAACAGGGGAGGTTTAGATTGGATATAAGTAAGAAATTCTTTCCTGTTAGGGTGGTGAGATGCTGGAATGGGTTGGCCAGGGAGGTTGTGAGTGCTCCATCCCTGGCAGTGTTCAAGGGCAGGTTAGATGA
Source organism: Agapornis roseicollis (assembly GCA_002631895.1). Classification (NCBI taxonomy): domain Eukaryota; kingdom Metazoa; phylum Chordata; class Aves; order Psittaciformes; family Psittacidae; genus Agapornis; species Agapornis roseicollis. The sequence continues at coordinate 9,889 of NDXB01012719.1, read as the reverse complement.
AGCCTTGGGTGGTATGGTTTAGTGTGAGGTGTCCGGGGTTGGAAGTAGATGATCTTAAGGTCCTTTCCAACCCTAACTATTCTATGATTCTATGATTCTATCTAATCCTTGCTTACAATACATATATACACATCTATATGATGGATTGCAGCCTGCCTTGCCAAGCCTGTGGCAAGTCTCCGTATCATCCCTTACCTGTGGATAAAACCAGTAATATTGCTAAGTACTGATCATTGTTAGGGTAGCCTGACCTCACCATTCCAACCATTGTCCCCTTTGTCTAACAAGGAACTTCTGCTTTGGTCTCAAACTCTATATTAAGTTATGATAGTAATGTTTCAAAATTAACACGTTGTGGTTTAAGCCTAGACAGTAACTCAGAACCATGTAGCTGCTATCTCACTCCCCTTTCCCCTCTGCCTCCTGAAGGGATGGGGAGAAAGAATGTAACTTCCACGGGTTGAGATAAGCGCAGTCCAGCAACTAAGGTGTACCGCAAACCACTACGGCTGCCACCAAAAATAATAGTGATAAGGGAAATAACAAGGGAAGAGAATACAACTGCTTGCCACCCAGCCTGACCTGAGCAGGGATCTAACACTTCTGGGTAACAGCCGTCCAGTTTATATTGTGGGCATCACATGCTGTGGTATGGAATACCTCTTTGGTCAGTTTGGGTCAGGTGTCCTGTCTTTGCTTCCTCCCAGCTTCCTTTCCTCCCTGGCAGAGCTTGAGACTCACAAAGTCCTTGGTCAGACAAAGCATTACTGAGCAGTAACTAAAAACATCGGTGTTATCAGCACTGTTCCCAGGCCAAAAGTCAAAAACACACCACTGCATCAGCTACTAATAAGGAGAAAAATGACTGCTACTGCTGAACCCAGGACAACATAGGTGTATATATCTTCAGTATCAGATCTGGTATCTGGTAAATATTCAATACAAGCAGAGGGTAAACATGATATTCAAAGCTGATAGCACAATTTCATTCTTCAAATACATGAAGTGAAAACCCAGTTGAAATGAATGTGTGTGGCCTTAGAAGTGACTGAAAAGAAAGTGATTCTGGTCTGTCTGCACATACGTATTCAGGGTGGTGTAAATGCCAAGAAACAGCTTCCAGCTGCTGCTTCTGCTCACTGTCCAGGCTGTCTGCTACTCATCTTCACTGAAGGAAACAGCACCTGAAAACATTCTTTAGCATAAGCACCAGTGCATAGCTAGGCCAGGACTGCCCCATAAGGCACTGACTCACACTAAGGACAGCTCACGGAAACCTTTTTACAGGCAACACAGTGAAATGTGTTTGGATTTCACAAAAGTGCTCAACATCATCAACTTTAGATGCAAAGATGAAATCTTTGTCAGTATAATACTGACTTCAGACATCCATAAAGAGGAGCTATTTTTCAGCTCATATTAGTAAGCAGAACATGCCAACTGAGCACTGTGGATGGTTTTGAAGAGACTTGCAATTTTCTGCAATATCAATATTTGCAGAATGGCTATTCTGAAAGGTCTCTTTATTTTAGCTTAAGCTATTTTGTAGATTTCTTGGTTTTGTTGAGTCCCTTACTCTGAACGATTAGAGCTTTTTCAAGAGAATGACAAATTAATCATTTTGATTTGCAGAATGTGTCTTTGCAAAATTAAAGTTACATTTACTTACTTTTTCCTTCTTCTTTAAGAGGCCGGTAGATAAACTTCACCCTTTCTTCTGGATGCTAACAACAATTAATAGTGTCTGTGTAAGCATTTACTGAGGCACAAACAATAACTCGACCTCTCTTTATGAAGTGCACGAGAAAACTGTGTTAACAAAGAAAATTTCAGAAGTCCCATATGTCTCTTCGAACGCCTTTGTTTGAACTGTGGGCATTTGAAGAGTAACTTGTGTCTACTTTGAGACTTTTAACCATGGAGGTCAGCACAGCCTCTTGTGCAAAGCTCAGTCTCCTTAATGGCACTCTATAAAATCAAAGGTAGGAACTGAAACAGAATGACAGCTTTAGAAACCTTCTGTGGTACCCTATCCATGACCGAAGTTCTTTGGAAACTTAGCAATAGGTGGTCAGCAGAAATAATTGTAAAAACTTGTGAACAAGTGCTTCTTGTACAGTGTACAACGTTCGCTATGGAATACCAGTGTTTCTACTGCACGGTTTATTTAAAAAATGGGGAACCTTGTGGAAAAAGGCAACTTTTGTCCCAGTTCTGGGAAGGTGATAGTAGATATTTATATGGCAGAAACAGTGACAGATGGTTTGCTCAGAATATGAAATAAACAATTCCCTTTGGACGATTTTTTCATACTACTTAGCTTTGCTTTATATTTGAGAGATGAGACTTTTCCAAGTAAAAATTTTGTTGCTCACTTGTCTCTTGGGATGCTTTTAATGTTATTATCTATTTTAGAATAGGAACTTTTACCTTTTTTTTTATTTTTTTTGCAGCCTCTATGGAAGATCTTTAAAAGTCAGTACAGTATCTGCTTGTCTATGCATACAAACATGAATAACTATCTGGGGAACATCATCATGGCAAAAGGTCATGTTTGCCTTTTATTTGAAATACTTTTAGACTATCAAGTGGTTTACAAGACACTCAAATCAATACTACAAGTCAAAGAAAACAGTTCATTTTATCAACATTAATATATTTTGAGTTTTCTTGGATAGAATGCTCTTTCCTTCAGCTTTTTAATTCAGATTTCATAAAATTGTTGATTTAGTCTATCTGGCAATGGCATTTTAAGTTGCACTATACTGCAACAACATGTTGCAGGCATTAATGATTTAAAAACCTTCAAATCCCACATGAGGACCCTTGCCCTCCTCTTTCCCTTTCTACCTTCAGAAGGCACCAGCAAGAAAGCTAAGAATATAAACATTTCCATAAACATGTAACAATACTACAGAGTGCTGAGGTATATATATTTAGTTCATATGTACCATGTTACGATTTTCTTGCTGCATGTTCCATTGACAAAAGAAGGACTTCTGGGTGCATGCGCCAAGGTGAGAGTAAGTCCTTCAGTGCATCCATGTTACCTAAACAACACAAATGGTTTCATATAAAACCAGAGATGGTTAATGGAGAGAAGCATGTCTGAGATTCTGAGGTTTTGGAATAGGTGTTTTCAAAGCATTTGACTGTATAGTCTGTCTGAATTACATTAATTCAAACAATTTTAAACATTTGTTGCTATCTGCAACTTATTGTCTAGTTAAAAGAAAAGGTTGCTTTCAGGTAGAGCAATTACACTAAAAATCTCCCTCATAAAACAGAACCCCAAATCTATCTACTTCTTTGAATTAAAACAAACCAGACACATGAAAAATGGCACATTTTTGAGAAGACCGATGAAGCATCATACTATACAAGACTATGAACATGGGCAGGTTGACAATAATAAAGCATTAAAATAGCATTGCTTTTGGGGAATTCCACATATCTCTTTTCACTCTGACAACTGCACATTGTCAATTAAATAATGAAATAGAAGAGTAATGTCTTGAAACTGTAGAAACAGCAAGAGTCCAGAGAGACCAGCACTAATATGGGCTACCAGACTTTGTGAATAATGAAAGATTAACTGAGTAAATGCTGAGTGCAAACTGAAAGATTAAGTATTCAAGGCCAGCTTGGACAGTGCTTTGAGCAACCTGTCCTAGTGGAAGGTGTCCTTGCCCATGGCAGCAGGATTTGTACTGGATGAGCTTTAAGGTCCCTTCCAACTCAAACCATTCTGTGATACTATAATGGAGAATTGGGTCCATGTCCTGGGTGCTGTGCTTTAGCAGAGACTGGATTTCTGGAAATATGGCATTGTACGCTCAGTTTTAATGTACCCTTAAAATTAACCTCTTCCATTACTCAAGGAATCCAAATCATTATTAAATTCTTACACTATGTTTTCCCAGTCTTTTTATTAAAAAACCCTAAATCTGCGATGCTATGCTAAGAATTACATGCGTTCAAATGAAAAATAACTTGGTTAGAAAAAAATGTAAATGCTCAGCCTGAGTGAACATTTTCTTAAATAGTCATTATCTCAAAATTAGTATGAAGGCTGAAAATCTAAAATAGCTTATTAATGGACTGAGGCTCCTTAAACGTCTTCATAATGGGAGTCAGGTGTGTATAATCTTTTGAAAAACCTCACTAAGTAACTATCTGCATCTTTAGGCAGTTAAATGCCTTTAAAAACTTGTTCCCTATTGTATTATTGTCAATTAATTTCAATTAGGGTGCTAGTATTGGAAAATATTCTAATGTCTTCACAGATATAAGAACAGCAGTCATAAAATAAGACTGTTCCAGAGGCACTTAAGGATACAGGGGAATTTAACTTTTAGTGGATAAAGTCTAACTTTTAGTGAGAGAACCTATAAATCGCAGGTTGCAAAATTTGCATTTCACTTCTGAACATCCAGTTAAGTTAAGGAAGCCTAGTTTCACAAAAGGGAAAGTCGAGAATATGCCTGTGATGGTTGTTAAATTTTTCTGGAAGTATAGAGGGGCACTGAGCAGGAAGCCTGGTGGTATTTGCCAGACATGGAATCGTAGAATAGTAAGGGTTGGAAAGGACCTTAAGATCATCCAGTTCCAACTGCCCTGTCATGGGCAGGGACACCCCACACTAAACCATGTCACCCAAGGCCTTGAACACTGCCAGGGATGGAGCACTCACAACTTCCTTGGGCTACCCATTCCAGTGCCTCACCACCCTAACAGGAAAGAATTTCTTCCTTATATCCAATCTAAACCTCTCCTGTTTAAGTTTGAACCCGTTACCCCTTGTCCTGTCACTACAGTTCCTAAGGAAGACATGCATTATAGTGCATGAGGTGGGACCAAGCACTGAGAGGAAGGGAAGCAAAATATGGTTCCTCGCCTTTATATAGCATAGCAGTATCTCTGTGCCAGGATGGGACGTAATATTGTTACCTGGGTCAGTGCAGACTTTGGAGCTCAATGGATCATTATACCTGAGCAATAGCTTCATCCCAACAACACTGTCAAAGTTACTGTCAGGCATAGGCTCCCCTTCTGTACTTCAAGCAAAATTTATACCATCTCCGGGTTTTTTTTGGGTTTTTTTTCTGTCTTTCTTGTGGGATAAATAAATAAAAAAATAAAATCACAATTCTTAACTCCTATCTAACGTTTCATACTTAAGCATTTCAGAGTTGTAAACAAAATGAGTGAAAGCTGGCAGTTGGAAATGTCATGTCTACTGTCAACTGTTCATGAATAATTGACACTGAGATTACCTAGGGAAAGCTGCAATTATCCTGACTCATTACCATATGAACTAAGTCTGGTTTTGCTCTGTGGTTGTAGGATTTTCATTTAACTCCTTGATGTAGAAGGTAAAAAAATCCCACCAGGATGTTGCTATAAAAAGGATAAATCTGAATGAATAAACAGAACCTCAGAACTATGAATATGTATCAGAATTTCAAGTCGTGTTTCATTTAATCTTGTGTACACTCTTTTGCTACAGTATTATTTTACAGGGAATATCACTACGATAAAGTTTTTTTGTTATCCTAAGACTTGAAGGATAGCTGTTCTTTGGAAACATACATGCACATGAAATAGAGGTATCAATGGAAATGAAAACATATATGCACGGGAAATAGAGGAATCTTCTTACCTATGGTCATATTTTTACACACAACACAAATGTAGATGTCTACTCAGAAAGCAGAAACAGCTGGTGATCAAACAGAGAGCAAATAGAAAAGAAGCCAAGCAAGCAAAGTTTCCAGGCTCACAACAGCATCAATAGAGGAAAAAGTGGGTTTTATAGGAATTTAATTAAAAAAAGAAAGAAAACAAAGCAAAACAAAGTATGAACTTAATTTTAAGAGTATAGTGTAGCAAATCAACATTTGTCACTGAAACAAGTAAACAAAGGAAGTTGTCAGGAATTTTACAACCTGGGAGAAACATGTAAAGAAACAAACCCACAGTATTTACGGAGATAGCATAAGTTGTTAACTGCTCCTTCAGAGGCAATATTTGTGTTAAATGCTTCCTCTCAATCTGTACAATAAGAGCCTCAAAAATCTTTAGCTGCCATGCAAAACTGTAGGGTAGCCTTGAGGCTTAGGTCATAGACCAAATTAAAAGTTCCTCTTTTTCCTGAAAAAAAATAAAGCCCCTTGAATTGTAAGTTGAAACCATGAAGCTATTTACCACAAGCAATTAACATTTTGGATGCCCCTCATTGCTGTTCCCATTGCCTTTAGACACGTACTATGAATTGGTAGCCATCATATCAGTCTATAGAGCTGAATTATAACTTCTTTGGTATAATGAGCTTTCTTTGACAGCTGCATGCAGTCAAAGACATTGTTCAGAAAGGATAACCAAGCTATTGCCTCTCTAGTGTAATACACTTCATTAAAATGCAAGTCATTTCTTTAGACACACATTGACTGAACTCCAACCCTCATAAATCGTGTAACATTTCATTTCTTGTTCACAGCTCTGAAATCTTTAAATTGGGGCCTTTGGTAACTTTCCTCATACCCTCAAACCACATACATTTCCCACTTCAGTCATTTTTCTTCTTTTTTGGTAAAAAGTTGCAATAAAAGATGACAAACAGTTTTGAAGCCTGTTTGGCCCTTGTAGCACACCTGTCAAAAGCAATTATCCAGACACTGGGTCTTCTCACATCGTTGGAGACTTCCTGACATCCACCCACTTCTTCCTGTTCTTTAATTTCATCTCTTTGCTGTAGGTGATAATATCTTGGAAAAAAAAGAGGTATTTCTTTCTAATTTTCCTAGGCAATTCATGTAGCCTTTATATATGGCCTGTATTCCCTCTTAGTGATTTAAGTACAACACTATCAGTCTCAATGCAAACACAGAAAACAAAAACAAAGAAAAAAATCCCTACATGTGTAAATCAAACAGGAGGAGAGGGGAATTATGAAGGAACAGATGCCAGTTCCTGAAGTTTCCTCTGTCTGAAGCACAGCATTACTTTGAAACTAGTAAGTGCCAAAGAAATACCAGTGACAGATACCTATTTAATCTTCTCTTATATTTTTACCCAAATCCTCTTGTCTTTGAGTATTTATGTGCTGTTGTTTTGGGGTTTTTTCTTCACTTTTCCTGCATACAGTTCCTCCAGTATCACATAAAATGGCCTATTTGCTATTTTTTCAATACAGCGTGAACCTGGTAACACGACTGGTGCCCAGATTTCCTTCTTAGATTGGGTTCAGCATCAAGCAATGTAAGATGCATTGCTAAAATGTCACAGTTATATGTACTGTATTGCAGTCAGTACCCACAATTCTCAAGGAGAAAACCTACTTAAAGAAAAATCTTAATATACAGATTTATGCCCACTGCCACATAACTCTGCAGTGATCTCTAGAAACTGCCAAATAGGTGGATACAATTGTGCATCTTTTTCCTATAATCCACAGAATGCAGTCTACTGTATATGAACATGAGCAAAAATAACTTGTGTAAGTTATGACTATCAGCAAAACTAAAAGGTGTTCAAAGCCATTTGTATGTATAATCCAACAGAGCTCTCAGCATTCTACTTCTACTCAGGCAGAACGAGAAAAGCCTCAGCAGATCTTTCCCAGAAGTATCTAAATTTACCTTTTATTGGGATTGATTATTGCTTATGTAGAGAAATTCACACACAGCACCATGGGATGGGGGGTTAAGTGTACGTGCATCATACATATATACTTCTGTAATATGTGCAATATGCCTATACCAAGATCTACAAAGTCTCTGTATACACATTTCAGTGCATTTGTGGTGTTAAGTGACCTGAGGGTGGCTTTCCAATCTTTGGAGTTTAAATGCCTCCCTCTATGGAGACTCAGAACATGATGAGAACTCTAACTGAAGATTAAAGTGGAATGCAAACCTTGCACACAGTAACATCACTTATTCATGAGCACTTACATATGTAATGCTGCAAGTCTGTGGAGTATGTTTCACCACACTAGCTCTAAGCAAGTAGCTATTTGTTTCTCATATTTCCTGAGTCAGACACTCATTCCCACTCTTTAAAGTTGTAATTCACAGATAGTCTAATCATCGTCTTTAACTAGCAAAACCTTTTACATGGTAGCATTTTTCATTTTAAGAGACTGCTTTTTAAATACTGAGGCAGTGATTTACACAAACAGCAGTCACTGGCTATTGTTTAATAGAAGACCATTTTAAGGAAAAGGAACAGAAAAGAGAATGCAAAGTTTCCACTCTGAGGCTGTAGTAAAGCTGTCAGTGTAGTAGAAAAGACTAATCAGTACATAAGAGATTCAAGGCTGCCAGCAATTAATTCTAACAGCAAACTGAACATATTAAGAGATCTTGGTCAAATCCTAAGAGTCTTGCAAAAATTTAACTTAATCTTTGCCTTCCACTGAAAGCTTGCCAGGGTCTAGGCCATCATTGTATGGGGGAATATAAAATCCCCTTGCACTCTTTTCTATGACTTAAGAAGCGCATGCTAAACATCAATGGAAAAAAACCAAAAACCAAACCCAAACCTATGCTTCACATTTTGTTCCTTCATAGAAGGAGCACCTATTCTCTTGTCATCCCATTTTGTTAAGGCGGTTTAGCTTCCCCTCTTTTTTTAGTCATTCCCTTAGGTATTGGTAAACTTAAGATGCCAAACAGTTCTTTAGCTTTTGTCATGCTAGCAGATTTGCAGCTATCTTCCTGTCACTTTCGAATTCTAGATTTCAATCAGCAACACTTACAGTTACTTTCCAGCATCACAATTTTACAGGCTGCCTAAAGAGCCTACACCAAAACCGGTAATACTCAAAATTGTAAAGAGCCTACACCAAACTGATAATACTCATTAGTTCTCAGAGAATTATCAGTTTCACCTGGCTCCAGTGGGCACCACAGAAAGTCAAAAGTCTTGTGTTGAAGAAGATGATCTTACGACGGCAAATTAGTTTGAGTGATGGCTCGCAATATTTTAGTTTAAACTTGAGCAGCTCCATCAGCCCCCTTCTTAACATGCATGGAAATGGAAAGTGCCACACAGATTCTTACTGGCCACAGGACAGCTAAAAATGATTGCAGACTTTCAGCTTCAAAGAATATAATAATGCCTCCACCTTATTGTCCTGAAAATTGCAAGATCATCCAACAATGAAATGAAGGAAAGCAATGGTCTCCAGTCAACTTGCAGACACTGCTGCCCATCTGTTACTCCTTTCCCTGCCTGCTCTCCACATCCATCATTGGCTTGTTTTCTCACAAGGTGGCTGTGGAGCTGTCTGCTCAGGAGTATTTCCAGCCATCAAACATTGCTACCTGAATCGTTTGATTTTCTTCCGCAAGAACTTTATCCCATGCTCCTCAAAACCCGAAGAAACCTTGAACATACCTCTCTCACTGAATATAAGGATAATAATGACAGGACACATTTTATTCCAGGCAATATTATAATTCCTTGGCTTAGACTATGCATGGAATAAAAATCCAGATGAAGCAGGGGAGGGCAAGAAAGAGGGGTTGAGTGAGTGAACGAGCTGCCTGGCTGGGTTTAAAACACGACAGTTTTTTGGCGCCCAGTGTGGGGCTGGAAGGGTTGAGATAACGACAGATCTGACTGGATTAATGGTTGCTCGTCACAATGCTGATTTATTGGCTTTTAATGTTGTTTCTCTTGACCTCACAGTTTCGGAATGTTGTCTCTTACTTGGAGCCGGTATTTGCTGTGTTGGTGTTTACCTGGGGGGGAGCTTGGGCTCAGGTTCTTGTTCCATTGTACTTTATGGCAATGACCTGCAATGAGGGGGTCGGCCCCAGGAGCCGGCGGCAGCTGGAGAGGCCCGGGAGAGCGGCCCCGGGGACCAAGGCGCGTCGGGAGC
>NDXB01012714.1:36726-50820 GCA_002631895.1 Agapornis roseicollis | reverse complement strand
AACTGAGAGAGGAAAAAGCACCTTCCACAAAGGGCTCAAACCCCGCCCCCCCCCCCCCCCAAGTGTACTGATGCAATGAGCAAACACCTGCAAGTGATTCATGGGTCTCACAAACACCACAATGTATTGCATTATGCTCACGACAAAACAACTGCACACTACAAACCCAGGACAAAGAAGCTGCTATATAAATCTATTACTTTGCAAACAGAAGACCATAAGCTTAGGCACTAGGTTATCTAGCAACTTTGATTTGCAGGTTTTGACACCACTACAAGCAGGAGCAAAGGCAGATGCTATTTAGCCCCACTCACTGACATGAGGACTCACTCAACCTGTATAATGCCTGGGGGAGAAAAGTACTCACCCCCACAGACTCATCCAGCACATAAACTATTTCCTCACACACCCAGACAGAGCTGGGATCCGGGTTAGAGCTTAAATGGATGCTGTGGGTGGGTGGTGCAGGTGAGAACCCAGGTGAAGCTGGAATGGGCAATTAGGGGTTACTGATGCCATAGGACCTTAATTGTTTTCTGTATATGGTGTAGGGGCTTGGTACAGCTTGGCTATTTCATTTTGAGGCCAAAATATGGCATGAGAAGCTGCAGAAGCCAACATTTCAGGAGGGAGCAGCAAAGTTATTGCTGAGGTTTAGCTGTCAGGGTGAATGAGCTCTGCCAGTGTCGCAAAGCCCGTTACTTGCTGCAGATTTGCACCTAGAGCAACGTGTGTGGCTCTTCCTGTCAACAGCTGTATTATTTCCAGTTAACAAAAACATGGTTTCTGATTTTTCCTGATGGCCAGAGAGGAATGGCCCATTTCCCTCCACCAGACACAGACAGCATGTAGGGATAGGCAACAGCAAATGCACCTGCAGAAATTAGAGTTAGACATGGGATACAAGTAGTCAAGTGACAAAACAAAAAAAATCCCTAAGCTGTTTTCAGTAGCACAAAGCTGTGGCTTCTGCCCCTCCCGTCTTGTTTGGTCCCTGCAGATCTTTTTCACATGCTTTGCAGATATGCTGTGTTTAGAGGGCTGGGACTGCAAGGAAGAATGTCTTTCATTGCAAGCTGCAGCTGGGTTCTGTTGGATATTACAGGCAATGGCACCAAATCGTCTTCCTGACTGACCCCAATGTGAGAGTTTTCCTGACCCAAATAACACTGGGCCTGAAGCAGCATGAAGCTCACTTGGAAATGCAGGTGTTGAAACCGGGCAGGAATGGAAAAAGTTATGGCTCCCAAGCCAACAAGTAAAAGAGAAAGTGCCACCTGACACCTCCTCAGGATGCTACCTGAAAGCTGGCATATGGAAGCCTACAACTCTTTCTGTAGGTACACACATGTGAGCATATGCACACAAAATCCCCCTTGTGTCATTGTGAGCAGGATGAGAAACCCTAAGCCAAAACATTAAGCATTTGTCTGAAAGGACAGAGCTGTTATTTCTGCAAGTGCTGAGGGTGGGAAATAGGGGAGAGAGTAGTTATTTTGCAACAGCATTAAGGGGTCTTGCTTTGCTGCAAACCCATCTCACATTGTGTTGGGATCATGAGCATCCAGGCTTTTTGTAGAGGACTGATGTCCTACCAATGTGTTGCCACTGCCCCAGTGCCAAGGAACACCTACATCTGGGGAGAGAGGCAGGGGAGGTACAGAGGTCTACATGTACTTGCTGATGTCACCTAAAGATTTCAAAGGACAGATATCACTGCAGAGATCTGAAGAGGGTCCTCACTGCAGAGGATAGGACATGAATTCATGGCTATGGCAGTTGCTTATTGGAGTATAGTGTAAGGTGTTTCCTTTGCTGAACACAAAGCTGAGATATTTGTGCTTCCAACTCCATGCATGTAACTCAGTCTCTGTAAAAGTCCATCTCCCAAGGTGCCCTTTCCAGTAAACAGCGAAAGAGATACCCTCCACGGGGAGCCTTGAAGCAGAAACTGGTAATACATGAACTAAATACAGTCTAAAACTCATTTTCCACTCCATCCCCCAAATGTAAAAAGCACAAGGCTTGGCTGAGGGCTAGGCTCCCCTTTATTGAGCAAACTGGACCCCAAAAGAAGCTGTGCCTGGATGAAAGGCAGATGTTTGCTCCAGCCATCTGGGGCTACTGATTCAAAACGGCTGATAGCAGAGCAAATCTCCACAGCAAGAAACCTGCAAACGATTCTAATGGGTAGACTTTCAGAAGCGCCCAGCAAGTCTGGATGCTATGCTGGGTCTGTCCTGCTCTTGGTGGAACAGTGTACTTGAGTGCACTTCTTCAGTCTTTGACACAGTGAAGTGGTAAGAGTTGATTTTCTCATTTGAACTCCTTCTCAAAAGGAAGAAGCAAATATATTCTTCTGAATTTACACCATGTATGCTGCCAAGCTACAGTATACTCTTTGTCTGGATTAATCTACCTGTTCCTACCTTCACTCTCCAATTCCTTCTCTGCCTGAGCTGCTACGTGGTATTCCTCATCATGCCGCAGAAGCCATGTTCCCATCTCCTCTCTTGTCCAAACCCTTTTGTAGCATTGCTGAACACATGACCACAAATACAAGAAGCTGTGCTGGTGCTGGAGGCCTCAACCCTCATTTAGCCAGCAAGATTTATTTGCAGCATGTTCACAGACCATCTACCCCTATGCAAAACAGCATGGCATGCTCCTTCCAAACAAACCATCTGAACTCATAGGAAAACAGTGATTTCAGTTTGCCAGCAGCTTAATTTTTCCTTGTTTCAACAGTATATATGGAGAGTAATTATTTCTGGAAAGCCTTTTCATACTCCATGGAGTATTAAATAGGCAGCACTGGATTCCCTTAGTTTAAATTGCTTTCTCTGTCAAGGTAAATCCTGTGCTCAGCCTCCCTCTACCTCTTATTCATTTTGCTGGCTTTAGCAAAATGCTTCTCCCTAATTGACCAATTACGACTACTGTAAGTAAATCAATCATCCATCCAGAGGTGGATGCCTGCATTTATTTATCTGGATCAGGAACGCTGCAGATAATGGGTCATTAAAAATTGCACTTTCCAAACCACAGATATCATGCACATGACTGGCAAAGTATGAGCTTTTAGATAAGAAAGAAGGTTTAGGAGGGTCAATTAGGTTATAATTGGCTTGGATCCTAGCCCTATCATACACTGGCTTTATTAAAACCCTGTAGCCAGAGACAACATCTTATCTTTGTTTCAGCACAATTATTTTTAAAATGGGGCTGCACAATTTGGGGGTTGCTGACACATGATATCCACTACCAAGAAATCTGAGATTATCAAACCCTTAAACCCATCAGATCATAAAGCTAAAGGTCATCATAGAGAGAAGATGGAGAAGACAAAAGCATTCTTCTTCTGCCAAGCTAAGCTCAAGCCTCTGCATAGCGTGATTGACTTCTGAAATAAAACACCACAGGTCTGAAAGGAGCCAGCCAGCCCCAAGTTACATGAGCCTTGCAGCTGAGCCATTCCTCTTGGTACTCAGATGGGGTTTCCTTAGCCTGGAAATGTCCTGGCAACTCCAGCAGTTTCCCAAAGCAATCTGCTGCTATGAGTGTTTGTTCTGGGGAAGGACAGAGAAACCCCTGTGAAGTCTTTCTCAGGCCGATTTTATCAGCTCTCTCTCTAGACATCTGTTTTCAAGCTGGTGAAAGTGAAAAATGTGGCTGTGATGAAATTGGCCAGCAAGCCCAAAGCCAAGGAGCTGCTCATACAGTTCTGTGGTCCCCAGTGCAGACCTACAGCACTTTCTTTGACAAGACTTCCAGGAGGAAGTTTCCTACTTGTTTCCTTACTGCTCATCATCTGGTTTTATTGAAGGGCAACTTTGCCCGCCCCCCCCACCCCATGACTCAATCAAGCATCCTTGCTCTGTGGGATCTGGCAAGAGCATTGCTCTAGATTTCTTCTGCAAGTTGCTTTGCAGATGTCAAGGTCAACCCTCAGGTATTTCAGATAACAGGGAAGCCAGATTGCTTGAAGGGAGGCATCCAGAATAACATCAGAATGAGTGCGCAACACCTGGTGATCAGCAGCATTGTCTTTTTTATTGTGCTATCACACGTCATCTTTGTATGACAGGATTTGTATGAAAGGCATGGGAACTGGGAGCTCTTGAATCCCAGCCTCATTTCTGCTCCTCACTTGCCATTTGGCTTGGAGCAAGATATTCATGACTTTATATATCGACTTTTGAAGGTATCATGAGGACTCATCAGACACATGTTCATAAACAATGGCTTCTACACGCAGTGTTATGTGGTTTACAGTCAGCATAATGTTAAGCTTTGAGAGCAACAGCAGCACAGCTCTTTCAATGCATCTAAAAAGTCCTGAGGGCCACTGCAGTGATGGCTTTTGAGATGGCTGATGATCAAGGTGCCTTCCAAATAAATCCTCCCCTTGGAAACTAGCTCCAGGATGGATTTGGAGGATTGCTTATGTTGTTTTTACTCATAAGCTTCCCTCACCTGCCCCATTTCTTACAGGTTCTTTTCATATTGGGGAAAGGAAGGGAAAAAAATGCAAAAATTTATCAGCTTTTTGTCCCTATAAAGTACAAAAATTTGTTAAGATCTTGTCCCCATTTAATTCACCCTGAATACAAATGCATGCCTTAGAAATCAGAGCAGTGAGGAAAAAAATCCCTCCTTTACAGGACAAGCAGTTCATTTTGGTAAAGCATGCATGCATTGAATAAATTTTCTGTAATAAATGTCTACCTTTTACCATATATTTTATAATCTGCCAGCTACATCTTACATGTATGTGCAATAGTCACATAGTTAAAAAGAGAGAAAATGCATACATTTTTTACTCACATTTAGCCTGAAGTGGCTTCATAATTTATTACTGCAGTTCACTGCTGCTGTGATTGAGAGCTGGAGAAAGGGAAGCCTCCAAGCAGGGATCATGGGAATATAAAGGGAATTGGCACTCAGAAGGAGCTGAGAAAGTCTTGAGCTTGTGGCCTCATTTTGACTCCTATCAATGCCAAGCGTAAAATAATAGTCTGATTCAGAGCTAAATGCCATCTAGATTTCCCACTGAGTCCATTAATTCTCTTCTTTTATTGTAGCAGAAAGTATTAAATACCTCATGCTAGAATCAGGGTTTCATGCAGGATCTGTATTCCAATTACACAGTATCCCTTCCTGATTCAAGACACTGTATTGATTTGTTTGGGGGTAGAGGAGATTCTTTTCTTTTTTTTGTGTTAAAAGAGTAATTTATTGCTTTCTTTATTCTGTAGTTCAAATTGCAGATGTTTTTATCAAGCCATTTGCTATCAAAGCTGGTTCATTAGCGAGGAGAGTGGCTGCTTGCAAAGGAAATATGTAAATAGTGGACCTGTTTTGTCCAGTCAGGTCACCTCTCTGCAATCTTTGAGGATTATCATCAGTGATGGATTCTGAAGTGACACCTGCTAGAGGTAATCTAGCTAATTATTTGCAAGCTTTCCTGTTTCTGCTGAAGTTCTGGCAACCAGCCTGCCTGTAAAGAATGACTCTGAGCCGTGTTTCTGCAATAAAATGCTTCTAGGAATGACATAAACTTCTTTTTCTAGCCAATGCAAAAGACATTTGCCTCCCTATCTCTACAAAAACAATATTAAGCAGCTGACTAGCACTGCTTTCTCAAGGCACTTCTGTCACTGATCAGCAGAATTTAATCACGTCCAGATTTAATCCCATGGACTGGAGCTGAGCTCCCAGCAGAGACACAGGGTGTATGGAGGCAGTGTTTTGAAATTCAAGTTCTCTCATAGGCAAGGGAGCAGCTGCAGATATTCTGGGCTGAAACATTTAGTCAGGACCAAATAAGCAGATTTGAAAGGATAGTGGCAAATTATGCTTTAAAGTTTATTTTTCACTCAGTGCTGGAATCACTCTTGTAAGCAGCCCAGGTAAGAGTTCCCCCACCAATACTTACTTTTTCATTTGGCAAAGATGTGCATTTGAGAAATGCAATAGAAGGGCTAATCTGGTTGGAAGGATAAGCAGTCTATCTGATATCCAAAAGTCAAGCAAAAGCATCTTTGGGCTGCACATCACCAGCTGCTGTCAGAGTCGGGCAGAGTACATTGGCCTGGGACATCAATGAATTACCCAGCAAATGGACTCTTCCCATTGTATTGGGTTGTGTAAAACAGCAGCTTCACCATCCCAGGCTTCACGTCCCCTATTGGGAAGGAAGGATCCCCTTTAGGTGGTCCCACTGTCCCAGACTCCTAAACTGTATGCTGCCAGTGATGATGGGAATCCTCCATGTCTCTTGTGTTCCACATCATTTTTTCTGCCCACCATAAAAAAAGGGCATACTGACGCTACAGTAATTCAAAACAACAACCAACCACTAACCATTCTCCATAGAATTGTGTTTTGGCTTGTCATGGAGGGTGCTTGCTAAATTGGGAAGAATTATGTGGTTATTCTGCAGTATTAAGGTATATATATATGTATGTATATATATAAAACAAAAGTTGATCCTATAGGACACATTTTCTCAGTTACTATTTTATTGTTCTTTGTTATCACTCTGGGAGAAATATTAAGTTAAAATTATAAAATCTGCATAGAAAAGGAGTAGTAAACAAGTCCCAGATGTCAAATTGAGCAGCTGGGTATAGGAAAACGTTGAATGCTTAGAGTCAAGGACAGGCAACCTAAAACCACAAACAAGCAAACCCTATTGTGACCATGCTTCTGGATCTCAGGAAATTCAGGTGCTGAATAAAAATAGAAAAGAGGGCTAAGAAAATTTACTCCCAGTAGAAATCAAATATATACAGTCAGGTGAGAATACAGGCAGGTTCAGGCATGTTTCCAGGAGACAACACACAGTTTTAGGGTACTTCATAGCAGCCTGCAAACAGTGCAGCCCCCCATGAAACAAAGTGATCTACTGTAAATGGCACTGTCGTGACACCTTAAATAAAAACCCCCAAATGACAAAACCAACCAGAGATGATGGCAACAATAGCGATGAGCTGCAGTAACCTACAACCCTGCTGGGTCATGCATCTTTCACAAGAAAATACTTCACTAAAAAGTCACCAAGTGACGGGCTAGTCCAGGGAGATCTCACGGTGATGATCTGCAGGATTATGCTAGGAACACCAATCAACAGGCCAACTGAAAGCAGAAGGGAGCATGCAACCAGTTCTATGCTGTACCTTTCTGGCACCACCCGTGTAAGCAAGGCAGGGCCCAGCCCTCAGAATCATGGCTTGGTTGGATTAAGGCAGTCAGCTGGTTTTAGCAGCATATAACTGTATCTAATAACAATAACTGCTGTCTCCACTATTTATCTTCGAGAAAAAACACCTCTTCTCTTCACAACCTTTAGCTAAAAGTGGATTCCTCCTTCTTCTGCATACACACCTGCTGTGTAATCACCTCTAGCCCCCCTTGCTTCTACCTCATGTCTGGCTTCAGCACCCTCTAAAAAGGGTGAGGGCCTCCCTGAAGGTGCTTGGCCATCCCCGTCTCTTCTTGTGCTTTTCTTTCTGTAACAGGCAGCAGGGATACTTCAGGGAGAAAACCATGGGTTTCTGAAAACTTTCAAGATTTTCTTCACTGAGCCCTTCATGCCACAGGATCCTCTCTCTGGACTTCATCTTGTAGTCAGGCTATCTGTGCTCTTCTTACTGCTTCCAAAGTTTTGTTGCTCTCTTCTCAGTCTCCATCTGTTTGCAAATACTGCAGCTCTGCCAAATACTAAGCACTCCCCAGCATTTGCTGTCAGAACCCAGCTGACCCTCTTCACCCAAATAACTTACCATCTCTCCAGCCCTTCAGGTGGCCTTGTTTGAGGTCACAGTCTTGTTCTTACAAAAATCTTATTGCAAAATACAGCTGACCTCCTCCTACCTAAATAAGGGTTCAGTGGGACTTCACCTCACCTGTAGCACACTGGAGAAACATCTCTTTTCACTTAGATGAATATATAAATAAAATACAGAGTGATGCTAGTTTAAAGTTTATTTTAATAACAAAACAGTTTGCCAAACTGACATTCTGAACCAAGAAATGCTTGCTCCCGTCTACTCCTTACCCTGTAACAAATGCTTTGTCAGAAGCAACCCTAAGCCTCCAGCCTTAGGTACAGCACAGTGTTTTGTACCCTTTCCCACAGCGGAAGCTCCTTGGCCAGACTGACCTTCCCAGAACAGAACCAAATGTCCTTTTTTGGCTTGGAAACAGGCATCCTGGAGGAAGTAGACCAGCCCACAGGCTATATTTATAGAAGGAGATGTGCACTAGAGAAAAGTGAGACAAAAACATTCCAAGGTACCACCAAGGATGCATTTTAACCTGAAAAAAAAAAATAAACTTCAGATTGTTTCTGAACAAACACAATTTTGGTATTTTTTCCTTGTTTTCAGGATCTTAAAGCCTATCCTTATTACCTCTTCCCTTCCTGGGAGCAGTCTGGTAAAGCTGTACAAGAGCTTCCACATCCCTTGCACTTACACCAGACATGTCGAGAGATTGCTGACCTTTTGCAACCAATTTTTTTTGGGTTTGTATGGGCTTGTGTTCTAGCAGCACATAATGGTCTTTGAAAATCTCTCCCCAAAGAAATAACAAATTCAGCTTTCTTAGTTATTTCAGCAGTAGGTGGCACTGCTGGGACTGAAACCTGAAAGGGGAAAACAAATTTTGCCCTCAGAAAAGACTGTCGGGATTATAATTGTTATAAAATATACCATATATGCAGGTTGCCCTAATAACCACCTATTGATTAAAAATTGTTTCCATAATTGCACTTTTAGTGCATGGAGTTTCTAAAAGCTTTACACATGCTCTGTTGTGGAAGAAAGGGCAGGTTGCATGACTGCAAGCAAATGGCCAAGGTACTAGCAATTACATTTTGATTTATATATTATTTATGACAATACATACCTTATAATTAAGCCTTTTTTGGAGTTTCTAGCTGGATTACAAGGTAATGAAGGAGCTTTCCATTGTGGGAAGCATTTGATTTATGGCCTGAAAAATATCCTCGCTCTTACATAACAGGATTACACTAAATTCTTTTCTAGTCCTAATCTCTATTAGATATTGTTATAAAATGCTGTTACACATTCTTTAAGGCATGAACGTGTGTAATGCTCAGATGGACTGAAGCCGTTAATTGAATGTGCTGTATTTCTTTGAGGAACGCTGTGGGAAAGCAGGATTCCTATGATCAACATCAGCAGAAAGTGAGGTGGCTTCTCACTACAAAGGTGGGCTCATCCCCAACATCACAGGAGCCCTGCCTTTAATTTCATACTCAAGTGATTCATCATTGCCTGGTCTTTAAAGCAAGCCTTTCCGGCAGCTTAGTTCTGAAGCTGCAAGGCCCTTTTTCATCACTGTTAGTAATTTTAGGGTGATCTCAGTGATACTGATGTGCTTGCTGGTGTGCTAACAAACCAGGCTCTACATCTTATAAGAGCATTTCCTGCTTTGCTACTTCAGCACTGCAACCTGGACTTGAAATTGGAGAGTGAAACGTATACCTGGGAGGGGGTGGCCTCTTTGCAGGAAGGGCAAGAGCTAGATTTTGAGTTTAGTGGAGATGTGGAGACTGTCATGGCCAAGGGAGGCTCCACGCAAGTGCAGCTTTTCTGTCACAAGCAAACGCTAAAGGGTGTGTGGTGGGTTCACATCAAAACCCCAAAGCAATGTCATTGTCTCCTGCACCTTCCATTTGCATACACAAGACTGCAGCTTCTCAAGGTAAGATTTCAAACCACAACCAGTCAAATCTGTGAAGTCCCAGGAAAGAACTCATACATGCTTGTACCTGAAGAAACTTGGAAACTGCAGCTGTCATTAAGAAAAATGCTCTAGCACGTCTCACTTCAATGATGCTCGTCTGTTCGTTTGATTCCTGTGGGATTTTGGGCTTTGGGGCAGTCAACCAAGACCTATGGTTCCACATAAAAACCTCAAGCTCATGGAGATGTGTATGCTTGCTTTTCAAAACTATACACCAGAGCACAAGAAAGTACAATTGTATTCTTGGGTGACCTGGTCTAGTGCGAGGCATCTCTGCCCATATCAGAGGGGTTGAAATTAGATGATCTTAATGTCCTTTCCAACCCTAACTATTCTATGATTCTCTATGGCACAGTTGTCTATAAGTATCTATGCTAGTTCTTGGTAAGCAAGCATTTGCTAAGAAGAGATGGGGAAAAAGATTAAAAAGCTGGGAGAAAGAACATTTCTTCCTGGCAGAACGTTTCTTCCACAGCACAACCCTGCCTACATTTGCAGCTGCAACATGTGTGAAAACAAGAAGCATCATGTTACGGGCATTAATCCTGCACTGATCAGGGTTTTAGCCAGATATACCATATGCACTCACAAGCACAAGGCTGAGCAGCTTGATCAATTTTGGGATTGCTCATTTCATGTCTGTACCAATATTATTCCACTGCTTCTGGTGCTTGTCCTGTTTCTGAGGCATGCCAGGCTGCTCAAGAAGGCTCAACACTTTGTACCAGCTAGGACATTCAAGGTGTCATTCTTGTGTTATGAATATTACTCTTATTTGACTTAAAAGTAAAAAAACTAAAAACCCCTCACCCACCTCCCAGAAAAAAAAAACCCACAAAACCCCCCAAACAACCACTAAACCAAATCACCAAATCTAATTTTGGGCATACTCAGGTACCTTGTGCCACCACACCAGCACATGAGTAAAAAACAACAAAATATCCTACAGAAATTACCTTTGAAAATAACTTATCATTCCCTCCTCAATCTTTTGGTCTCACTTTGTTTTGGTGGAAAAGCAATAATAGAAAGTCAGAGGTGGGAGGAAAGACATTTTTGTGACAGGATTGTGAAATATACAACGGCTTGGGGAAAAACACTTCTTGCCAGTCTCATTGGTATTCAATAACTCAGTGGGTTTTTCCTTTTTTATGTACACATATACATGTACAAACACGCAGGTAGTGCCAGGACAATGGTTTTTTTTTCTACATTTACAGCACATTTCTTACTTTGCCTTTGTCATCCTTGTTGTTTTTAAATAAAAACCATTATCCTGGCTTTTCAGTTGAGAAACAGATAATGCCAGGAATGTAAAGATGATGGCACCAATTTTCCTGTGATCTTAAAATCAAAAGTTAGAGTGTTATGCCCTTGAATTTTGTTGTGCTGTAAGAAAATAAAGAGTGTAGTGTTGTTGCCTTGTTCGGGTTCGGATTTCCCTTGCTTCCAAAGGAATAAAGGGACTGAAGCATTAAAGGCAGTTGAGTATTGCGGAATGGTATTATTGTTGTTCTTAAAGAACTTTTAAAATCTTTTAAAAGATTTTAATATGGTTTACTTACTTCCATCCATTTCCCACTTTCCTGCTCCTCTGGCTACCCTATAATTTCAGGGCATTACCTTAGGCAAGGCAGAGATAGCTGCACTAAATGTTGTTCGTTTTGTTCAGAGGTGATAAACTAAATGGAGACTTGAAGCAGCATACAGGGTTTCTGGGTGTGGAGATACAATCACTTCTTTTGCTCCCATTTATCAGACTGAAACCAAATCAGGTCACTTAACCAGCTTCCAAAACACAAATTTGTGAGTCTATATGTATATATTTATGTATTTTTAATACTGGGAGACAGTTTAAGTATTAGCAGCATTTTAAATTAAAAAAATATTCATTTCATGGTACCCTGGAGAGAAGCAAATGAGAGAAAAACCTTTCCTTTTTAATTTACAAAATTGTATCCTAGAGAACGCTGATTTTAGTGGGGTTATTCCTGTTCTCAGGAGGAGAGGGAAGTGGTAGAATGCCCAGATTAGGTATCCCTAATGGGATTTTTCTTACTGTCCACAGCATGTGCTTTCTATGGAACAATGGGGAGGTGGGAGGGAACTATTGACTATATGGGGAAATAAATGTAAATATTGATTTTGAATTTGATGGCAGATATTATGGTGATCTCATCTTCACTTCTAGATGATCTCCTTTTATGGACCTACTCCTTCCTATCAGTAAGTGTGATTCAGGGTGACTTTAGTACAAATCAAACCCACTTTTGCAGTATGGTTCAGGAGTCTAGCAATGATGAGCCAGATTTTGCTGAAGGTATGAGACTAATGGTTGAGAAATCTCTGAATCTACCAGTGGATTTGCACAGGAACACCAGGAAAAGTACTGCAATCTTGGCATGAATGCTGGAGCACGGACCAAGAGATATTTGTGTTACTCAACTACTCTATCCCCAGAACTCATCTTTTTACCCCCTCTACGTTAACTGTTCAGGAAGAGCCAAGACAAATGAAGATCTAATTCCTTGAAACAATTCTTCAGTGATGTGATCTGCACTGCTAAAATGCTTCTTAATATTTTGTTGGTTTTTTTTTCAAATCCATACTTGAACACTAGCTAGCTCTAGATTCATAATTAAGCTATTGACCAAACAGAGCTTGGCTGGGTCATAGATTCGTTACTGAAAGATCAAAACTGGGACTGGCACACTCAAAGGAGATGGCATACAGCATCTGAACCCACAGCTTTGCATATGTTGGGCAGTAGATCATCAGAGTGCAGCCATCATAGTGATGGACAGGGGGGTACCAGATGAACCAGTCCATCCCAGATCTGGAAAGCTTTCCAAGGTGCCCATATCCCCTCTTTGCCTGAAAGGATGTGACAACATCTTTAATCTATCTACATTAATATATGGATAGTAGATTTATTAATTTAGGAATAAGCAACAATTAAAAGAGAAGACCTAAGCAAAGCAGGTACTAGGCTTTTGCTGTCCACAGCTAATGATCTTCTCCCACACACATAGTTATAAAACCAGATGGAACCCCTACTGCCTTGACCCAATTCAGCTTTTACTGATTATCAGTGGGGATTTTATTGCTGATGGCAAACAAGAATACAGGTACATCGGTGCCATGAGTTTTTACAAATCTTACTCATGCTAAACTCAGGCATGAGTCCTCTCCATCTTGTTTTCACAGGCACTGAGAGATATTCAAGAGGCTGAAGGTCAGGGTTGTTTTTGTTCTTTTTTGCACTGAACCACTATTAAAGAACCTAACCATTATACTCACAGAAGACTGAAGATCTGATTTTGCTTAAGATGAATAGCAAAACTGAGCCTTTGGTTTATCAATTTGTCTCATTGCCACATCTGTAAGGAAGCAGAGAATAATACACCATTCCTGCATTCATCACCTGCTGGCTGTTATGGCTCTTGCCCAACCTATCTAATGATCCTGGCACCCAGCCTCCCCTTCACTACAGTAGGCTCTTTTGTCACTTGTCAGCTAATTAGACCTTGCAGGAACATTACCAGCATGGGCAGACAACAAGGCCTAAAACAAGTATAGTTTTTATTTTTTTAAAAAGGCACCAGATGTTGACTGCGTCATATCCAAAAGGATTTTATGGCATCCTCGGCATGCTCCCAACAGAATGGCATCTGCAGGCCTCCAAGTGGGGAGATTTCATTAATTCCTCAATAGGCTCACATTTCTTGCAGGGGTTTAGATTTTTCTTGCTTTCTTCCACACAGTGCAACAGATATCAACAGAAGAGGATTGCTGTTCATGCCACATCACAGCATTTCTCAGTAATTAGGGCAAGCTTGAAGCAACATTAATCAATAGGTGATTGAAAGAAAGAGGGACACCTGCCTGTAATGTATTACCTTTGAACACCAACCATACATCAAGGCAGTGACCTCAGGTCTCCTGAGCTTTTGCAGCCTCCCTGGAGCACAGCAGCTTCTGTGCTCTGCATGGAATAGTTGGTTCACCCGCAGCTCAGACCAAATGGTGTTGGCTACCATGTCCCACTCCAAATTATTTATGAAGTTAAACAGGTTGGTCCACAAGCAATATTCACACCTCTGTTTCAGGACAGGGGAGACTGAGACCAGACTCCTTCCCACAATATCTGCTTCATTAGGACCTGGAAAGCCAACACTGCTCATAATTCACTCCAGTGGTTGAGAGGCCTTTAGCAAGGAAACCCTTTTGTCTGTTCTGTATCCAGTGGCCATTATTCTGCAATGAAGGCAGCAATATTGTCAACTTCCACAAAAAAATCCATGAACAAAAAAAAAA
>NDXB01012714.1:4626-18658 GCA_002631895.1 Agapornis roseicollis | reverse complement strand
GGGGGGGGGGCAGCAGTTACTGTCCTCTCCTGGCCGGCCTAAAAATTCCAGTAAAAAAAGTCCAAGAGTTTCCTTTTGAACAGCATGAAGATTTAGGAGTACACACAATATTACCACTGTTTGGATTAACTCAGAACAGTAAACCAAGCGTTACAGAGGGGCTTTTTGTTGTCTCTTTGCTTAATTTTTGCTGAATCTTCTATAGACTAGTGACCAAGTGAGCAGGTCCTTTTGCATTGCCGTCCAGGGGGGTTCCCTCTTTGTTTGGTGGGACTATAAAACCGTCGCTGCTGCCTCGACCTAGCTGGTAGTAAGTGTGTAGCTGATGGACGTGGTTCCTGGAGCCGAGGTTGGGCATACTTTTGTAGTAAACATCGTCAGCGTCGCCTCCACTGCTTTTGGCTGGTGGGGGATCGGTCTGGGTGCTGGCAGTGACATTTTGCGTCATGGGCATGCCGGCCAGCGCGGGCATACTGGTATAGAGAGAATCCCTGTTGGGTGACTGGAGGTCGTCCGTGTGCTCGTTGGTCAGCAAGGGGAAAAAACTCTCACTGTTGTCCTGCGGGATGCACCGCCGGCTGTAGAGGTGGGGCTGGTGGTTGTCCGCAGAGTATACCCGGGGGGGCAGCAGCGGGGCATCCGACTCCTCATGGATGAGCTCCAGGCCCAGGCTCTCCTCGTGGGTGAAGGATGTGGCGTCGTCCAGCACGATGGCGTCATCCTCACTCCCGCCGCCCACACTGTTGACGAGTTTGTTCATCAGGTTGCGGCTCTGCTCGCTGGAGCGCTCATGGTTGTTCAGGTAGGAAGGGATGTAGTTGGAGGTGAGTTCCTTCAGAATCTTTTTCTCGAGGGCATTCTCGGTGTGGTTGTACCCACGGTCAAGGATTTGCACGCAGTTGCTGAGGTACTCGCCGCTGGCGATGCTGTAGCTGTTGCTGTGATTACCATTCAGTGGTAGAGTATCCGTGACACTTGTATCCCTGGCATTGTTCAGAAGCCCCTCTGAAAAACATTACACAAGAGAGGGTGACTTGTACAAACAGGACACTCACGCGGGATGTGCACACTCAAACCCCCTTCCTAGGCTGCCATGGCTGCAGGGACTCGGCAGCTAGAAGACTGTTGCAGCCAAAATAGTAGGGCACAGCTCCAGCTAACTGGCTTAAGGTCTTCCCACTGAAAAAATGGAAAGAGCTGTCAAGTGTGTGACTTGGTGTGGCAAGAGCCAGCAGGAAGGAATTGCCTGTCCTGGCTAGTAACTCCTGCGGCTCTTGTGCTTTGCTTTGTGTATTCCTTAGGGAGCTGAGGAATAGGTGACTCTAGACTGGTCTAAATCATCCTTGCTGGGCAGGCTGCCAGAGGAAAGGCATAAGGCCTGAATGGTGGGATTCAGAGATGAGCAAGGTGGTGGCATAAAGTGCTTCCTGGCCCAGGCTTTTTTGGAACAAGGCTAAATACCCTACCTCTCCTGTAAAAAGGGAATGGCCAAAATCATTTTTCCACACTGGTTGGGTAGGGATTTTATATACAATCTATGTTGGAGGCAGCTGCTGTGCAGTCCTGCAAAAACTTTTGGAACAGCTCTCATTTGACTTGCAAAGCAGTGGAAGGTACAGCAAGTACCATCACTGCCACGGTACAGCAGTCTTGGGGAAACCCGTGAGGAGTAACAGGGTCTTGGGGTGCCCTCCAACTAAATGCCTATTGCATCTCCATAGGTGTCTCAACACCGTCAACGTAAGGCCGTAGCTTGGCTTTTTCCCAGCACACTATGAGACATGGTGGGGAAGCACTCTGAGAGCAATGCAGTATGAGTGGACAAGGGAGAAGAAAATCAGGCCCAGCAGTTAAGCCACCACGCTTTCTTTTTTGGGATTACTGGCCTCTTTGCAAGTAGTACAGGTGTGGGGATTCATGAAATAATGCATCGGCCTTTCAGCTAAAGGCTTTGGTCATTGCCAAAAAATGGCAACCAACTCCCAGCAAGCTGTGATGGATTAGAGGAGCCATTAGCTGACAATTCCAGATGAACAGTTGCCCATACCATGCTTGGTACATGGCATGTGTACCTTCCGAAAATACAGGATTCGGTCTATATCTGCAATGGATTAGTTGTTGCATGTCAATGGCTGGAAAGCGCTGATGCAGACTTTTTTCTTGCTTCTGAGTGAAATGCCCTGAATGTGTCTGTCACCTTTTAGGTTTCTGAAGGTTAGAGGGTGCTGCCATATCTTGAGATTCCCAGAAAATGAGGGAGCTATGCCAAAAAATAAACTAGCCATCACAGACATAGAGCAAAGCCGCTGATTTTCATGGTGAAAACTCTCCAACTGTGTCACAATGCTTGAAGAAAAATGAAAAGTGTGCAATTGGGGGAGGGGGGGAGAACTGTAGGTAATGGGTGATGGGTACAATAGCATCTGTCTGATGGTCATGTTGAGTAACATATGCATTGAGGTGCTGAGTGCTGTGCTTCTGCTGCCAATGCATAGATCTGGGGATTGGTGGAGAAATAAAATGGAGGCATCACAGGTAGGAACAGAGTGGGGTCCGCAATGAAACACACCATATAAAAATGCCATGACCTTGCAAATAAAAATGTGAAGTGTAAAGAAAAGCATACACAAAATTATATGAGAAACTACACTGGGTAAACTATACCACAAAAACGAGAAATAAACAAAGAAAGCATCATCTAATCTCATATATATATATGTACACATACATATATATACACACATACATACACACACACGTATATATACATATGTATATTCATATTCTTTTGATTTCAAAACTGAGATGATTTCCTTTATTAGCTACATCATCTATATGTGATGCAATAAAAGTGAACTAAAAAAAATTACATTTGATATGCAATGTTTAGCTTTACTCCCATACTTGTCTCTCTGTAGGGCTCTAAACGACAGCATGAAGAAAAGGAAAGAAAAAACAACAAGTAAGCTTACAGCGACAGTAGGAAAAACATGAGTAAAAAGCAAATTGATGATGTGCAGAAAAAAGAGTTAACAGAAATAATTTCCACTGCCCAGAATACATGAATTTGTTACATGGTTTATTTCAGGTAAAAAATATTGACATTTTAGACAGAAAATTATTTTACGCGCAGTATTCAATAGACTACATTTTTATTTAAAAAAAATCACATTTAAAATGTTTTCCAATGCCATCATAACACATTCATTGTGCAACACAAATCAAGAAAATAATGCCTGGAAATTTAACAAAAGTCTAAAGCTGGTAACGGTCATGCTTGAAAAGACAGGCACTGTCAACATCACTTCCAAAGTCTTAAAATGAATGGCTTTACTTACTGTTAGTTATAATAACCTCTGGAATTTGAAAACTAAATCCTTTTCCTTACTAAAAATGTTTTGCCGTCCATCCTTTGCAACAGTGCTTTGTAAGAGTATGACTTTGCTCATCAGGGCTGCTGGCATTTTATAGACTTTGATAAGGCTGCTCCTTTTTTTAACTGAACACATGGCAAACTACATAGACTTCACAGAAAAAAAAGTAAGAGGAATAGCAGTTTGAATAATGGCATTACTAAATGAAGATATTGAGAAGAAAAGGTTAAAACATGAAGAGCCAGAGATGAAGATGAAGAGCCAGTGAAAACTCTTAGCTTCCCACTTTGCAATGATCTGTGGCACATTGGGGTTTAAGTAGAGCTCTCTAACAGGACTGACGTTTTCTCTTAAAATTAAATCTCATGAAAGCAGTTAGGCCATTTCAATAAATTCCTGTGTTTGAGAGACCGAGCCAGAGGACATCCATCAGCTGCCAACAGCAGTGAGTGTTTGGCACATTCTGTAGAGTGTCAGACTCCTCACCTACCATTGCCTCCAACATCTATACTCTGTGTCTCTTGAGAAATCCCTTCTGACACTGGAAAATGGGACTTTGGCCTCTTAAGGTCTGATTCCCTGTGTCTTCGCAAGGTTTATTCTCAGGGCTCCTGCTCCATAGGCAGCTTCGGCTTGAGCAGAAGGTATCTTAAAACATGTAATTAGGGATGGAGGAAAGGAAGGGCAGGATCAGATCAGGCCTCAGATTTCTTATAGTGTCTTGTCTTTGTCAGTGGCCAACACCAGAACTGCTAGGTGCAGGTGCAAAAAAAATCATAGCCTTAGTGATGTGGAAATGAGTTAGTTGGATGATGTTAGCTAGCGATGCCCTTACCACATGTTGATCCCAGCCAAAGCACACCCAGAGGTAGTGACAGCATCTACTTTTACAATGCACTATCATTGCTTTAGCATGCCTGCTGGTGCAACATCCTTAAATCCCAAAGAACTGTGAGGCCATTAGGGCCTGGTTGGTTTTGCTAACCTTCATTTCTGCTTCAGGATTTCCTCTGTTCAGTGTTTGTAGTTGTCCAGGGACAGTAACCAGTTTGTAAAGCAACAGCTATACCAGTTCTGTGGTAATTATTTAGTTTGCAGCCTCCTAAAAAGAATGGGTTGGGTTCTGCTCCCTCTGAAGTCAACAGAAAAGCTCCAGAGAATCAGTCAATGGGATCAGTACTGGTCCCACTCTCTTTCTTCATCTCCTAAGGACGAAGCCTGGGTAGGTTTCTTGGTTATCCATTTGGCTGTGTTTCACTGAATAGCACTTGCAAAACAATTACACTATATTGTGGAATAAAATGTTGTCAGCTCAGGTAACTGTATCAGAATCTATTCTTAAAAATTAGAAGAATACAAAATTACTAAAATGCATATTAAACATTTTTGTCACATTTCCACCCAAGCCACACGGGTTTGGTTGAGGCACCCAGACCTGAAAATAAGGACTTCTCTTAAGCCTAAATTCTGACCCGGCATTACCTGTTGCCACCTGATTTAAAAGCCCCCCAAACCTCAAAGTTATCATGCAAGAAACTATGCAGACCATCAAAACTTATTTCAATGTCTGCAGTATACTGAAGATCTTAAAATTCAGAGCATTTCATGTTTAACAGTAGCTCTTTTTAAAAAAGTGTTCTTGGAAGCAAATTTATTGCACCAAGGAATTAGGAAATTAATGAACAGTAAAAAGGTCAAACACATATTCTTTCCTTGTGCTTTGAATGAAAATACCCAGGTGATACAGTTCAGTATCTATTTCTACTGTAAACAATATGCTGCCATAAAATACAAAGGGCTTTTTCCTGCTTGCGTTGTAACCATCATTACTTTCCCTTCCTTAGAGATCCTTTACTGGAAAGGGATGCCTTCACTGGGAGCAGACAGCTGACAGAGTACTGACACACTTGCGCTTGAAAGCAGTGTTACTCTGTAATGATTCAGCCATCTCATAAGTAAGCCAAAAAAAATTTTTAGCAATCCCATGGAAGTGGCAGAGCAAGATGGAGCCACCAAGAGACGGGAGCTGGCAGAGCTCCACACTCCCCAGCTCCTCCTCAGGTCCTGCTTAAATGTATCTGCCTCTCCTTCACAGAAGCATTAGGACATCAGCTTACAAACATGGTCCCTTCCCACAGCCTGAGCAGAGGCAAACATGTAGGTGACAGGAGACTGATTTCTACAACAGAAACCTTCATTAGCTGCAACTAACTCTGTTTATTTTCCATTGCTGAAAGGAGGACATGCAAGAGCTTCTAGCTTCCCTATGCCTCTTCTACTGTCTTCTTGGGTTTTTTTAATTTCTTTCTAGTAGCACATTTAAAATGTACTAATGTAAACGGCAAAACATTTCTTACAATAACTAAGCTCTGCTCTTTGGAGGTGACCCATGTTTCTCACTTCAGCTATTATATTTCTTAGAGATCAAGGGCAGCTTTGCTTTATTTTGCATTTTTTTTTTTTCCCTGAACAAGNAAACGGCAAAACATTTCTTACAATAACTAAGCTCTGCTCTTTGGAGGTGACCCATGTTTCTCACTTCAGCTATTATATTTCTTAGAGATCAAGGGCAGCTTTGCTTTATTTTGCATTTTTTTTTTTCCCTGTACAAGCCAGTGTGCAGCTGACCACATTTCTTTATGTCATTTCAAATGAGAGTAGCTTTGGTGGCAAAGGCCATTTTAGCTTCACTTACCTTCAAAGGTGTTCCTGTTTCTGAAATGAATGGTTTAACAGGGAAATGTGCTGATAACAAAGAGTGGAATGGATACATCCAACAAAATACACACACATGACCAAAACAACACAAAAGAGAGGAGATTGAGGGGAAAAAACAAAACAAAACAAAAAAAAAACCAAAACAAAACAAAATCAAACCCACTATGAATTCTTTGAGTAGAACTGACGGGGTCTCTCAAAGTGAATTTGATTGCTCATGGAAAAAAAGCCTTCAAAATACGGAAAGATGCATCGAAATGAAAGGAAGGGGAGGAGATCTTTTTTTGTTCCCAGTTCAAAAAAAAAAGCCAAGAAAACCAGTGTGTGTGTATGGGGAGGGAAAAAAAAATAAAAGAAAAGGAAGAAAAAACAGAAAGAAATGGGCCAAAATAAGCCACAGAAAATGGAATTCTCACTAGAAAAATTAGAGAGAAACTCCAGCACACCTTGTGCGTTGTACATGCTGACAGAAGGGTTGTTATAGACCGCCGTTTCCCCGAGCAATGTATTATAAGGGTTGTTAGTGCCATGAGGACGAAGCAGAGCATTGGTTATAAGATGATTAGCCATGGCTCCTGGAGCAGCCCAATAGAAAGACAGAGAAAAAAAACAAAACAAAACAACAAAAAAGGTCAATCAGGCAAATGTGGTATTAAAAAAAAGGGAAAAAGAACATTCAGAATGACAACAGTTGAAATAGTCCTGATTACAAGCAGCCAGCTAATTAGACTTGGAAAACTGTATGCCACTAAAGCAGAACAGATGTTACTGACAATGCACAAATCCAAACCAATGCAAAAGAAAATGTATTAGAAAGCAGATAAGCTACATTTATGGTGGTTCCTCAGTCGCTTGGAGTGTAAGCAAGGCTATGCTCACATGCTTTTGCTACAAAAAAAGCAAGTAAGACGGCAGCCTACACAATGTGGGGGCAAAAACTCTGCAAAGTGCCAGATGAATGAAAAAAAATAATGACTAACAGAAACCAGCACATTCGACTCCCACTACTGGCTAGGATAACTTATATTGGCCCTTTGCAATACATCTACAGTCAAAAAGCAGAATTAAAAAGGAAAGATGGAGAACGCAGCCACTCCAAAGGCTCTTGGCACTTATCAGAGGGTAGAGGGTAGCATATTTGCATGTTTAAGAGGACAAGTTTCACTTCAGCTACTGTTCAGGTACCACCACCAAGCAGATCCACAAACACTCAAATCCATCCTTGAAGGCAAGAGCACCACAGCTCTATCAGGCACTTTGAACAGGAGCAAGAACAGCCACACACATTTCAAGACTCTCCATTTCCCTGTAATCACTCTGTTTCTCCACTCCTTGAGCTCTCTGCTGTCATTTCCAAGCACTCAGCCAGCAGTTGTCCTCCTGCTTCAGTTTATCCCTTGGAGCTGCAGCTCCAGGATCATCACAGCTTGGCAGGTGGCTGCCAAAGACCTACCTTGATTCCCATTGCAAGCATCAACCCATGAAGGAAAGCCTTCTCCCCACCTTTCAGATGACCCATTAAACCTTTGCTCCAAATCTCCTCTGGGATCCAAAGAGATGACTGAATCAAAAATGGTCTCCAAGACCATTCCCACTATCATTGGTAGGGACCTAGAGCAGCAATACTTAAGGGCACACCATGGTTTTTACCTCCAGTGCTAAATTGTTAAGACAAAAACTTTCCACCAGGAAAGTAAGTCTTCGGCAGGGCAATTAGAGCTAGTCAGGACACGCTGTCAGAGGGCTCATGATACCTGGCTGTCACAAATGCCTGATATCCTCAGCCCAACCAACCAACCAAAAATCCAGTCCCCATATGCAGCAATCCTGGCAGGAACACCTTCACCAATGGCTGCAGCATGGAGACCCTATTTACCTCTTTTAGGGGTAGAGGTGGCCCTATGGAATGGCAGAGTCAGTCTTCCCAAGGCATGTGGGTGTCTGGGTACAATCTCTTCTCTGCAACTCATTATCTGATTTTTCTTTCTTTTTCCTTTTTGTTTTGTTCTGTTTTGTTTTGTTTGCTGTGAATGGAGTTGCTGGTAGGATATATAAGCCCCAAGGGTCTCTGGCTCGTACAAATCCCCTTAGTGACAAGCTCTCTGAAAGCTCACACCTACTAATTATTTTTAAAAAACAAACAAAATCCGGCCAAACCTAAGGCTAGATGGAGGCCTCTGGAGCTGCCTCCTGTGGTGCTTGAATGTTGGCCTGGTTCCATTTCCTGGGATGGTGTTTCTCCATGTCCATGCAGGTAGAGGAGAGAGTAAACTGCTCTCCTGCCTCTCCCTCATCCTCCCCCAGCCTTTCTCAGCACCAGGCATATGGCCTTACAGGATCACTTAGGTTTTTGAGCACAGGACAAAATAGAAGGCAGCACTGTATGGGGGCTGCATGCCAGGGAGGATCCTCAACACATGCAGCTGGGAAAAAAATACTTGTTTTCTCTCACCTGATATTTTTGTTTATGCTGATGGAAAGCAAGATGAGCTGCTGTGTTTGGAAATAAGGAAACAAAGCTGTCTCCTGTAAGAAAACATTATATGAATGCTTAACTAGGAAAACTTGAATTTAACTAACAGGCTTTAATCAAGCCAGGATATAAAAGATTTAAAAAGGGATTCACTTTTATTCAGGCAACAGGAATGTCCAGAGTTAATGCCAGCCATAAATTCAGAAGTGATATAATCCTCCCATTTGAGATTTAACCCAATCTCCAAATAAGTCCCTTTGAGATTTAATATGGAGAAGAATATAACTGCCCACATGATCCTGAATGCTTTAGCTTGAGGCATTTTTAAATGGCAACTGTCAGAAAGAGCATCTCACTCAATATATCCCTGGCCTGATCTTGTATAGTGATCCCTAGCAGGCGGGAACAAGCTGATTCTACCACAGATGGGCAGGTTGAGCTGTTTCACATAGGGGATACTTTCACAGCAAGACAAGAGAGAAGGGACCAATCTGTGTCAGCACTTAATGCTTTGCTTGTCTATGTTCACCAGGGTGATGGGCTCTGAAGTGAGTTAAATTCGCACAAACCTGTCTCTTTCTGGCTGTTAGAAACTAAACTGTTTCTGATAACTTTTTTCACAGATATATGATCCTGATCATAAACTTGGAAAAAAGTTGAAAATACAGAATAAGTCCTTTTTTGCTCTCTCAGGTGTGTAAAAGAGGTGGCTTGGTAGAACAAAACAGTCACTCATTCCTACTAAGCAAAAGCACTGCATCTTCTGTCGTCTTCTCTCTGGATTTCTGAGGGTGTTAAAATCTTTAAATTTACTTATCAAAATACCATTTTTCATGGTAGTGCTGAGTAATTCTCCTGATGCAAACCCAAACCAAACCCACAGCTAACATTTTCAGCTATCTTTCAATACTTTCAGAAACCAAACAGGGCCCTAAGGACTCTACAGCACGTTCCCATCATGGTGGGCTGGCCATGGCAAACTTCACGCTCTCTGCAGGTCACAATAAATATTACCTTTGGCATCTTAAAACCAAAAGGATATGTACCTTGTTTTCCTCAATTTGTGTCCTTGTTTTTCCCTAACTGCTTTGGAGCTGCAACATTCCCAGCCTCAAAGGATGCTGAGAGAGAAGGACTGTATTCAGGGTCCAAAAAGCCTACGGTTAAAGCTTTAGATAAAACAGTAACACACCAAACAAATCCCCATTATTTGGTTTCACCTTCCTGGGAGGGAGAAAGAACACCAGCCATCCACTTAAGAATTATTCTGCCTTTTTCATAACATTTTATCATTGCTATAGCAACCAACAGGACTATTAGGATGAGCAGATTAGGTCTGCAGACGAGGCATAAGCAGAAGGAGCAGGTAAACTACCAAACTATGACCCTCTTTGCATGAAATGCCCTTGGTAATAAACAGCCAACAAAAACCCAGTAAAGCAAGCATGGGATCAAAGCAGCATGCTTTCCCAAAATACCACAAGAGAAAGAAGAGAGGCGTATTCTGCAGCCCCATATGTGGGTGTGCAGCAAAAGCTGGATGCTCAAGTTCTGAATCCAAGGGTCAGTATGTATCTGGAGACCCAAAAAGCAGAAAGAGCAGCACTGCAGGTGCCCATCAACTATCCTGAATCTTCTCTCCAGGAGAGTACTCTCAAGATGTGACCCTTGGCAGCTGTCTGGCTCAGTGTTGGTGATGTGCTTAATATCCTCAGCAAGCAGCAGTTGTTCATCACTTATTTTTATTTATTCACTTATGGCTGGATCCTTGGCTCTCAGCATCTGTGGTGAGACACATATTTATCCCAGCAAATCTCACAGCCCTGTGGCATCCTTGATTCCCTACATTTCACTCCCAACACAAATCCCTCCTTTTCCACCTCCTGAAGCATCTGAGCCCAGCACACAGCCACCACTCTATTTGCTTTAGTTAGTGTGACTGCCTTCAATTTGGCTGAGTTGAAACACCTTCAATTCTGCTAGTTGAAGATACCCTCCTGACAGCAAATACACTCCATTTCTACATCCCTATCATGCTGTGTACATGTGAGAGCATGAATTTGGGGCTGGAAAAAAAATGAGGCTTCAGACCCACAGGTTCACCTGGGCATCTCCTTCTTCTGTGTGATGAGATCATCACAACCAGCAAATATTTAAGAGCAGAAATCATAGTTCTAAAAAAATATTCCCTACAAGCACACCAGTATAATTACAGTTTTAAGTCCCCTTGTTTCCACTGATATTTAACCAAAGATTAAAGTTCACTGCAAAACACAGCTACCAGGCCAGCTCTGTTACCCAAAATTACATTCAAATTTAGATTTCTGGCAATGCCAGTGCTCAGTTCAAGGTTTCCTGATACTGGATTTCCTCAAGTGAAGGATTTACAGATTGTGATCATGAGGAGAAAGGAACAATGCTTTAACAGAAGACAAGTATTAGCTGGGTAATATGCATATGATCCTGTCCCTTTCACAGCACAGGGGATCCTCATGATCCAGTTACCAAAGATCTGTCCTTTCTGACCAGGTTTGAAAGGCTATGAGAAGTACAGCATCCTCAGGATGCATAAGATCTCAGGGGAAGATCTGGAGAGTTGTGCTTTTGACTTGCAAACTGAGAAAATCTGACAGGGAAACCAAGCAGGGCAAAGAAAACAAAAATCCCACATTTTTTTGCCATTAACTGTAACCACAGATTCAGATAACTACAGTTAGCTGCTTTGTGTACCTGTGAAAGTAGGCATCATTTTAATGACAGCATGCAACCAAATGGTACCTTTTTCTTCTCTTTCTAAGACAGAAATTGATGTCCTTGATGCATGACAACACTGAACATAGAAATAATTTTTGGAAGAACTTGCTGCTATGACTTTAAGGGAAAACTGCACCTTGTTAAATGAAAGTGTGATTTATCCACTCACAGAAAGCAAAGGATAAAAATGATGACAACAAGCACATGTTGTCAGACCCTGGACTACATCATTCAGGAAAAAAATTCAATTAATCTTGTGTGGGCAGCTGGCTGACAAAGCCACACAAAGGCATTTAGTTTAACTTGAATCTTCTGCATGGTCTACTGAACAGGGTGGGAAACGGACCCAACTGAAAAATGATGTCATTTAGTCTGGCTTGAGCAACGCTCCTTTAGCTGGCATCATCTGTCCACATAGGTAATAACGTCTTTGTGTATCTTCTTTGGCTTTGGGTCTGCAATTGCATGCCAAAATTAGCTCTATCCTGCTACATGCATTTTAGCAAGGTGGAAACTCACTGAAGATGAGATTCGCCCTATTTCCCAGCGGATGTGCTAGATGTACAGTTTTGCTGAGAAAGGGGACCAAACCAGTTAACAAATTACACTGAATGAACTAGTGAATCAGCTGAATGCTCTAAAAATGTCCATACAAAAATCAGTATTTTCCAAATGAAATGTTTTCACTTTTTGTTCCAAAAGAGCAGTTTGTAGGAAAGCTGACTTTGACTTTTTCATATGATATCATCTTTTCACTAGAGTAGAAATAAAAATAAATCGCTTAGAAAAAGCACATCTGAGTTGCAACACAACGTTTTATTGCCACTGACCCAGCAGTCCCAAAATGTAGGGGGTTTTTGGCTTTTTTTTGTTGTTTGATTTCAGAGGAAACAAACAATACCAAAAGCATGTACTGCTGTGTTTTCGGTCAGCCTTCATCTATGTATCTTCTCCCCATTTTGCCAAGCATGCAGTTCTCTCCTTACAGGAATAGGGCACAGTGCTGTACTGCCTGCTCTTCTTCCTGAATCACTCAACTTATCTTACTGTTCACAGCCATCATAACTCAAGTCCCTCAGCTTCTCACGCTTCATATACTTGAATTCAGACCACCCTGCAGAGACAAGCTACATCCAGAGAGAGCATGGACCATTCCATGTCTATCAAGGAGTACAGTTAAGCTCAGACACCAATGGCATGGTTGGCAATGAATCCTCTCTTAAGTGTCCATTAAAAAACCTCCACAACACATGCTGCCTTACTCTAACAAGTAACTCATCTGAACTCAAATGTTACTGGAGTAGACTCTCTGACCTGATTTCAGTTTGCAAATTCTGTCTGGTTCTGAGTAGCACTTAGCATTAGCTTACTTATTCCACTTCACTCCCAGGGAAAGAAAATATATTCAAAGTAGGTTTGTAGGAGTCGAAGCTTTAGTGTTCTTTGTGATTTTCCTTACCAGCATTCAGCAGTGTCCTTTTCTGTGTTACACGCAGAATTTTCAAGTATTTAAAGAATTCTGATCTTCTATGTTCACTTGCAATTTATTTCAACAATGAACGCAATTATGAAAAGTGAAATCACACATATTTGCCAGAGGACAACAGGTATTTTCAGATCTTTTCCTAGTTCCCTCCAACAAATGCTCTGACGCTTAGATTTATCGAGCTGTGTTCCTATAATAGCCAACAGAATTCAGTTAATAAACTTCAATAAACCTCCCTATTAAATTTCTCTCAAATAGGTTTGTTGTCACTTGCAGCATCTAATCTATTCATTGAGAAGCTATTAATACTGACTTCAGTGAAATGGAGTTTCAGCAAATGAGGTTGTTAAGCTCTGGGCTATCTTCTGCCAAATGAAACACCCCATGCTTTTATGCAGAGACAGGGAAGGGAAAGAATTTCTTTGCCCCTTTTTTCCTTCCTTTCTTCTGCAATGATTTCAGATGACAAACCTCTCTGGATTACAATCTAAAAACTATGTTCAAAACACGCAGCAAGTCTACACCAGTTTATAAATATTTGCCTACTCACTGATTCTTTCTCAACTGCCTGGAGCAGAAACATTGGCCCAGGATGTGATATTTCTTTTTACCAACATACCCCCTTCCAAGGGTTTATACCTCACGGTATCTTGACTATACAAACATGCATTATCCCTAATTTTTCCTGCTTATGCTTATTTCTCATTAGATCTTTTATCCAAGATATGGAGAGCTCTGCCTATGGTAGAAATCAGACCATACTTATAGGAATCTATACAAGCAGCCATGCTTTCTTCCTTCCTCCTTCACAGTCATCATATTACAATTGCTCTGCAGCAATACTCTGCTGGATCTAATACTCCCCAAAGCCCTCTCTGATTTCAGAAATTGCCTTGCCCTTACTTTTCTTCTTTAAATCTGATCCACCTAATGACTGAACTTCCAATTATATGGCTGTCAATCCTAAAATCAAAGCCAGTTCATAATATCTCCCAAAGGAAGAATGTCATGTCACTCACTGAAATCACTGCAACAAATCTCAGCTAACTCAGTTCTAGTCTGCAGAGAGGCAAAATAAACTAAAGACAATCGACAATGGGATTCATTTTGCACGTAGGCAGAAATGGGAACTAAATGCCTTAAGTTTTGATCCTCAGTGCAGAAAATCGTAATTTTCCTGGCATCAAATGTAAGGCAGATTTAAGGGAAAAAAAAAAAAAAAAAAAA
>NDXB01012710.1:0-31712 GCA_002631895.1 Agapornis roseicollis | reverse complement strand
GGGATGAATGCTCAATGTGAAACAGCAGCACAAGCACAGGGTGTTTGCACAGCATTGCAGTCACAGCAGCTCACAAGTGTTTCCAAACAATGGTATGTGAAAGGAGGGTGGGAAGGACCAGGATACAAAAGCTTCTGTGAAAGGATCCTCAGGAGCTCCTGCAACACTGCCTCTTGAAGACCCTAGCATTATCCAGGACTGGTCTGGGAGATACTCTGGATGCAAAAAGACCCTTAAGACTCTGTGTTAAGGTATCACTTGTATAAGGTTGAAATAAAACTGGCTGTATGAGAGTCAGAAAGATGCTGCTGTCATCCAGAGTGACATCCAGCCACCACAACCGATCCATCACCCCAACCTGGTGATGAGTTAGAAGGACCAAGCATGGCATAGCAGCCTCCAGTGTCTGAAGGGGGCTACAAGGATGCTGGAGAGGGACTCTTCATCAGAGACTGTAGCAATAGGACAAGGGGTGATGGGTTTGAACTGAAACAGGGGAAGTTCAGATTAGATATAAAGAAGAAGTTCTTTACTGTGAGGGTGCTGAGGCGCTGGCACAGGGTGCCCAGAGAAGCGATAAATGCTCCATCCTTGGCAGTGTTCAAGGCCAGGTTGAACAGAGCCTTGGGTGCCATGGTCTAGTGTGAGGCATNTGCTGAGGCGCTGGCACAGGGTGCCCAGAGAAGCGATAAATGCTCCATCCTTGGCAGTGTTCAAGGCCAGGTTGAACAGAGCCTTGGGTGCCATGGTCTAGTGTGAGGCATCCCTGTCCATGGCAGGGGGTTGGAACTGGATGATCTTAAGGTCCTTTCCAACCCAAACTATTCCATGATTCTATGGCCAAGAGTTGAATCACAGAGATGTGTGGCAGCACAAGCTCAGCGCTTCCCCAGCTCCATCCTGTATCTGACCTCCAGAAACACACTTGACAGACCAGGAAGCTGAAAGCGATGTTCAAGCAGCCGGTTCACCCAGCAGCCCCCAAAACACTCAGTCAAGGCTTCTCCTGTCTTATCACCCTATCTCAATGCAAAGGATCTTTCCTGTCTCACATCAGTGTGCCATCCCTGAGGGCTCAGAGCAGGATCAAGCTGCACGAGCGCAGAAAGCCAAGCAGCAACCAAAGCTGTTCCCACGTCTGCTCTTCCCAGCAGGTAGGTGCGAGAAGCCCAGCCATGCAGGAGAGCTGCAGACAGGAATGTGTCAGGCCATGCTTTATTGCCTCAGGAGCTAGCACAGTTGGTGGGGAGGAGTTTGAAGGGAAGAATCAAACCTCAGCTCTGTAATGGAGATAACTGAGATGTGAGCAGTGGTGCAGAAAACACGATGGAAGTAGCTGAGGAAGAAAGAGCCATACTCTTCCTCCCGCAAACACATAAAACAAGATGCTTTACTCCTGGCCCACAGCCTGCAAATGCCCTCTCCCAGCATGTGAAGACATCCCCAGTGCTGTTCACCCAACAGCAATTTCAATGGGACCAGGATTTTCTCTGTTCAGTTAAAACAAACACAACTGCTACAAGCATCCAAATATCACATCCAAAATAAACTACTCTGTTGTGAAGGTATTGGCACCTCAGCAGATAAATCCCTCTCTCCGTCCTGCAAACTCAGGCTTATCCTACCTGTTGATTTGGTGTTACCTTCCCTCTCCAGCTAATCCTTAGCACAGGCATCAGCTCCTCCACAGGCTCATCCCCCTCCCCAGGCACAAGCTCTGTGCCTGGCAGTTATGTTTCAAAGGCTCCTGAATTTCCTTATACGGAGCAGCCCATCAGCTCCAGTCCTCTGTGATCCATCAGATTTCCATCAAACAAGAGTCTAAACAGAGAAAACTGAAGCAGTCATCTCAGTTGCAAGTTTTAGGATAAGAATTTGGTGATATTAAGTCCATCCAAGGCTTGTGTCCTGCTTCGAAAGCAATCAGAGCCAGGGTTTTATGGCACAAAGAGCAGAATGAGCACAGATTGATTTTTCCTTCAGTGCATCCCAGGTCTGAGCAATAACCTCAGGAAAATCTCAGCAGACACATAACACCCAAACACAACAGTAACGAGGATGGGAATAGATGATACAGTCTTCCAAATCAAAGCTAAAGGTACCAGCAGTGCTGGTTGAGGTGGTATCAGTGAAAAACAGAGGCTCCTGCCTTGTAAACAGGGTCCTGCAGTTATACTGCATTTACTATGAATTCAAACCCACAACAAAACCACTTTTATAGAACCACACTAATCTTTCATTACACAACTGCCATCAGCTCATGTAATCAGAATTTTAGTGACACAACTCTTTTCCCCTTACTCTGCTTAATACCGCTGCTACTAGAGAGTGGGTTTATTTACTACATCCAGTTTACAGTGTGTTTATTCACATCTGGGCCATGACCTTTCTGGTTGGAAAAGTAGCAGTTGTAGAAACAGCTAAAATAAATAAGATAAAATAAAATCTCCCCAGCATAATTAAACTGTAATTATTATTGAAATGTGACCTGAAAGGCATTCCATCTGGGCAATACATCTTTATACACAGATATATTCAATAATTATAAGTAAAAAGAGATCTCTTGCTCTGTAGGTGTAATTATACAGCTACATCATTTACACACAGCCACACTGCCTGCATATTCCACAATGCACATACAGTAGGTGGTATATGCAGAAGGAAAAAGTTATAAACTATATTTAAAACATGATCATTACTCAGTATCTGACACCTCATGTATCAAGAGATATAGAATCATAGAATGGTTTGGGTTGGAAATGACCTTAAGCTCATGCAGTTCCAACCCCTGTCATGGGCAGGGATGCTTCACACTAGACCACGTCACCCGAGGCTCTGTCCAACTTGGCCTTGAACACTGCCAGGGATGGAGCATTTAATACATCCTTGGGTAACCTGTGACAGAGCCTCAGCACCCTCACAGTAAAGAACTTCTGCCTTGTATCTGACCTAAATTCCCCGTTTCAGTTTAAACTCAGCACCCTTTATCCTGTCACTACAGTCCCTGACGAAGAGAATATATTTGCACTCAAATCATAGCCTTTTTGCTAATCACTCAACCACAAATTTCCTATGAGTGGTCCCTCCTAGAGAGCAAGGTCCTGGCAATGAGCTCAGTTAAAGAATACAAGAAGCATTTCCTGTTTGTCGATTAACAGCAGAGCAGAGCTGGCTGTGCTCAAAGTAAGAACCCAAATCACTGCAAATTCCTCTGGGCAGCAGCTGAGCGCTAAACTGCTGAGTCAGCTCATCCCCAGCACAGGACAAAATGTAAAGCAGCTGTCAGAAAAGCACTTAAAAATCCAAAGCAAAACCCAAACCAAATAACTAACGCTCGCCTTCACAAGGAAACCAGAGCAGGCAGCAGCAGGAGCACGGATCGCAGTCTCTAACAAATGTCTTCATCAGGTTTGCCTGGTGTGTGTGAGGTGAGTGCACGTCTCTATAAAGTATTTGTGGTGAAGGCATTTGTAGGAGAGATGTGCTCAATGCCCTGGTTTTGCTGCTCTTTATGAAGTGCCAACTTTGAAGTGCCATTAGCTGTGTGCTGCTT
This sequence comes from Agapornis roseicollis, assembly GCA_002631895.1. Classification (NCBI taxonomy): domain Eukaryota; kingdom Metazoa; phylum Chordata; class Aves; order Psittaciformes; family Psittacidae; genus Agapornis; species Agapornis roseicollis. The sequence continues at coordinate 28,159 of NDXB01012710.1, read as the reverse complement.
CATAAGCGCGGGTCAGCACATGTCCTTCCAAGGCTGGCGTCACTTCCCATTGCAACAAACTTTGGGGCTGCTGTGTGGAACCCACTCTGAGACTGTAACTGTTAAACAGGCAGCAGCATCCCCCAGACACCTTGCAAAAGGCAGGTTTTGGTGACCTGTGTCTCACCAGTTCCATGTAGGCAGATGTAACATGGTCTGATTGCTTGCTTGCTTGGGATGACCTGTTCTCCCCACACAGAGTAGGAAAGTCCCTTTGGTCCAGCTTCTAGGTCACCTCCGTGCTCCAGCAAGGTTTGGAGGAGGCATATTTCTGGGTCCAGCTCAGACTGGTCCTTAGCTCAGATGGCGTGTTGCAGAGCATCCAGCTCAGCCCCAGCCTCTCCCATGTACCAGCTATAGGCCTATGGGACCACCAGCCTGCACAACCCTTCAGCAGTGAGCAACCCTCGAGCTGGTTGGCAAATGAAGGTGAGGATGGAACTTACAAGGTCTCCAAGCAGAATTACACAGTGAGATGCATTGGCAGAGGCCTCGGTTTGACCCAAGACACCCCTTCCAATCTTACACCTCATTGCATCATGGCAGAGCTCTGCTCTCTGGCCCTTTAACAAGTTCTGATGTAGCAACGTGGGATCAGCAAAGTCACACTTTGGAAAGGACACCAATGCACCTTCTTCCCTGACCTGCTGCGGTCTGGAGTGAATCCAAGGAAGAAATCAGGAGCTAATCCAGAGGCGAAGCTGAAAACGAAGCAGATAGTTTTGGTTTTCATTACAAAGCACCAACTGTGCAGAAATAACTGAGAGAGGCGTCTGGCAATGACCCTCTGGGGACAGCATGAATGGAATCATGGTGACAAGGGACTGTGGAAGCTGTGCAGGAAGAATGGGACTGGGGGAGTCACGAGAAGTGGTAAATTGTAGTAAAGGATGAAAAAGATCCCAAAAGCTGAGAACAAAGAGTGGCTGTCCACCATCACAGGGGTATCCCCAAGATCCAGAAAGCTTGGACCTCAGGAATCAGAAAGCACAAGCATTTTAGTAGGAGAGCAGAGGTGTTCCCAGACAGAGAAAGGTGGCTTCTTGTTTGAGTGATTCCTCTACAAAGATGGTTTTAGGAAGAGCAAAGAGGGAAATTTCATCTCAACCTTGCAGATTTTGTACCTCCTGGGAAAATCACTACTCTTCAGAAACAGAAATAGTCATAGGGCCATGTCTATTGAGTGGTTCATGCAGTGAATTGACCACATTGTCCACTCTGGCCTTAAAGATATCTTGAATTGAGAGAACTGGAGACTCCAAGAGGAGCCTTGGGCAATGGGACGCTGTGACAGCAGAACTGTTGAGAAGTAGACACAAAACTGTCACAAGCTCTCCGGGTTGAGGATGTTTCGTTTGAGGCAAGAGATGCCTTAGACTGTCAGGATAGTCCACCAACATCATCACAGGATGCGCCAGAGAGATTTGACAATCACTTGTCTGAAGCCAGCCAAGACACTGCAGAAACACAGGACCTGGGAAGACTCACGAAGAGGTGAAGGGTCCAATTCTCAACCAACATGGCATGGAAAGAGGGCTGAAAAAGCCACTGACAGGGGCACTCAAAAGGCTGTTCGAGCACCAAGCCTGCTTTCTCCTCTCTGAGCACTGAGTACAGCTTTCCTCCTAACTTAGTCATGATGCTCTGGCAGTCTCGTTAAGTTCACCCCAACTCAGCTCATGCAAATACCAAAAGGTTGGAGCAGTACAAAGGGCATTTCACCAGCGTGGTGGAAGGAGGAGAGAGTTCACTGCAGTAACATTGCGCTTCCAGACAGAGATACTGCTCCAGGAGCTGTAAGGGGCAGGGAGGGAATGTGATGAACTAAGGCCAGCTTGTAACCGCCTCTTCTGGGAAGTCTGGGCCTCCCACTGGGGATGCAGTCAGCTACAAGCAGAAGGGGTTGAAGCAGAGCCACTGTGGTGAGCTGTTTCCAACTGATGCTCAATAAACACAAAAAAGGATCATGTAATCAAGGCCTTCTACATCCATTACCCCTACACATCCCCTCTTAGCAAGGCTGAAAAGGAACAAACGTGCTCCCAACAGCATCTCTTGCAGAGGAAGTTCGTCTACGTTTTCCATACTAATCTGGCCACTGGCCTTTGATTATCGCCAGCAGTGTTAATGCACATGGTTGGAGTTGGCATCCTCCAGACAAGAAGATGCTCACACAACAGGGAGAAGCGTGGTCACCTTCACCATTCTTACTGCTCCAGCACACAGTGGAGCTGATGCTCAGACTGGAAAGGAAAAGAGTCTCACATTGGGGCTTTGCTAATTTCTACCATGTCAGCAGCCCTGGGGGATGTCCTCTCATGTCAGCACTGTAAAGAGGAGATACAACAAATGTGATAATACCAGATGCTGATGATAAGGGGTGGAAAAGCAGCAGGTAGGACTGCTTGCTCTCCCCCAGGGAGAATGAGTGAGATAAAAATGCCAGCTCAGATCAGCCTGCTACCTTCACCATGAAAACCTTGTTCCCATTTAGCTGAGATCCGATCCTGCTACCCCGTTTGGGGATCCTTAGCACTTATTTACTGCACTCCGAAAAGATGTGCTGGATCTTCAAGAGGGCAACACAGCACCCACACCAAATATGTCTGGGCAGGAGCAGGGCCTAATGTATATTTTTAATGTTATGAATGATAGATTATTTTGGCTTAAAGTACACAGAGGAGGAGTAAGATACAAAACTGTCTTAGAGAATATTGCCTATAGGCCTTACAGAAAACATCCTATAGGATACAGTTCAGGGCTTTGCTGCATGTGATTCCCTGCAGGCTCTGCCCTGACGGGAAAACAAGGATGAGAACAGTGCCTAATGCCGGGGCAGCCAGAGTTCAGGGTCACCACCCCAGCCCAGCCTGAAATCCAGCCTTGCTCCACCCTCTGATGCAGCAAAAGGGGACTGGGAAGGCAGAAGGTGATGGTAACTCAATACTGGCTCCAACTGCCTGGCTGCAGGCTGTTAGAAATAACATCACTGGGGCTCTCATGTGAAGTTGATGAAACAAACACATACACCGGACTGGAAGCAGGGGATGGATGCGCAGAGACGTGGTTCAGGGCAGATCAAGACAAAGATGAATCCAAATCTCATGAAACCCATTTTAGCTTTTGGCCAAACTATCTGCTGTAAATTATCATAGAATCACAGCCTGGTTTGGATGGAAGGGAGTGTCCAGCCTGGCCTTGAGCACTGCCAGGGATGGGGCAGCCACAGCTTCTCTGGGCACCCTGGGCCAGCGCCTCAGCACCCTCACAGGGAAGAGGTTCTAAGATCCAATCTAAACCTTCCCTCTGGCAGGTTAAAGCCCTTGCCCCTTGTCCTATCCCTGCAGATCCTTGTAGAATGCCCCTGTCCATTATAAACCTTGAATCTCTGTTTTTTTTCAAGGAATACGCCACAATCTTAGCCTGGCTTTACAAATTATTTAGCTCCTTTGCATCCCCAGCCAAGAGAATGATCAATTCCTGGTTTTGGCAAAGAGCTGGAAGATCCAGGGAGGGAAGCACCCTCAAAAGACAGAACATGTGTGTGAATACGATATGAAGACAGGCTGAGAAAGTGGGGGCTGCTCAGCCTGGAGAAGAGAAGCTGCGTGGAGATCTCAGAGCAGCTTCCAGGGTCTGAAGGGGGCTACAAGGATGCTGGAGAGGGGCTCTTCATTAGGGACTGCAGTGACAGGACAAGGGGTGATGGGTTCAAACTGAAACAGGGCAAGTTCAGGTTGGAGATAAGGAAGAAGCTCTTCCCTGTGAGAGGGGGATTGGAACTGGATGATGTTAAAGTCCCTTCCAACCCAAACCATTCTGTGCTTCTAATCTGTGCTTCTGTAAGTGCACACTCACAGCCACCTGCCCAAAATAGTGTTTGGCAAACACTGACCAACCTAAAAATCAGGCAGGGAAGGGTGCGACTTTTGCAGCTTCAAACTTATTTGCCTTCTGCTCATTAAAAAGCACTGCCAAAACTAACCCTAACGTTCCAGCAAGGTTCAGCTCTCTACCGTTTAATCCAAGTGTCCTCACAGGATTTCAATATACCCCACACTCATGCCAACAATAACTTTCTACCACCCCACAATACCTCTGGATTGACAGCTATAATTTCTTCATGCCACACACCATGTATTGCCCCCAGCAGCAGACCCAAGAGTGCCCATTCCCATAAGAAAGGATTTTCTCATTCTAACAAACTGCATTAAAACCCATTTCTGTCCAGGAGCAAGTTCCAACCATGCGACTACAGATCCACATCAGCACAGGCAATACTGGATTCTCCCCCCAGTTCCTCACTCCAGATGACAGAGCAAAGTCTCCCGAGGGTTAACAGAAAGCTACAACCACTTCCATTTGAGCCCTAATTGAAAATCAATAGGATTGGTAGTTAGAATGCTCATGTGTTTAAAGCAGAGGGCTAGGAGTCAGAAGCAGTGATTTCTTCCCCCAGCCCTGATCGGAAACAGAGAGGTTTTTTGGTATCCTCTGGGCTTGTGATCCAGCACCAACAGAATGCAGGTGATCTGCTGCTGGGTTGTAATTCACTCTGTTGGGTTGTAATTCACTTGAGCTTAGAAAGTGCTGAGGCAGATGGGTGCACAGGATGTGCTCACGGAGAGCAAGTTATTAATGCATTGAAGTGAGGCAGTGAGGGATGGGGAGTCTTCCTTTTATATATATATATATATATATATATATATATATATTTAAAGGAGCATCAGGGAAAACTGCACCAGCATTCTTTGCTCCACTTGAATAATATCAAGCAGCAGCAGTGCCAGGACACCCAAACTGAGATCAGCACCCAAGTGTAAAAGGTGCTGTGCAAAACACAGTCAAAGCAGCCAGCAAAGACTTTGTCATTCCCATGGGGATAAGGCTGGCTTTCAGGAGACCATAGAATCAACTAGATTGGAAAAGACCTTTAAGATGATCAATGCTGCTGACAAGAGCAAGGCTGTGCACACTCCCCTCTTTCAGTATGCATCCCAATCTCTCCAGCTCCACTGATGAACACGGATCTTCTCACCCAGCAACAAACAAATTTCAATCTCTTCCCCTGTTCCTTCTGCCCTTTTTATGGTTGCTTCTTCCTGCATGACCTTGAAAGACCAGAGAAGGAGGAGTAGCTTTCATGGCTCAGAGACATATTCCACTATGCTCAGAGCACCAGGAACATTCACAGGGAGTGAGCCCACCTCTGCTGCCTACATAACAGACCTTACAGGTTACCAGGCTTCCTGCCATGTGCTACCTGGGCCCCCAGGAATGGCACTTTATGGATATTGTGGGCAGGCTCTGGAAAGGAGAGATTAACTTCACTAATGGGGCAAAAGACTGTAGTGAAGGTGATGGGGGAGGAAGGTGGAATTACTGATTTATCCTAAACCGAGGTTTGTGACAAGAGGAAAGGATAAAGGTGCCACCAGTGAGATAAGGAAGCACAAAATGCAATCAGTTCTAAGTAATGTTAAGTTTGATGGCTTTGTAATGGAAAACAACTGAGGTGCTTGAAGGTAGTTGACATAGTTTTAGGTCCTTGGGACCTTAGTACAAAAAAGGGTAAGAAAACAGAAGACAAAACCAGGACCTGGGGATGGGGAGTATCTGGGACTAGCAGATGTCCAGGATAGAAGTGGTTAAAGTAACTGATAAGTAGAAGGACAGGTTAATTGCTATGTTTGTAATGTGAATTAAGCTGGTGCTTCAAAGACTGCCAGAAGTGATGAAGATTGTTGGAAGAAGTAAAGGACCCTCAAAGAGCACCACCACGTTTCTGTATGCATGTGGGAAACTTACTGGAAAATGATCTAATTCATGTGTAGCCTCATGAATACGTATGTATGCCCAGGGACTAGGTAAGGGCAGCCGGTATAGCAACAAGGTGATGCACGTTAGGAGGAGCTATCCCCTGTCTCCCAGCACCGCAATGAAGAATACCTGCTTGTCAGCTTGAAACTCTGCTGGCGAGTTAGCTCCTGGAGTTTTCTCTGAATCACCAGTCGCATCTCCTAGCTACCTCCTCTTCCAGCTGCAGGGAATGCCACCATGCACTGCTCCACAACCAGCCGTTAACAAGAAGGGATTTTCAACCAAACCAGTGCTCCAATGTGAGCAAAGTTGCACCACATTAGGAGGACTTACTGCATGACACATTGTCCCTCTGCCACGGGAACGGGTAAAAGCACTTTAGCACCAGTGACCATCAGGGAGAAGACCATTATTACAGCCCAAGCAGCACAGCTCTTATTGCTGTCAAGGTTTGTGCCATGGAGCTGGCCCGCATCTGGCTTTCAGCTTCAGTTCCAAAGCAGCAGGTCCTATTGGATCCAAAATTCCTTGAATCCAGAGTGATAACACAAACCTCATGTTCCCACACACAGGCGGTCCCAATGGAAACCTTCCTTTTCCGAGCTCTGTTCACAGCACAGCTTGGAGGTGTCATTAAGAATCCAATCAATGTGACGTCATGGGTGTAATTGAATTATATGTATGCTCAGCAGACCTTTTCCACTTGGTATCCCCATTGGCTAGTGTTGGATTATGATGGATCATACACAGGAATATATGAAACATGCATGAATAACCCAAGCATGCATTTTTAATGATACAATCCTGATAACTTCCCCCTCCTAACAAAATCAAAATGAATTAAACACAAGTATCTGTCAGTGGCATTAAGAGAAAGAAGAAAAACCCCTCATCATTTAAATGGCAACATGAAATGTTCACCCTGAACTGCAGTGTGACTTGGCCCATTTGTTGTAATGATACCAATTAACATATCTATCCATTTAAAGTTCCCAGTGCAAAAAGAAAGAACAGCTTGGTTGATATTCAGGGTAGGGAAGAAAAGGTGAAGATAATGGATTGCAGGGAATGAATGGGACTGAAATGAAAGGGATAATTCAGATGAATTGTCTGGCAATGGCTAGACAGCCCCCCAGGAAAGCATGTCCTCAGGTACAGGACAGAGGCTGAAGGCTTGTGACATTCATTAAAATAAGGGCAAAATGTGCAAAGGCAATAGCCAGAAGTGATCCAAGTCAGGCAGAGATTACTGCACTCCAGGGGTCTGCCTTAAGACACTACTATGGCCAAGTAAAGCTGAACGTCCCAGGTGAATGGTTTAGCTACAGCAGCTTTTCTTCGGGATAGAGGGGACCAGAAGACTTCTTGAGGTCCCTTCCAGACCTGACCATGAACAAAGCACAGAAAATCATTTGCAGAGGTGTCCTTGCATCATGGATTTACGCTCCGCGTCACTACTGACCTCTTACAGACACAGCGCAAGAGTTATCTTGGACAAGTAGACAACATGACCCAGATCTTTGTGTCTCCTTCTATTAGTGCCACCCAGATACTCTTCTTTTGCCTTCAACCCTGTCAATATATCAATAGCAGTCACTTCACACACCCTTGTAAGCACTTTGTCCAGAGTTATAGCTCCCGCTATGTGGGCCAGCACCGTTCCGATTCCTAAATCTCTAGAAAAATGGGCAGTAGCTGTTAATATTTAAGAAAAAAATAATGGAAAAAGTCCGATTTTAAAGTCAGCCCCTGGAGACTTCCAAAGAATTCAAGTCATAAAGAAGATAAATCTGTTCTTACTCTGCAGATCAGGAGTTCCTGCTATGTTCAGGGAAAATGAGACATTTTTGTCTCATTGCAGATTTAGTCTCAAGCACAATGTCACAGACCTTGTTCCTAATTGCAGACAGGCTGCATACAGTGGCAAAGGATCGAGCTGCTAGAGATATCACTGCATGTCTCATAACAAGCTCATTAGCTCTAACATCAGACCCCATGTTCCTCAATACCTGTCCCAGAGCCCCCCTTCTGGATTTATGCTGAACATGCTTAAGCAGCAAGTCTCTTGGAAGATATGGAGAGAGGAAGTCAATATGCTTCATAGCAGATGAGGGAAGGGTCATCCTTTGCAATTGGTGGCAAGTGAGTTAAATAAATAGATGAGAGATTGTTTATCTTCTCCAAGCGGGTGCCTTGCATGCCTTGCTTGCCTTCCTGCAGGGATTTGGTATGTCAAGCACCATCAGCAGATTCTGAGGACAGTGGGATCTGTGTATAACTGTACAGGGCTAAAACAGAATTCAGGGTGGAAAGAGAGTCAAAGGAAAACCCTTCTTCCCCAAGTGCAGCAGGGTAACTGATGGAATAATCGTGTCCTAAAGACACTGAGGTTCACCCCTGTCCTGTGCCACAACTCACGTTGCTTGTGCAAGCTCAGACTCCCTGCTGCAGTGTGTCACATGGAGTCACAGCGTGTCTGCACTGGCAGGGCACTTCATGACTCTCCCCTTAAGCATTTGAGTTATTTGTACTGAAAATAGATATGTAGCTAACCTGTAGGGAGTGATTTGAGCTCCACTGACTACATACACAAGGACATCCTGGCTGGGATGTGATCTGGAGCACTTCAAATTAAGCATCTACCTCTTTTCCAGGTAAATCCACTTTTAGGCATCTCAGTACATAGCCTGAATAGTTTTGCTCTCTCTGCAACTCAGGGACAGTATCACTTCCATACCTGTCAGCAGAGCTGGGAGGATAAATACATTATTGATTTGATCTGCTGGGCAGCCAAATGCTATGGCTGGAGAGTCTCTGAGTGTCAGATTAAATAGCATCCACAATACCCAGCAAAGACAACCACAGCCTTGGTTGGAACTCCAAGACTTCCCTTTATAAATAGCTGAGATTTAAGGAGCTGGTATTCATCAGCACTAGAAGACACCTGAAAAGGGCTTTCTAAGGATGGACACATGCTAAAACAACCACATCCCTGATGCAGTAAAAGCTGTGTCCAAAGTCACATCCCTGCTTAGGTGATCATGGCTTTTCACAGTAGAGAAGAGGTTTGTGAGAAAGCAGACGCACTCTCCCTTGAAGGGTTCTTTGGTGGCCGGAAGTGTGAACTGCTCTTTACAAACAAGCCATCCCCACTGTGTGTATGCCTGCATCCCTTAAAGCATTACAGACTTACACTGGAACCTTTCAAGCTAAGCGGGTTTTTTCTCTTTCCCTTTCTTTGCATTGACTTGTGTCGTATGTAAATGTTAAATCAGAGCTTAATGTAGAGATGGGCTTACCTAAAAGAGAGTCAACACGTCTTGCTGGAATTAAAAACAAAAGGAGGGGGAGATACTGCAGCTTCGTTAGATTTAAAAACTAAAAGCACTTCATAAAATACAGCACATCACTGGGAGATATTTAAAATGCAGCCAGTGGGTCTTTAACTGCTCCCAAGAAACACTGCCGTCAAACAGAACAAGGGGCACGAGGTTAAAACCCAGCCATCATAACCTTTATTGCTTCATTTTTGTGAAGCCATTAACCACAGGAGGCCTACAGATGTGCCACAGCTCCAGCAGCTGGAGTGAAATCCAATATCCACATCAGAACCTAATTTATGATCAACCTGTTGGGAAGGGGCAGGGAGGCCAAAGCATGGAATTCCTCTGCACAGCATGGCAGGGAAAGCAGAGGTGCACAGGGGTGTAGGAAAAGTTGTGCATTGAAACAGCCCTTGCACAAACACACACTTGGGTGTCACAAGCCAGCACACACCAGCAGTGAGGTCTCACAAGTGGATACTTGGCATCTAAAAGCAGCTGAACCCCAACATTACCCAGCTTTGAACGAATGGTTCAGCTGCCTGTGAAACATTGGGATGAAATCAAAGTGCCACTGTGCTCGGAGCAGGACATGCTCATTGCAAGTGACAGTTCATTCCCTGAAGAACTATGGAGAGAAGACTGTAGGAGGCACGTAGAGAGGAAAGCGTTCTGCCTGAGGTCATGCTGCAATCAGCAACAGAGCCAGGAATAGATCAAGGGTTGCTGCTCTACCATTGTGTCATAGCCAGTTTTGTCTGACTTCTCTTCGTGCCCTCATGGTCTCCCTATCCCCCCCAATCTGAGCTGGCCTTTCTCACCAGCCACCTGCTCCACTTCATTAAGATCCTAAAGGAACTTGATCCTTTCCACACTTTCCCCTTTGGGTATCTTTCTGCTCAAGTTATTTGCACCCTACTGATGGCAAGTTCCTGGGTATAAGGACCTCCTGCAACTGGAATCATACACCAAAGTACTTTTCAAAGCATCTTGACTGCACTTTTTCATGCCTAAATCCTTCCTTTCTTCTTCATGAGAGACTTTGGAGCAGCTTCCAGTGCCTAAAGGGGTCCTACAAGAAATCTGGAGAGGGGCTTGGGACAAGGGCCTGTAGGGACAGAACAAGGGGAATGGCTTGAACCTGCCCCAACAGGGGAGACTGAGCTGAGCTCTGAGGCAGAAGCTGTTCCCTGGGAGGGTGCTGAGGCGCTGGCCCAGGGTGATGGCCCAGAGAAGCTGTGGCTGCCCCATCCCTGGCAGTGCTCAAGGCCAGGTTGGACACAGGGGCTTGGAGCAAGCTGCTCCAATGGAAGGGGTCCCTGCCTGTGGCAGGGGTTGGAGCTGGAGGAGCTTTAAGGTCCCTGGGTTTACCCTGACCATTCCATGATTCTTTAATCTATCTCATCCTACTAACTGGAATCTCCAAATCACACACAAGTATGCTGGGTATCCCAAAATATGCTGTTGAAGTGTGCCCCATCACCCAGAGCACTGAGTGGTGCTGGTGCACGGTGATGTGATGTCCTGTCCATGTGCAGCTGCAAAACTCCCCTGACTAACATCACTGCAACTGTCAGATGTGTGATCCCAACGAAAGCCCAGCCTGCTCATCCACTTGTAACTCCCTGAATTTGCTGGCAGTGCCCCTGGTCACTGCAGATGCCATAAATTCTGCAGGCTTCTTTTCCCTTTTAAATGAACCTAAAAGGATTTTTCCTGAGCTTTTAGCAGTTTTAGGAGCATTTAGAACAAAATCCAGAAGAATCAATCACTTAGGGCTGCACACGTGCTGGGTCTCCTGGCAGCCCTTCTTGTCTCCAAAGCCATAGGAGCTGATGTTGCAGCACATGGTCCTCACTCTCCAGCCATCTTGTGTCTATTCTTTTCAACCTGGCCAGGTAAGAGAATCCCAGCTTCACAGAAGAGGTTGGATAGATCACCTATATTAGAATGAAGGAAGTACAGGAGAGTACCAAGAACCAAAAGAAGTGCCTCCATCTGAGCATGTTAATCAAATTCCAGCAGGAAAATCATGCCTAAGAAGACTCTGCACTGAGCTTTTCTAATACTACACTGCTGGAGTACCTCACAATCATTTGTTCATAAGACAAAGCAGAGAAACACCATTGCTGTCGTCTATAGGCAGGGAATAGAGGTACAAGGGGGTTTTACATCTGAAAAAGTTGCTTTCAGCTGCTTTTGCTGTTAATGAAGGGAAAAAACCACTTTTAGGACATGATTCATCTCCTATTTTGAGGACATTTCAGTCTCCTGCAGGATGAGATGAGTTGTGTCCTAAAATGTCTGATTTGTCTCGCTGGATTGGAAAGGGAGTTGCCAATACCTGCTGTGGATGGCGATACCTATGTTTAATGAGATGAATCCCCATAAAGATGGGTCCATAAAAATCAGTAGCAAAGCAGGAACTGAACTCTGGTTTCTTATGCTCTAGTCTGATGCTCAGATCAAACTGCAGATGAACATTCAGAGATGAACAAGGCCAAAGAGCCATCCAAGCAGTAACAAAATTAAGAAGGCTTGAAGAAAGATACTTATGGGTAAGGAATAAATGGGATGGAGGAGGGAAAACCAAAATATCCTAAAAAGCAAGTTTAAAGGACAGCCAGGCAAGGTGGGTGTTGGAAGAAAGGGGTCAAATGACAAGACAGCACAGGAAATGGAGCCATATACTGCCCATAAGATACAGCAACACATATTGACTATAGCGTGGAGATAACCTTGCTAAGATGCCAACTCCAGTCCAGACAGTGTTCCAGGAGGAACTGTCCTCTCCCAAACGCCCTCTTCCCACTTCCCTCTTTTTCATTTTAACAGCTGCAGGAGAAATAGGGAGAGTGAACGGATGAGTCCAGGATCACCCAGAGAGCACACATGGAACGTAACTAAGAGCAGATCCCACAGCAGCACCTTAGGCTGAAACCCTGGAAGTGAACTTTGGGGGAATTAGACCCCAATTCCAAATTCTGCAGCTCTCTTCAAGAACCCTAATAAAATAAAACAGAAACAGGGTTGGAAAGCAGCTGACAAGGCTGATCGGTGCCTCTTGGAGGAGGGAACTGCAAGGAGGCCACCAGCACGTGTTTCCATCAGGAGACTGAAAACCAACAAGTAATAGGTAGGCTCTCTGCAAGCAATTAAATAGCAGTTAATAAGTCACCTGCCACCGACAGAATTGACAAAACATAGAATATAAGTCACCTCGGAGTCTGCCAGAGCATCCCTGGCACGGACGAGGGGCCTGATGACTGGGGTATATTTAGTGCCAGTGATATCATCTTTCCTAGCAGGGCTTGCCTTCTGCAGTGAGGAGAAGGACATCACTCCCATGGCAATGTCAGGGCGAGCTTTAAGACAGGAGCGCCTGAGATTTCCTTAACAGGGAAGAAAACAGCACAGCAGTGTGGGCTGCCTCACAGAGAGACAGGCAGAGGCTACAGAGCAGGATAAAGATGAAAAACCCAGGGGGAAAATATGAAGACAACCAAACGTAATATCCATGCTGGTATATGAAGCACTGGCAGATGTTAGTGTAATGAGTTTTATGGTTGCTCATGCCCTGTTCACTGTTGCCACAACATAACCTGGGACTGCAGAGAGGGTACAGCTGAGATCCCCCATAGAAGGTTGCCCTGGCTAAAGATGAATCCTTGTTAGCACAGTAGGGTATATAACACCCTGGTAACCATCCTACATCTGCACATACAGGCGTTATACCAACAACGCTAGAAGCAGAGCATTGGAATATTAAGTGCAACAGCTTTTTAAATCCCTTGCTTTCCAGCACTGCTTTGCAGCACTGCCAGTCCCTTAAAAAAAAGTTTCCCCTAAAAATGAGATTCTGGCTTAAACCCCATGAATTAATAATCACTGCTCAGCTTTAGCTTGCTATTATAGTTATTCTATTATAGATATTAATAGATTAATATCAGAATGCAGCTGGGACTTTGGTGTTACCTTCACCTGCATCCCCCCAGCTCAAGCAGCCCCCTTCCCTCAAAGGGACAATCTCAGCCATGCAGGCCATAGCCAAAGCCATATTGCATCAGCAAATGCATAGATGTAACGCACCAGGGTAGCCCCAACACCACTCACCGACCTAAAACCCTTTCTTTTCCCACTATATTATGATAATATATTTCAGTGGTGGGGCTCCCAAGTGAGTTCAGTTCTCCTGCTTCCACACAGACAAAAATGTGAACCCGGCAGCGGAACAAGGAGCCTAAAATGCAGCAGTCTCAGAAGATCTTGCACCTCTCCATATATCACATGCTAAGACAGACGTGCAAGGAAAACAGAAAGATACAGATTTGGAAGCATTTTCTTCTTCTCCATGAATAGTAAATTAGCTAAAAATTCAGGATTTAGGTGGGCTTTGGGGACTTCATTTACATCAGCACAAAGGGAAGAAGGGGCTTGAAAGCATCAAAAGATTTTGACTCATGCATCGCGCATTAGAAACACCTGTAAGAGAACTAATTAAACAAAGGAAAGGGAGAAAAAGGGAGGTGGGGAGGTCAAATAACCCAAAGTGCTTGTTCCATGGACCATGAAACTCGCACATCTTTGGAGGCTGGTTTGTTTTGCTGAAAAAGAGAAGAGAGGAAATCATTTTGATTTGGCACAGGCCTCTTCGGGGTTTCTTCCTTTCTCCTTTTTGTAAGATTTTCTCTATTCTATAATAAAGCAATAAAATGAGTTATTCTCATTGGAAGAAACAGACAAATCTTAACAGAATGCCAAGGTCCTATCACTTACCAGCACCAAGATGCTAAGTCTGAAGGGCAGGAGAAACGCATTAGCATGCGCTACATGTCCCTGTCGCTCAGGTTAGCTCCATCATCAATATGTTCCCTTAGACCCTAAGGAGCTGAATCAATTGAGCAGGAAATCCAAGAGAAACCCACAGAAACTTGTAAGCAGTGGGGAGTAGATCAAAGCGCCTAAACCACATCCACCCCAACAGATAGCCCAAGTCATAAACACCCCCTCCCCTTAACCCAGCCTTAACTCAACCATATGACAAATGAGGCAAACAGAGGGAGATTTGCACAGTGCCTGGTTGCTCTGTTTAATTAGATTTCATCAGAATGGTTCTGAAAAATTCATATGAGAGCTCGCTGCCAGTCTCAGCGATAACCCTTTTTGTTCCCCTGAAATCACTGGAATTTATTGCCAGCCTCAGTTTAGATATAAAGCTCCAAGAAGTCAAAAGGAAAGATGACTCCAGACCACAGCCATGAGCATCCCAGCAGGGTGGAATGCCAGCGTGGCTGGCAGGAGAAACAGTGGTTTGCATTTCCAGGATGCTTTAGGTACAACAGTGCGCTGGGGTCCTGTGCCAATGTACCACATCAGCTAGAAAAACAACCATCAGCAAAGCTTCCAAACCCCTCCGAAGTCCCTCAGGAACTGCGCTTTTGTTATCCAAAGTGACCCAGCCCTGTGAATCAGCAGCACAACATGTTCAGCACGACAGAGTGTAACCAGAGCTGAAACCCACAGATGACAGGCTCCCAACGTTCCTCTCTAAGCTTTGCTTCTCTTGGCTACCCCATGGTACCAATCCAATTCCCACAAGAGCCTGGGAGTGCTCAACTTGTTTCCAACACACACTTCCAGGCTCCCTGCACCAAGGGGAACCCACAGGGGGCATTGGCACATACTTCATTCAATGCTGCTGATACATCAGAACTCTTACCAGGAGTGATCTTCCATGGGACATACTCCATGGAAGGAATACCTCCATTAACACTGTCCGCTGTCTCGAGTCAAGTACAGACACCAACCCAGCAAGCACATCTATTTCCTTTTGGTGTCTTGCACTGAAACACCACTCCAACCCAATCCCTTTTAATTTAGGGGATGAAAGATCAAGTCTTTGGGTTATATCTGGTGCAACAATGACCGGTATGAAGGAAGCCAAGCAATGAGAGTGTCATGTTCCTGAAAAAGGCATTACTGACATTAACCTGGATTTGACACCTTCAGGTTACAGTTAAATCTATAGGGTTAGCTGCTGCTGCCACAGCTAGCAAGATGCTTTCTGGTCACCCTGGGCACAGCATCCCAAGGGGACTTGGCTGGAGCCACAGCTTTGATTAACAGTCTCAGCCTAGCCTTCAGTGTGCATTTCTACCCCTCACACAGCAATGATAGCTTTTCTCATTTCAGAAAGGGCCAGGAACCCGCAGCTCTTCTGTATGGTTTCATTTTGAGAGGTGAAAGGTTACGGACATGGTTTGGGAGAGAAAAAAAAGACAAGGAAAAGACAAGTGTCAGACCAGGCAGGAACAGACCCCCGAATCCTGCATATTGACGCGTCTTCACTCCCATAGACACCATATGGGTTGGGGTCTACAAAACCCAGCACAACTCCCTCATGCTTCCCCCCAAGCTTCACACATGAGTCGAACAACCAGCAATTCATCAAAGCTTGATTGCTTAAGCCAGGCTGCCACTAAGATGAAATGAGAGCGAGATGATGAAGCAGAGCAAGACAAAGTCATTAAAGCAAAATGAAAGAAGCGCAAGGGAAGAGATCAAGTTGGAGAGGAGCCGGGGGGGGGTTGTTACCACTTTCCTTCTCTTGGCTTCACAACCATCACCAGCAGCACTCACAAGGGGTGGATATACAGATGACTTGACCCTAAAGCCCTCTAACAGGGTTGCAAACGCCATGCTGATGCCAAGAGGCTGCTGCATGTCTGGGTGTGTGCAGGGAAGAGATGGAGAGAAGCTCCTCAAATTAGCTCAAGCTCGAAGTCACCCATCCTAACAAAGGGAAACATTACTTTTTGCCTTTTAATTAAGAGCTGGCTCATAAATCAAACCTTGCTCCTACGCTTTGGATGTCAGTTGAGGGAAAGGCTCCTTTTGAATAACCAAGGCTCCTTTCTGTAACTCCAGTAGCATGGCTAATTACACTAATATGTTTGCTGTTACAAACCCACTCTGCCTTTGCTAGGCCAGGAATTGGGCCTCTGATCACCCCTAAAAACACTCACCTCTGGGTCCCAAACTCAAAGGTTCCCCCAGCTTAAACATGGGAGTTGAAGGGGAGAAAATTGCCATTAAAGTAGGCATTTCCCTGTGCTTCCTTGGGGTATCCATGATTTATTTCAAATTAAAGGGTTCCTAGAGGTGAGTTGGGGAACTCCTTAAGGCAAATTGTTCACATAGAGGAATACACAGAGAACAAAGCCTAAAAGGCCCGAGTTTAAGCTTTGAAGCAATATTTGTTGCATGTGCACACATACATATGTATGCTCCCAGCCTCTCCAACCCTATTCTATTGTCTCTGCAGAGCAGTCATTTTTAGCACGTAGGAGGTGAGCTAAAGGTGTTGGTCCAGACTGCAGCAAATAGTCCAGCTGAGATTCCCAATGAAACCTTGGATAACACAACAAGTGAAGAGTGGGAACAAGCATGCAACACATACCCCATAGGCACAATGGGATCCTGTGAAGGGCTTCATAGGGAGCAAGGAACTGGATGTGAATCCCGTCGTTATGGTTTATATCTTCACCGGTGCTGAATTCATCCTCTGCACTCTTTCTGCTTCCTTCCTAAAGATGGGAGCTGTCAAATTGTGATGTCTACATCAATGCCTATCTGCATCTGAACCAGAGCTCAGTCATCTGGCCAAAGGAAGGAGGAGGAGGTGGCGAGGCAGACTGCAGAGGTGATTTTGGGCACAGATATGGGTGCAGGATGGTGAGGGGGATAGAGTGGAGGACGGTGAAAGGAAAAGATGGATGCAGAGCGCCTTATCAGGGACTTGCTGTTCTTTCAACTGGCTCCCTGATAACATATGGAGCTTAATCAAATATGCAAATGATGTCCTATCTAGAGACAAGGGAAAGGGAGAAATCAACCCAGAGACCATGCTTGAAAACAAGCTGATAAAACGAGGGAGTGGGTAAAAGGTTTCCCCTTTTTGATAAAATGATTGCAGAAGATGAAATTAAAGCAAAACTAATTAGGAACAGCACTTAACCAACTTCCCCTATGAAGGGTCAGCAGGCAAGAGGCATTCAAATCAAAGGCAGATGCAAGAGGCACTTCAAGAGCTCCCTGAAACATTATCCTAAGTCAAAAGGGAACGGGATAGAGAGGAGGAAGGAATGACAAGAGCCATTTTGGCTGGGTATCCATCCAGGCATTAGGTGGAATATCAAGGGAGTTCAATAGCCTTTCTTTGTCACCCTGGAGAGCAAAGTAGAAGGTAAAGACCAAAGCTGATCACCTATTGCCTCATTCTAGAGCACTTCTCAGAGAACAGAGGGATTAAGAGAAGTAGGCAGACCATGGGGACACAGGGATATACCTGCTTTTTGTTGTATTCCACCCCTGCATGGTTTCCATCAACAGCACTTCCACACCAGGTATTGCAGCCTGAATACTCCACATTATGCACACAGCTACTGACACCATGCATAAAGTCACCTGCTGTGACAAGGCACAGCATCAGTGCAAACTGTCCCTTGGGAGCCTGCAGGACCCATGGGTTTCAGCGAGGTAACCTGCAGCAGGACATTGTTAGCTGTCCCTTTGTGTCTGCTTTTGTCACTCACATCCCTCTGCCTGCACAAAATGCATCTGCAGCTCACTGGGAGGAAACCCAGCTTGGCTGTTTTGCAAAGGGAAACCTGTCAAACCCAAGCTGCAGCTCCTTAAAGGAAGAGTTTGAAGAGGTGATGGTGCAGTCTGCTGCCTTCCCTGCTCCAAAGGGTCCACTGGAGCCAGCCGCTCTTCCTGGAGTCACAGATAAAGCCCCATGGTGCAGCCCCACTAATGCTGGACCCGGAGGGATTAGACAGTCAATTTGCAAGCCTTGTTGCTCCACCACAAGACCCCATCTCCAACAAGACTCTGAGCAACGTTAAACCAGACCCTCCAAGAAAAAAAGCAGCACTAAACACATGTCTGCAAGGCATCCAGCAAAAGCACAGCACAGCCAAGCCCTGCACGCCAGCATGGAGACTGCTGAGTAGTCAGAAAGCAGAGAGGGGTACTTGAGGGAGAGACATGGAAAATTAATTGCTCTTTGCTGAAAAGCAGGCTCTAACTCTTGCTGGGAACAGCAACCTTCCTAGCAGGAAAGAAAAGGGAGTTTGCCTGCTGCAATGAGCAAGGAGCTAACTGCAGTGTGCTACACTGACAAATTGGAGCTGGAAGTCCCAAAGCAATAGAAATGAGGGATGTGAGAGGCAAAGCATCCACCTAAAGAGATGGAGCAATTCGTGGGTATTTAAAACAAGTGTCAGCTGGACTAATTCAGCAGCAGGGTCTGGATACAGCCCTCTGATGTGCTTTAGGGCTTGGGGTTTTGCAGCAGAGGATGATCACGGGTGACCCAGGCTAGAAGGGCCTCAGGAGGTCTCTAGTCCAACCTCCTGTTCAAAGCAGGGCCATCTGTGAGATCAAAACAGGTTGTTTTGCCTATTTAGGCCTTGAAAATCTTCATGGATGGAAACTGCACAACCTGCATGGGCACCCTTCTTCAGTGCTTGCTTGTCCTCATGGAAGAAAGCTGTTCCTTATATCCAGTTGGAAGTGCCCGTAGGTCAAGTTACGTTTGCTGTCTCACAGAAAGATGCGAGACATCCCTCACCAGTGGGAAGAGCCTGTCTTCATCTTCTCAATAACATCATAGAATCATAGAATAGTTTGGGTTGGAAAGGACCTTAAGATCATCCAGTTCCAACCCCCCTGCCATAAGCAGGGACACCTCACACTAAACCAGGCCACCCAAGGCTTCATCCAACCTGGCCTTGAACACTGCCAGGGATGGAGCACTCCCAACTTCCTTGGGCAACCCATTCCAGTGCCTCAGCACCCTCACAAGAAAGACTTTGTTCCTTATAGAAGAACATCCTTGTAGGCATAGGAATATTGCTATTACATCCCTTCAAGTTTTCTCTTCCCCAGCCTGAACAAGTTCATTTCTCCTACCCTCTCCTCTCAGGGTACATTCTCCAGCTCCTGGCCAATCTCTTCACCCTCTCCTGAACTTGCTCTGGTTGATCCATATCCTTTTTGTACTCAGGGACCTAAAACTGGGCACAGTATTTAGATGTGGTCTAACCACTGAGCTCCCAATGATCACCTTCCCCTCAATCTACTGGCAATGTACACAGATATGTGTATATAGCAAATGCGTATAGCAGTGTGTATAGCTGAGGCCATGGTTGGACTCTTACTGTGTAGGCACACTGGTGCCTAATGTGCAACTTGCTGTCGGCCAGGATCCCATGTCCTTTATAGAAGAGCTGCTCCCCAGCCAGGGAGTCCTGATCCCGAGTCGTAACAAGAGGTTGCTCTTTCCCAGCTGCAGCACTTCACCCTTCTTAAATGAGTCCCTGTCAGCCCCATCGTGCCATCCTGCCTAGGTCCCTCTCAATGGCAACCCTGTTGTTCAGGTCCTCCCAACTGCCTGCACCTCTGGCATGAAGAGATGCACAGGGAAGCCTGCTTCCCACCTCATTCAAACTCTTGTTGGTGAAGGGCAACAAAGATGTCCACCTACCTGCAAGGCTTCAGAGCGGCAAGGAAGAAAGACAGCACCGCAGCCTACAACAAGAGCTGCATCTTTGATTTCCCCCTTGGAGATAGTATCTGATCACTCAACACTTTTAGGTCATGGTGGAGTCACCAGCCAATGACTTTTTCATGACCCATTACAAGTGGGTGTCACTGCACGGTGTCCATATGGATTCCCATCATCACCCCTTTCAGGGCTGCCTGCTGGTATGCCCAACATGAGCATCAAGTGCCAAGCACACCCCAGCTACCAAAACCACAACTTTACAGCCAGAAAATGGAGCTACTCTTCAGACATCTAAGCTGGCAACAACCTCTCAAAGAGGGACTGTATATCCATGTAGGACAGACAACTGCAGCCTTCACAGCCATCAAATACAGATGGGAAGTGGTATCACTCCATCACAAACGAGTGAAGCACTTGGACTCCCGCTGGTTTAAGAAGCTGTGAGGAGAGGCCAAAGCAGCAACCAGCTTCCCAGCAGGAGGCAGAGCCTCTACAGCATGTTTTCAGAGCAGTCAAGTCCACTTGCCAAACAGTTGGGGGAAAAGAAATAACATTCAAAAACCCCCTTGACTTTCAAAGCAGCAGAGGGAAGGAGAAGGAAGCCGAGGTTCCCTGCTGACACTCACACAGAGCTGTCAGCAGCAGAATATCCTCCAGGGAATATCAAACCAAGCAGGGTTTTTCATCTTGTGTGCATTCAGAACCCCCCCACTAGCCTGGAGAAACAGAGAGGATCTGTCTTTGCCTGCAGTTACCATGAGACTTCAATCCTGTGTGTGGAGAATCCAGGGCTCCCTCATTAGCTCCAGTTCTTTGGATAGGAGGTGAGGTATCAGAGGAGGAAAGGAAGATATTACTCTCTCCATGTGGGTACATCATGGTACCACCAACCCACCCAGGGCTCTATCACTTGTGGGTCCCTGCCCATCACTTGACCCATTTACCCTACTCTTTTCTGCATGGAAAAGCTCCATTTCATTCCTCTGTTGTGCAATCATGGCACTTGAGAGCCACTAGTTTTGTGGAAGGACCTGATATGCTGCCAGTGTCACCACAATTCAGCTGTTCTCTTCTGATAAACAGGATGAGCCCTGCTCTGGAAAGGGATTTCATCCCATATATGAAGGGGCAATGACTGCTGCAAGAGGATTCATCATTGCAATCAACAGCTGCAGGTTTGGATGTCCTTCAAGGTCACTTCAAGGCTGAAGCAGTCCTGACACTACTGTAGAGCAAGGTGCCTCTCATAGCAGCATCCCAACACCTTAAGGGGGCCTACAAGAAATCTGGAGAAGCATCTTTTACAAGAGCCTGTAGGGCCAGGCCAAGGGCAATGGCTTGAACCTGCCCCAACAGGGGAGACTGAGCTGAGCTCTGAGGCAGAAGCTGTTCCCTGTTTTCAGGTGCTGAGGCGCTGGCCCAGGGTGATGGCCCAGAGAAGCTGTGGCTGCCCCATCCCTGGCAGTGTTGGAGGCCAGGTTGGACACAGGGGCTTGGAGCAAGCTGCTCCAGTGGAAGGGGTCCCTGCCTGTGGGAGCAGGGGTTGGAACTGGGGGAGCTTTAAGGTCCCTTCAACCCAAACTATTCTAGTACCATAGAATCACAGAATAGTTTGGGTTGGAAAGGGCCTTAAGATCATCCAGTTCCAACCTCCTGCCATAAGCAGGGACACCCCACTCTAAACCATGCCATGCAAGGCTTCGTCCAACCTGGCCTTGAGCACTGCCAGCGATAGAGCACTCACAACCTCCCTGGCCAACCCATTCCAGGGCCTCAGCACCCTCACAGGAGAGGATTTCTTCCTTAGATCCAATCTAAACCTCTCCTGTTTCAGTTTGAACCCATTACCCCTTGTCCTGTCACTATAGTTCCTGATTAAGAGTCCCTCCCCAGCATCCCTATAGGGATCCTGGAAGGCTGCTCTGAGGTCTCCACGCAGCCTCCTCTTCTCAATGCTAAAAAATCCCAAGCTTTCCCAGCCTGTCTTCATATGGGAGATGCTCCAACCCCTGCTCATCCTCGTGGCCTCCTCTGCACTTGTTCCAACAGCTCCATGTCCTTTTGATGTTGAGGACACCACAACTGCACCCAATGCTCCAGGTGAGGTCTCCCGAGAGCAGAGCAGAGGGGCAGGATCAGCTCCTTCTTCTCCAAGGCATAGGCTGACTCCTTCAATAGCTGTCAGAGCTTCCCATTCCTTCTTCAAGGCAGATGGGCTGTGACTAGCACTATACCACTACAACACCTGAGCAGGAGAGCTGTTAGCTGGCTGATGGGACAGGGTAGCCACAGCATTGCAGCCAGAAACCAGCAGGAGCTCAGACCTGCATGTACTTTCCAATCCAATTACCTATCCAAGAATGCCAGCCTTCCCCAACACATCATGATATGGGCCAAATGAGGATTGCAAATCCAGGCTCTTAGATCTAAAAACCTCCCTATGGTGCTTTACCTCAGGATCCAAAAACGCAGGGTCCTGAGGGTTCAGGGTAATCCAGAGGCTGGTTCATGAAACTGGTTGATATTGAGAATGCAGAGGTGATAGGTGGTGGGAAGTGCTGGCCAGATTTCACAGCTCTCTGATCTGAAGGAAAACCTTCCCCACAAATGGCAGCGCCGATCTACAAAGCCCTTCAAAGGCCTCAGACTGATGGGACTTTGTGAAAGCTGAAATACAGGCCAGAGAGGGAAAGAATTGGGGTTTAAGCCAAATGTCTTTCTCTGTGAGGAATTTAGCACAGAGCAGGCTCCAAGTGAAATACCTTTGGTGGAAGAAGAAATCGTGTCTCACAGGGAAGTTTCAAATGGATGTAAATTACTGTGACTCCATTTGCAGATAAACACTTCAAAATGGACAAAGGGCTTTGCTTTGTTAGGAATGCAATCCCTAGGCTGACATTGGTAAACTCCAATTGCAGCTACCCATAGAATAAGCACAGGTAAGTTGTATTGCTTTGACTGCAAACTACCTGCGTAAAAGCAATGACCCATAAATTAAATGCTATGAGAAGGAATACAAGGAATACTGAATCCTGCTTTGCTGTCTTAGTGATGACAGGTATTAGCAACACATAATTTGGCCAGACACAAGAGGAGGAATCCAGATCAAGCATACAAAACCTTGTGCAAAGCATCTCTGTGGGTTCATCTCCAGCTTTCTCTTGCCACCAGAATGAAGGGATAAGCATGTAATGAGAGGGCATGAGCCAGCGGAATTCAGCACCTGGTTGGTTTACAGCTACGTGGTTTGCAGGAAGCACATACCCAGGAATAACTCCCTTTCCTGACTGTTTACTGTGCTGTTTGTAGAGTAACAAAACAGATACTGGTTAAACTCAAGCGACGCTTCCATATCTCCTGAAAACAATCACTAGCAGTTCACTGGAATGCCAAATAACCTGCAACCGTTGTTGGTTGTTTCTCTCCCCAAAGCAAGGTTTATTTCCCATCAGACATAGGAGCTCATTTTACCAATGAAGCCCACCAGGCATCGTGGAGTACACTAAAGCTGTGGCAACGCTTACCAATGTGGTATGGAAGTGCAGGGAACACCACAGGCCAGCCAGCACAGGAGGTAATCACAGATATTGGGACATGATCAAAAGCACTGCAAGATGAAATATTTCTCCTTAAAAAGCACTGTGGGATCTTTAATGCCCACAAATGGTCAGGAGCTGGTTTTCCATCCCATTTGTCTAGTTCAGACCATGCACCTCACAAGCTTCAGTGCTTCTTTAAGAGAGCAAAACATTCCCTGTCCTTTGCAGGAGAGAAAATAAGGTACAGAGGCACAGCATAAGTTTATGGCAGAACAAAGAACTGAACCCACTCATCCCTGGGCCACCCTCCTCCATCCCCAAGATGCCACCAGCACCCATCGGACCTTTAATGCAAGGGCACTGCTTTCTGTACATACCGTACGGACAAGGGGACTGTTTGTTTTCCCTAGCTCTGCATTTTCACCCTATTTATGTCTTCATTCTGGCTGTGCTGTGGACAGGGAAGCAGAATCGGAGGGCATATTTCTCCAGCACATTATTCAGTGCTTTCCTGTTGATCTGCACATGTAGCTGTGTGAATAAGCGAGGGTTGCAAAATGTATTTTGCCTGGGGCAGTGAAATAGCTGAGGCCAACCTTGTCATTCTGTTTCACTCACTCTTTTCCTACCCTATCTCTGTCTTGGTTTTCCCTTTTCTTTCCATCTTTGTTGTCTTGGTTACATGGGCAGATTCCCGATATGCTGCTAGTTTTCATTTTAATTATATGTCCCATAAAGCACAATATTTCACTTCACTTGTGTGTGCCACTGGATAAATTCCTTTGACATATGTGACATTTGTATATCAACTAACAGATATTGCTTTATGACTGTGGGTATTCTGCAGAGTGTTCGCGCATTGCACACATCAAAATCTGATATACAGTCTGTCACTTCCATATAAAAATACACACACAGAGAAAGACTGAAACTGCAGGGAAAAGAAGGGAAGTTCCTTCAAAAGCACCTTGTAATTACTTGCAGTGAGTCTTCCAACAACTCAGGAGATCCTGCTATCTTGGAGATAATCGCATAACTCCCCTCTTCGTGCTATCTGAAATACTTCAGTGTAGCTTGACCGAGTAGCTGTGCTGCACCAGCAGTATGTACCACGCATGGTAGGACCCAGCAAGCAGAATAAAAGGTATCTCCTGGGCTTTGCCCATTAGAACACAGAGTCTCATTTCATCCTATAAAGCTTATTCCAATCTCCCCATAGGCATTTGCATTAAAAATCAGACTTCATGCTAACATAATGGATGATGCTGGAGTTGCAATAACAACGTAGTATTTCCATTGCTTCCTACTCAAAAGCACCTGATTGATGAGCCAAGATGGAAAACAAAGCTTCA
The DNA here is from genome assembly GCA_002631895.1 of Agapornis roseicollis. Classification (NCBI taxonomy): domain Eukaryota; kingdom Metazoa; phylum Chordata; class Aves; order Psittaciformes; family Psittacidae; genus Agapornis; species Agapornis roseicollis. Next base: position 3,516 of record NDXB01012710.1, on the reverse strand, counting down.
AAACACCCATAAAGTCTTGGCAGGGATCGAGGAGCAACAAGTGAAAATCCCCAGGGACAAACTGGCCTCGTGTGGCACCCAGAGGGGAAAACAGGCTGATGTCCTGAGCTCAGGAGCCCTGGCAGTGGGAAGCCTGTGGAGGAGAATCAGTGATTGCAGAAGCCACAGCAAGGATGGGGCTGAACTTGCAGGCAGTTAAAAGTTGCCCAGAGCCAGGATCAACTGGTCCAAACCAGCCATGTGTGCTCAGGGGAGCACCATTTCCCCATGCATCCTGCCCCTCTGATGAACACTTATTCAGCTGAGGAAAATCCCAGCCCAAGGCTCCAGCTCTGCTCCAACGCACAGCCCCAGCGCAGTAACTACCACAGCGGAATATTAGCACATTAGGAAAAATGGGAATAACACGAGGCTTTCTCAAATTACAGCAGCCTGCTCAGTTCCCCTCTTCCCAATCTTTACCCTATAAGGCTGTCTCCGCTCTCTCCCACACTCCGTTAAGCACTAAAAGCTTTCCTTTCTATTTTCCCCCTATTAAAATGAATCAGATCTTGGATCCTGCAACGTGACCTGCAAAGGCAGAGCCCTGCCTGAGCTTGCTTCTCCTGGAGCCAAAAGAAAACCCAAAAGCTTGGGAGTGCAGGGAAGCAGCAGCCATTCTTAACTGTTTAGGTCTTCTGGATATTTACCATTCAAATCTCAGCTACCCCATTCTTCCCCCCCAGGAGACTGACTGGAGAACTAAACAGTTTATTATGATATCAGAGATGACAGGGGAACAAAACCTAATTAGTCAGGGGAGGAGATTATTTTTACTACAACTGTTAATAAAACAAGTCATTTTGGCTCCTTTTCCACGTGCCTGAATAGACTGTTAAAGAAATACTGATAATATTCTCTTTCCAAAAGCATCAGCACTCTTTCCTTCATTGAACAAAGCCAGAGACAACTGCCAATGGGCAGGATCCTGCTCCCCTTGCACAGGGGCATCTGAATATGCAATCGTGATTTTCTTTGTAGGTGAAACAGCGGATAGCATAACAAAATCAGACACTTCAAACCTTCCTTAAGCATCCAGGAACAAATAACTCCCTCATGTCTGCTTTGGCCATCCTATACACAAACCATTCACCTTTTCAGAGCACCTTCCCCTCTTCAGTTCAGAAGCTTTGATTTGCAAAAGGAATCCAAAGTGGAATCAATATCCAACCCCAAAGGCTCTATCAAACCTCTAATCACAGCTTCTCACCCATCTCTATTATGACAAAGCTACAATCTCCATGCACATATAACACCCTTGGGCTGAGCATTCAAACAAACACTGTCAGACTGGCACGCGTGGGTTGAAATGGAGGTAGTGCCCATCAGGACCATAAGCAGGTCACTTTTAATACCTCTCCTTGCCATGAGAAAGCCACAGGTAGATAATTCCCAGCTTCCAACTCTCAAGCCTCTCCGCTATTGCCTTACATGGCAAACTACAGAACCACAACCATGCAACAAGCATATTTTTAGTGAGAACACACAGTGAGGAACATAAACACATTCATTAATGCATTTGGGTTTATGTGGCATCAACCATAAACATAAAGCTCATTATCATTCAAGACACAGCTTTCTTTTGATGGAAACACTCTTCCTTCAGCATAAGCACCCAGCCTGACCTAAACAGAGCAACCACTAATCCCATGCTGGCCTCATGGCAAAATCACAACCCAGTCACACTGCTCTGAAGAAAGATCCCCAGAGTATGAATCCTGTTGTGAGCAATCTTCAGCCAGTTTTCCTCCAGCCTGCACAGACACCCTGTGATCAACTACTTCATTAGAGATGGTCTGACCACAAGAAAGAATCTGTTGGCTGTAAACTGCATCAAGTCTGGCTGGGGCTGGGGCTGTGGTTTGACTTCAGAAACATTCAACTGCTGATGAACAACAACTTGGAAGGAGGATTTTCTCCTTTCTCACATCAACTCTATCCCTCAAGGGCAAAACACAGATTTTTGCCAGCAGAAACATTTTCTGCCCTCAAAATAGGTGATGCACTGTGTTCATACCCAATGCAACACTCCACATCTCCATAAGAACACGAAAATCTGAATTAGAGAACCACATTAGGTCTTACCTTCTTGAGCTTTCCACTCTTGGTGCCCACAAAAGCCAGGGAGTGGTTCTTGTAGACGTAGGCAATCACTGATGTCATTCTGTCTCCATCCTCAGTGAAAATAGGGAGCCCTCGCACCATGGATGACACTCCCAAGGGGGCATTCATATCCAGGCCACAGAAATTGTCATCAATTGTTAACAGCTACAAAAGAAAAGAAAGAGAACATAATAAAATGAAGCCAACTATTCTTTAGCCTTTTTTTGGAAGCATCCATCCAAGCAGGGACCTCATTGCATAATATGCCTATAATTTAGGTAGCTGACAAATCAATGACAAAGGCAGGACTGGAGAAATAGAGAGGTGGAAAAAAACTGTCCAAACTTGTGTGATGAGTTACAGACAGGGGGAGAACAGGAAACTTGCTTCTTTTGAATAACAGCCTAGCGGGGTACATTGTGTTAAGCCTTTTCCTACTGCTTTACCAGTCCCTTTTACCAGTCAAGACCTAGCAATCAAAGACAAAGTCTGCTGAAAAACATCTTAAACATCACTAGTTCTGTCAAAAGAAGTATGCACATCATTCCCATGGGATCCACAGTAAAAACCACAGAGTTAAGCATGCACTGGCAAATAGAATAGACCTTGCCCTGCGTGCCAGCCCTGAGGCCCAACAGTAAGACTCATATCTATGAAACCTAAATAGCTATCCCCTCCCACCTCAAAATCTGTAGCATCGCTCAGTGCTGCACTCTGGACATTAGAGTCTCCCAAATCATGGCCAGGCTTTGTCTGGGGCAGAGCTGGTCAGCCCAGGCCAAATCTGCAGTAGGGACCATGCTAAGGATTAAACACTATCCATGGTGACTGCACACACTCCCCATTCCCTGGGGTTAGTTTTATCATATAGTCCTGGGTCCTTCTTTCACTGCTTGGCCTAAGCACTTCACCCTCCTGGGTGTCTACTTTCCCCCCCCCCATGAAATAGAGCTTATCCCCATTTATGTGCCTTGCTGGGGTACTGTAACTCACTGAAGTTCTTTGGAGAGGAGGGAAGGTCTCACAGCTATTACAGGAGGCTTGGAGCATTTGTTGGAATACCCACAAGCTCCTCCCTCCCTGTTCATTGACACTGCTGCCCAAGTTTCAACACCTATTGCATTTGAACTCAACAGGCTTGTCACCAGACAGATGCTCCACTGGGATCCTTGTGTATGAATGCACGTAGTGCCTAGTTATCTTTGAGGGTGCTTCTTTGGGCTTCAGAGAGTTACAGAAGTGCAACACTATCCTTTTACCTTAAGGCACCATCTGGACAGTAGGTGAGTGTCTTGGTTTAAACCCAACCAACCACACAGCTCCTTCACTCACTCAACCCCCCCCTTCTTGCCCTCCCCTGCTTCCAGAGAGATG
>NDXB01012706.1:62198-75924 GCA_002631895.1 Agapornis roseicollis | reverse complement strand
AAGGGGGGGGGGGGGGGGTTGAGTGGGTGAACATACTGCCTGGCTGGGTTCAAACCACAACAGCTAGTTTGGGTCAGGTGTCCTGTCTCTGCTTCCTCCCGGCTTCCCCTCCTTCCTGACAGAGCATGAGACTCAGAAAGTCCTTGGTCAGGAGAAACATTACTGAGCAGCAGCTAAAAACGTTGGTGTTACCAACATTGCTCCCAGGCAGAAAGTCAAAAACACAGCACTGCAACATCTACTAAGAAGGAACAAAAAATGACTGTTACTGCTGAGCCCAGGACAGCTATTTATTGTTCCAGCACCTTCTTGGGGTTTAAGTTGATACAGTATTAAAACCATATTTTTGCCAACAGTAACTGCTTTTCTTTGAGTTTTGTTCCTGAGTAGATTCTCATCCTCTTTGGGAAGGTGACCTATGCTGTACTGTGTTCCTGATGATATTGATGTTTGATTCATTTTGTCAATTGAACTCAAAGATGTATGGTTTAGGCAGTGTCACAGCTTGCATGATTCTCTTTCACTCCTACTTGTGAAAATCAGTCATGGAGAACATGACAGGGGAAATTACCAATGTAAGCAGGGAGTTCCTTCAGCAGCAGTTTATCCCTATGCTGCTCAAAAGTGCTCTGCTCTTTTCCTGCCTATGTTTGCAGGGGCCTATGTATTATTTTGGATCTGTTGTGTGGTTTAAAATGAGAGCTCTTCTGTAATACTGAATGACTATACTTTTTTTATGCCCAGTTTCTGTTGTCTATAATTTTTTAGTATGATAATCATAATACTTTATAAAACTATGCACTACAATCCAGTGATGCATTATAAAACTACTACATTTTATGCATTCCCTGGGGGTGGAAATCCTGTAATAGTTAATTATATCTATATATGTATCGTATGTATGTATGAAGTACATATATATGTTTCTCATCTAAATAGCAGAGACTCCCTTCTTATAGAAACATTTGCTATAGTTGTGATATAGTTGAGCAAGAGGTTTTTTATGGACTTGTAAAATCCCAGGACAGATCATAAGAAATAGTAGGTTGCTGTCTGTGGCCTGAGAGAGCATCTGAACTGGGAGAAGACTGAAGAGCAGTGGTGAGGCTTTTCAGGATTTCAACTGCTTGAATGAAACTTTTCACATCTAAGCTCTCTTGTTAGAGAGAAGCAAGGATGCTGGACACCCAGTTATAGAGCCATGGATCAGTCTTTCTTCATGAGATTAATATTTAGCCAGGCTTGGAATATCATAGTAATAAAAGCTGAAATCTTTAACTAAGTTTGCAGCTATTGTGGTAATGTTGGCAGATGGCTCATTTCTGAAAATACAGTGAACGCATTTGTTTCTGTTGTTGTGAGCAGCGAGCATGACAGAATCCCTAAATAACTGATGCCTGTGCTTAGCTGTCTTCTCACTGCAGTGCATGTCCTAATCTCTGCTGGGTCATTTTTCTTGTCCAACAGTGACACTGCTTGCTTGTTATTTAAGTAACTGTTATTGGTCAATGACTGGTACTGACTGCATTTTAAACAAAAATACACTCAAAGTCCTTTGACTTAATTGCTTTCTGTTATACCATATTCTGTCAATGAGGCAGGTTTCCTTGTTCTTAGGCCACCTCTGATTTAATCTTGATTTTAAAGCAGTCAGGAAAGCCATTTAGCTCTCAGGTTTCTGATTCTGTTTATTAACATTAGATTTGCATTTATGTATATCCATTTCAGCAAGCCCCGTTACAAGTTTTTAAGACTGACTTACCTCATTTGGTGTAGATTGGTGCTCTCATTGACTGCATTAGGACCACTCACTGCTGTGCATTTAAGAATGTGAGAGCCCTTTCCAGAAGCGTGGCCTCAAGATCTTTAATTAATCATTAAATTGCAACATAGTTGAAGGCAAAACCAGCAACAACTGAACTATTCCTTCTGTAATGCTCAAAATGTTGTAGAGCTTTAAAAACAATGTTAAAAATGTAGTTCCTATTAGACTTTATAGGATTAAAAAAAAAAAAAAAAACCAAAAAATCTAAACTGAAACGAAACCCCAACAAAATCAGCCACATCTGGGAACTCCACCAAAATTATGGTGAAATTAAATTGGCAAGGGGAAGGTACAGGATATACCAAAACCACTGTATGTTTACCCAGCCGCAATGAAAAGATCTCTTTTGTTGCTAAATTATGCCTCATGCTTTGTGTTGTAATAAAGGGTACAGATTGATACCAGTAAATGCTGCATATTGCTTATTTTAAATTTTATATTGATTATTGAAAAAAACTTCTGAGAATACATGGCTATTGAACGGAAGATGATTTTACAGTGATAGGATTTGAAAATGGATTTTAAATCCATAACAAAAATAAATATATGTGCTCTATATACTTTTTTACATAGGTTGTGGTGATATGTTCTTGCAAAGCTTTGTAAGGACCTTACCATATATGTTAGGGGTTAAATAACTTTTTCATTATTTTTCATTTAGCTTCTATTTAAACTTAAGCACTTTCACCTACCTACTCATTCCTAGGGAGGATGAAATATATTTACCATAATTTAACTTCAGCTTAATTTCCTTAGGTACACACTAAGCCAATGATCTCTGGAGAATGCGCTTCTGTTGTAAGAGGCTTACGAACAGAGGAAAGCATTAAATAATTACACAACTTCCAGATAGTCATCATGGCAGTGAGGACTCCTGGCATTTGGGACTTTTTTTAAATCTGAAATGGTGGTTCTTCATGTTTAAAGTGTTCCATGTTTTTTAAAATTACCTGCTATCTCTTCTCACCTTGTAGCAAAAGGACTTATATAGAGTTATACCAAATCAAAACTACTAGTAAAGTGCCCTAAATAGGAATTGATGCAATGATTATGACTTTAGTAACATGTAAGTTGAGATACAAATTTAATTTCTCTTGGTATGTTTACTAAGAGCTGAACAACTGTTCTCTATGGGCCTCCTCTCAATGTATGAGATTAAGCATTGTAAAATTAATGTGATATAGGAATTTGAAGGCAGGAAAATCACAAGTGTGCTGCTGGTCTGTCTACAACAGAGCTGTGTTGTATCTGGTTGGAGTCCAGATACATTTTTGATGGTTAAGACAGCCCCTTGTTATCACCTTTTTTTATGCTTGGTTCTTTGTAGCATGAATTGAGTGTAAACATGTTCTGGATGAATTGTCACAACTGATCTGTTTTATGTACACACAGTTCACACTCATTCCTGTAAGTTCTCCATATGGAGCCCCAGCAACTGCAGTTCCTTGTCCTTCACTGACTGTGCTTGAAATTGCCACAGACACATTGCACATTTCCCTTCATCGACAGGATCACTTCAGTACACCCATATCCCATGGAGAGAGGACATATCAGCAAAAACAATCCAGGAGGATGGAGGAAGGGATAACAAATGCCTCTTTGGATCACTGCCATGTTTTCCACAGCAGCAGAAAGCAGAATTTTACTTTGTGTCTTTCCATTTTAATCATGGATCATGGCTGCAGCTTCACCCTGTAAAGCACCACATCTAGGAAATGGACCCTTTGACACCATGCACTTGTTGTTCTAGACCTTATAGGATTTTGGCTAGTAAAGGATTTTACATAAAACACATTCCAGAATGTTTTTTTATTGTACCTATATCAGCATAAATTCCTCTCCTCTCCATACAAATCTGCATCTGCCTTTCCCTGATATTCCTGATGTTTGCTGTTCTTAACATGCTTATATCTAAGGATGCAGCTCAGGACTTTGGTGGGCTGAGGTGCCATGTGCTTGCTGCAGGGCTGTGCCAGTCACAAAAGAACCAGTGAGGCCTGAGGGCAGCCAAAGCACCTGTGGCTGTTTTTCAGCTGGACCTTGGGAAGCAGGTCAGATAGCTGTGGCTGTATGATGAAGATGCTTGCACTGCTCCAGGCAATACTGCTCACTGGCTGGAGCCCACCACATTGTCCCAGCATGACTTCTTGTGGGGACATCACTTCTCACACCACCCACCAGCATAGAAGGTGGAAAAAGCAGCCACAGATACCTGTCTTCTGATGGCATGACCACCATGACATTGCATCGTGGTGAGATGCCATAGAGTGCCTACATACTTGTCTCATTGGAGCATCCATATGAGCTCATGGCCTGGCAGTCTTTATCAGCTGTACCAGACAAGCAAGCAGACAGAGAGATGCAGACACTGAGGGCAGGAGCTCGAATATCTGGAGCAGGTTTCAAGCTCAGCCAGATGTGATTGTGAAGCAGAGTTTTTCAGCCTTCTGGTTGGTGATGTGAAGGTGATGGTAGTTACATTGTCCTGCACATTAACTCTGAATACTGCTGGAAGGATTGTAAAAAGCCATAGTTGCCACCTTGCATGCATTGATATGTCCTGCAGAGACATGCAGGATCAAAAGAGTGCTGACCTATTCAACAACCCAGCGCTCTCCCTGCTGTGGAGGGATCTCTGCTCAATGCAGAAGGTGCACTGTCATACCATGTAAACAGGACCCAGACAGCAAAAACCAAGCTTGCTGCTCATGAAACGTTTTTATTACTGCATGTCTGAACACTGAAAAAATCCAAATGCTGTATACAGGACTATATGTCAAAATACTTTATGAAGAAAGCAAGCATAAAGGATGCTTTCAATTCCAGACATCTTAAAAGCCAAATAATTAAGGTGATGAAAAAGATTGCTTTTATCATCCTCACTCAGAAGAAAGGAAAGAGGAGGAAACTTAACACATACAATGTACCAAAAAAAAAGGAAACATAGATGTAAGGTTGTTTAGAAATAATTTTCACAAAAACTTTTTTGGAAAGGTTTCCAAGAGACCTTTTCCAGGAAAAAAACAAATCACAGTTTCTTACATGACTTTGGTTTTAGTTAGCTCCTCTCATTTAAATCATACGTCTGCTCTTTGGAAAGTTAGAAAATGAGTTAGCTTCAGTATTAATGCAGTGAGTTGCATTTGCAAAGGGAATCAAGAGCTTTACATGGTGTTCTGAAATACCGGAATTTAATTCACAGGCTTTGCCAAAGCTCTATTTTTATTTTGTCTTCATCTGATGCTATCAAGGTTGTTCATGTTCCAAAAATGGATGAGTTTTAGCAGTAGCTAGCAGTTGGTAATAGGAGTCAAGAAGACCGAGGCTTTTAACACATTCAGAATGTTTAATTTCCCCTCCGTCTGATGATAATAATTTGACATGTGAGGGAAAAAAAAAAAAATCCACAAAATTACGTGGATTTAAAAAAGCCTCCCACGTACCTTATGGAATTAAAATACTGTGTGGGTCCGGAACCATGAGTATGTTCACTAAGTATGTTCTCCAGAAGCATGTTATATTTGAGAAAGAAAATTAAATGGAAAATTAATCATTGCTACTTTATCGAAACATTCCACTTTCGTAACATTTTGCTTATGCCCATTAGGTAATCATGCCATTTATGTTTACCTAAAAATTTTCCTTAGGGTGATATCTGTAAAATTTACATATTTGCTTATTCATTTGGGGAGTTTTCATTATTGGAACATAATGTTACAGTGAGTCTTGAAGTATGTCCGAGGAAAGGTCAGGCTTTGCTGAAACTTTCGTAGCTGACGCTTCTTCATGCCAAAATGTATTTAACAGTATAGTCTGCTGTGTATTTTTATAAGGTCGGATAACTGTGGTTACGGCATGAAGAGCTGGTTGAAAATCCCAGCAGACCTGGCATACAACCAAGATATATACTGTGCTTTGCAGAGTCACATAACAGGTTGACGCAGAAGACATACTGGAGATAAATGTGGGAAATCCTGTCTGCTTCATCATCTAATAGGTGTGAAAAAAAAAAAAAAAAAAAAAAAAAAAAAAAAAAAAAAAAAAAAAAAAAAAAAAAAAAAAAAAAAAAAAAAAAAAAAAAAAAAACAAACCACAAACTCCAACAAACCCTTCTCTGAGACATTTTTAGGAAGCAGTGTGATGAATATAGATTATAAATGCTTTCTGTGAATAATTTTTTTGGAAACATGGCAGGAGGGACTCAGAAATTCTTAAAACAAGACAGGATAGACCCAGCCTTAGTATGTTCAGGAATGCATATGATACTGCATTTTATAAATAATTAGCCTTTTTTAATTTACCTAACAAAAATATAAGGTGACCACAAAAACTGTTCCTTTTAATGGTACTTGTGCTGTAAATGAGAACAGCAGATGTTACAGTATAGTGAGCTTACAGTAGTAAATAATCCCATTCTGACTGTTGTAACAATGATTTTAGATTTTAATCTCAGTATTCAGTTAGGTTAAAACATTCACTTTCTTGGTCAAAAGGACAACATTGCTCACAGTGAACCCTTTTGAAATCTGAGTTGACCTGTAAATAATTTTGTAGTTGATAGAGTATAGGATTTTTTAGACGCATTTTAGGATACAAGAGTCATTGAGAAGATGCAGAATGACCCAGAAAAGATTGACCCAGAAAAGATGTACATAAAAAATACAGAACACAAAACAGAGATTTGATGGACTGTTGGTAGCTTGTAGTATAGACCCTTTATGATACAGTTAGACTACTGTTAAGAATTAAATTGAAAAGAAAATTATCAATAATACTTTTTGCTATGTATACTTTGACAGGTTTCATTCATAAGTCTCATATGCTAAGAACATTTTATGAGAGATCATTACAGAAGCACTAAAAAGATACAGTAAATGTGAGCAGATTATGCCAAAAAACATTTCCTGAAGAAGACAGTCATGCACACAAAGCAGAAATATGCTATTTTTAAATGGATTTTTATATAGAAGGCATCTTCAGGAAGAAGAGATGGAATTTTGTCTGCCTTAGGTATACGCCTGTTGTTAAGATATTTTTATTATGTACTGAAATCTAATGTTAGATCATGTAAGAGGGAGTTTGCACATTCCTTTCGCATTTCTGTTAGGAAATTAAATCCTGATAAGGTTCTATATGATGTCTCATCACTCTGTAGAATAGCAATTTAAAGACCAGAAACACACACAATTTCTCATCTTTATGACCCAATTTTGACCACTGGAGTTGGTTTTCTGCTGCTGTTTCCGTAGGTCAGAAAATGCTTAAACCAAAATCCACTTATTTTGCTGCTAGCCTTCAGTTCGAGGAATGTTCTGTTAAATCCGAAATACCCAGTTGCAATATTGAGCAAAAATTGGTCTACTGTTAATACATGAATACAAATAGCATTTAGGTTTCTCTCAGATTTCCTATTAGTCCCTCATATGTAGGGTGAGTAAGCTGCAGATGAGAAATGACAAGAAAACATATTTTACAAAATGAAGCATCAGTTAGAATCAAGGAATTGACTGTACTGAAAATTAAACAATGAGACAAACAAACTATGGATGTGAGACATCTGCAATGATGACACAAAAGACAGCATGGGCTTGCCAGCCCTGAAGGGCAGGCTGGAGTACCAGCGCCAGCTCTTACTAGGGACTCTCCACAAGCACAAAGCAAGAATGATACAGGGACTATCAAGAAGCACTGACCTACAGTTAGATGTGTGCCCTGTGTATTTATGTTCTATCTCATTTTGCAGTGACATTCCCTCACTGTTATTTTTATTCTCAAAGCCGCTCAATGAGACAATTTTGATACAGCTCCTACTTTTCAACCTTTATGGTGCTATTATGAAGCTAATCTATGTTTTGCTTTCTGAAAATAACATGGAGCACATAATGGAGATGAATACCCAAAGAACTTAAATTGCTGTCTTTAAGAGATGATCTTTGCATAGAATCTGTCTGCAAGTGGAGTATGCTTGTGGTCATTTGGATATAAGTATACTTTTATAACAGAATTTTCTACTCTGAAAAGTGAATGAAGGGAATTTAGAGAAGATGTACAAAAATTACTTGAAAGCTCAAGGAATCAATTTATGTTTGAGAATTAAAGTAATAACAATAAAGCTGGTAGGCAGAAAAAAATAGAAGAAACAGGAATATGAAGACTTCAGTGTCTTCCAGTATTGCATAAGTATTTGTAAAGAGGAATTAAAAAGCTTGAAGATTATTTGATTTCAGTGTTAGGTCACATGATTGATGGTGATTTCAAGCTGACAAAACTGTAGCAATGTAAGTGGTAAGTTTAGAAAACCTGAGGGGGTGAGGGACCATCCTGGCAGTGGATGCACCTGTCAGGCTCAGTCTTCTTAAATGCAAGGTACAAATCTCAAAATCTGCTTCAAAAGAAGTAAGCAAGGTTGGGGTTTCTTTGTTGTGTGGTTGGTTTGGTTTGGTTTATTTTTTTTGTTAGTTTGTTTTCAAGCTAACCCCAGATCAGCAGGTGTAAACATTTCTTATTTCTTATAGAGTTGTAAGAACTTGAGTGCAACTGGGTTTTATTTTTTTGTTTGTTTGTTTGTTTTTCATTTTTCCTTCTACATGTTTTGACTTGGTTTAGTGGTTTTTGTTTTACAGTAAATACATTTTCCTGTAAGAATTATTGAGGACATCAGTTGCTAGGGAATAGTTGAGTCTTGGTTTGACTTGAAAAACATTTTGTACTTCCTCTGACTTGTTGCATTTCAGATGCATTATGGTCATTGGTTCTAATGGGAATGCCAATGTTAAGGTTAGTTATTTATGAGGTATCAGTGTTGAAATTCTATAAAAAAAATAGGTGTTACTTTGAGTAGCACTTTGAGTGTTTGTAGATATAGATAATAGATATCCTGTGTGTAGTGGTTTAAACTCAGTTTCTACTCCTCCCTCCTCTTTCTTTCCTCCCCGCTTCCTCCCTGCTCCCGGAGGGATGGGGAGAAGAATCGAAGGAATGTACCTCCCACGGGTTAAGATAGGAGCAGTCCAGTAACTAAGGTATAACACAGACCACTACTGCTGCCACCAATAATAATAATGATAAGGGAAATAACAAGGGAAGAGAGTACTATACCACCCGTCAAAAATAAGCCTGACCGTGAAGTGTGTGTCCTTCCATGTAACTCCCCATTACCTCCCTGGGCATGACGTGCTGTGGTATGGAATACCTCTTTGGCTAGTTTGGGCCAGGTTTCCTGTCCCTGCTTCCCTCTGGCCTCCCCTCCTCCCTGGCAGAGCATGAGACTCAGAAAGTCCTTGGTCAGAATAAACATTACTTAGCGACAACTAAAAACATTGGTATTCTCAGCTAAGTTCCCAGGCCAAAAGTCAAAACACAGAACTGCATCAGCTACTAAGAGGGAGAAAAATGGACTGCTACTGCTGAACCCAGGACACAGTGTTAAATTCCAGTTTGTGTGGAGAAAGTGTAACACACAGTCATGGAATTATGTCAAGTGACATGTGAGTGTACATAGCAACAGTGAAAGTGGAAATTTAAGCTCCTAACTGTATGTATATGCATGCACTGTGTCATAGTTATGCAGAGAAGAAAATGGAAGATGGTCTTTGAAAACTGGAGAAGGCTTATTTTTGGTGGTCCTATCCATGTACTTCACATCAGGAACTGTTGGTCTAAGGGGCCATGTGAACCTAGCTATAGAGCAGAAAGATCTTGGAATTATCTTTTCTCAAAGAAATTAGGTCAGAATGCATATTATTTTAATTAATGTATAGTCATTAAAAGTAACAATCCTTCATCCTCCCATCTTGGAGACAAGAAGGACTGTTAATTCAGAGTTCAGCAGAACAGGAGCAGCATAACTCCTAGGCAACTAAAAAATTGGATGGAAAAACAACTGCTCATGTGGCTGCTTGGGCACAGATTTTCAGCTTACCCATTGCAGCAGTTGTCTTGATATCGTGATTAATAGAATTTTGCCTTGTATTCTGATTACACAGGTTTTGCAGATACCCAAGAAAATGTACATTTGGATAAAACTTAGCATTATTTATGTAGCTTGAGCTATTTAGTAAGTTTTTACTTAATTAAATGAATTATGTAGACATTTTTTAATTGTCAAAATGCCAAAACAGATAAACTGGGCTTTGGAAATCCTCTCTATTTTTAGAACAATACTGACTTTGTTTATTCTAATGAAATTTTTTAAGGATAGTGATCTATATTATGCTCATGGCTATTTTAATATGGCAGTCTTTAACTAAGCACATAAATTATGAATATTTTGAAAGTTGGATTATTTTGCTAGTATTTTTAATGTGCCTATTTGTAATTATATTCCTTTGCTACACCAGACAGTCATTAGTAAGTCATTAGTTATTAGGGAAAAAAACCCCATGTTCTAATGAGTATACGAGGCCTTTCGCACAGTAAGTTGATAGTGTTAAACACCACTCAGGAGGACCATAATGCGTAGTTCAGGACTGTTACTGCACTGCACGTGTCTACCTGTATTTAGATCACAACTCATAATAATTGTTAGGGTTTAAAATTAATATCATGATGCTTATGACAGGGGGTTTGGAACTAGATGATCTTAAGGTCCTTTCCAACCCTAACTATTCTATGATTCTATGATTATGCAGCTCAAACATATTCTTGCAAAGAGTTCTACAGCCATATTAAGCTATACAGCAAGAATTTTAAATGAACCATAAAAGTCTATTCAGATAAAATCAGGAGATAATATTGGGTGTAGAACAGTAAACTAGTGCAGATGTGAGGTTCTGACAGCCTTCTGCATCTTGTGTCACTTTCCCAAGGAAGCCTTGCCTGCTATTGGCAGCACCTGTGTGCTCTAACTCCAGGGTCAATGAGGCAAAGGTCATCACCAGCCTCACTGATGCTGAAAGGCTAAAGCAATCTCTTCAATTATAATCAAATGTAACTATTTCCTACTCCTTATACAAGCTGTGGTGTAAAGGGATATGAGCTAAATTTTACATAGGAACATGTTATATTATACAGTATTAGAAATACCCTTCCCTAGCACATACTTAATATTCTTCTGTGTTTTGGTACAGTTAGAACAAGTGCTTTGTGAAAGGGAACCAATTAGTGCCTGATGTGATTTATGGTGTCTTAAACTTGGAGCTTGTAACCATAAATATTGTAAAGGGCTTTGATTTTCAGATGATGCCAAACATTCCCATTCTATAATTTGGATGTCACTGATATGTAATATTAGGAAAGTAAACCCATAATTTTTAATTTCATTTCCATTCTTTTCTGGGGCTATTGCACTCAAAGTAACACATACTTGCTCTTACAGAATTTCATGAAAAAGGAAGCCATAATAGCATGTCATATACTGAACTCAATGGAATGTATTAAAATATTAATCACTGGTCTTTTTTCCCCCGTGGGTCTCTAATATATATTGGCTTATTCAGGAATAACATAGTGCTACTTTCTGGTTTGTCATCAATTTCATACCAGCTCTCTTTAGCTTCTACAGTTATGTGTCGAACTGAGTGCTAAAGAAGAAAATAGTGTTAAAAAATTATTTTGGAGGCTAGCCCTTCGAAAATAAATGCTGTAAGTGTTTTCTATCATCCCTTAAAAGATTTTCAAAACTGTTTTTTTCATCCTTTCATTACTGCGGCACTACATTGCGAGTGTTGTGTATGCACACATAGGTAGGTATTATGTTCACACACACAAAAATATCTATGTGTATGTGAAAAGGGACAGAATGAAGGAATGTTCTGAGTTCTCTGTTACCAGTCCTCCTGAACTTCTTGATCTCAGTGGAAAAGCTTGACAGTAATGCCAACTGGTAATGAAGTCAGGACTTCTTCCTATGGAAATACCTCTTGCTTTGGTAAATGAGTCCAAGACCATTGAATGTGAAGCTTCATGTTGACTGTGAAGACTTTTGATCAATTATTTAGACTCCAGATCTTTTAATTCTGGAAAAAGTTGTGTGAATGTTTGCAAGGAAAATAATCTGTTTTGGATAAATGACCATAACCCATCTGCTATTCTGGATGTCAAAATGTACTGTTTTCCTATTTAATTCACAAATTTTCTTTTGCTTGCCATGTTTTCTCTTAATGGTTCATTTATTTTGGTTAAAAGCCGTTCATTCCATAAGTATCTTTGAAGTGTTGTATTCTTTAACAAAACAAGTATTAACTGATTTAAATTAAGAAAAAAAGCTACTTGATAAAAACTAGAAGTACATGCTGCTTATGCTTCAACTCCCTTTCCAGAATATATATATACAAGACAACGAAGGGCTGCTGGAAATGTCTTTGCATATTGCTTATGGAGTGAATGTGTTATTGGCTTCAGTACTCTGCTAGCTGTGTAACCTGTCTGCTAGATTTCGGGAGTTTTGGTTGGTGGCTCTGTGGAATTGTACCCATCTGTGGTCTTTCTGTGTTTGCTTCTTGAGTTATGGAGGGCTATCTTATTTATTTATTTATTTATTTATTTATTTTACACTGAGTTTTTCCACTTTGTCCCTGGAAAGATTGTTCTTTGTACAGTTGTGCTAGCTTATTGCAGCAGTGAACCTGAAGAGGATTTTCTATAGTAGCAACTTGTGAAAAATTGAGGTATTGCCTTAGTGAGATCATATGACTTAATTTTTTGTCATATGATTTTGCATAGTTTGATTTCATTTGTTCTGTTTGGAAAACCAATGCAA
Source organism: Agapornis roseicollis (assembly GCA_002631895.1). Lineage (NCBI taxonomy): Eukaryota > Metazoa > Chordata > Aves > Psittaciformes > Psittacidae > Agapornis > Agapornis roseicollis. Next base: position 63,400 of record NDXB01012706.1, on the reverse strand, counting down.
TCAAAAGACTGGGATGTTTGGTTTGAGTGGATGTTGGGAAACTAATTCCATCACAGATTGTTCTCAGGATTCATTTTCCAGTCTGGCTCCATTTGCTTTTCATTTAGAATCATTCTTCAAGCATGTGTGATGGAGGATTTGCTGTAAGGGGGTGTTTAACATAGGGTGAATTGTGGTTTCAGTGTTTGAAATAGGCAATAGTTGCTTTTACAGAGAGTTCTTTCACCTTGGTTGCATCAGGAGGTGCTTTATGGCCATTGTAAAAGTCTCCTATTTAATGCTCTTGTATTACATCAGTTTCTTGTTGATGTCAGCTGATATTCAGAGTGTTATTTGCAAATTTAATTTATTTTTTTTTTTTTGTTAAGGAAGGTTAAAAAAAGGAGCAAATATGAGCTGCTGGGGAAATTCTGCAGCAGAGACATTAAGAAACGAAGATGGAAACAACAGAGTATTTGATTCAATAACAACAGAAAGGGTTTTTTCCCAATAGTACCCTAAAGTAGACAGTGGTAGTATTGTAAATTTGGAAGAGAAGGGATGGAAAGGCATTTGCACCTTGTACCTACAGTAATTTGTACAGAGCTAGATATAGATGCTATGTGGATATCTGAAAAGAGGAAGGAGACAATTCTTGCCAGATGGCTTCTTCCTGGAGCTGATGTGTGAGACCAGGGTATAAAATTACGTGCTTTGGAAGGCTGAAAGAGAAAAGAAAAAAAATATATAGTGTTTTATAAATCTTTGATGCTAATTTTGGTCTCAAGCAGAAATACTAATTTGTCCTTTCAGTTCTCTCCTGTGACTTCGGAGGAGTTTAGGCTACAGCCTAAATTTGACTGCCTGCCATGGGGCTTTAAGTCACTATTGCCTCTCCCTGGCTTTTGTGGTACCAGTGTTCCACTTGACTCATATGCTGAAATAGGGAACCCACTCGGATATTCTTCATGTACTGTGAATGATGTGCTGAGGAACTAGGGTACCAGTTTCCTGTTCTCTAGCTGCACCACCCCCATAGCTGATGAATGAATGCAGTTGTAATATAGTGCTATAATGTGTATTACACCATAATGGGCTTAAAATGGTACAGGATACTCTCTTTTTTCTTCCACATAATGCAAGGATGACAAACATCTGAAACAGGGGAAAACACCTAAGGCTAAGTGAAAAGAAAAAAGGGGGGGGGGGGGGGGGGGGAGGGG